>CM053594.1:72442352-72479248 GCA_028646575.1 Pseudocheirus occidentalis | reverse complement strand
TTCTACGCCTCCATCTTGGCTCTGCCCCCCCACTTATATATATATATATATATATATATATATATATATATGTAGTCTTACTTTTTCGTTCACTTCCCCCTTTTCTTTCTCCCCTCCCAGAAAGTAAATGCTTTATATGCAGGGAATGTCTTATGTTGTTTTTCTATCTCTAGCACTTAGCAGAGTATCTGACACATAGAAGGCTCTTAATACAAGCATATGGATTGACTGATAGCTAGTAGTGATCTCTACTCTAAATCCAGATCTTTTTTCCCCACTATACCTCACCTTAAAGATCTCTGCTAGATCTAATATTCTATGACTTTTTATGTAAGTGGTGTCAAACTCAAATAGAAATAGATTCCAGTGTCTGCATATTAACTTGGAAAACAAACAATAAATAGACATCATCTGTGTTGCATTGTATTTTTTTCTTATTTTGTTACATGCATATACATGTACATACACATATATGCCTATACATATATAAGTGTGTGTGTGTGTATATATATATATATATATATATATATATATATACACACATATATATTTTTACTTTAAGCAAGACTTTAAGCTAGTCTTATATGAGGAAAATATCGTTTTGTGAGACTGTGACTTTGGGGGAAAACAACCAAGATAATTTTTTTTATGAGTTTCATTTTCTCACATAAAAATGAAATGAGTACTACAAAGACATGGAGCAGGTAGGATCTAAGATAGAATATGAAGAACAGAATGAGCTATGGTTGAAGTCTATTCCTTTATTCCTAGCCTACTACCTGTTAGGTAGTGGAGAGTATGTAGGAGTGCTCCCTTAAGGGATTCAGGACAACTTGGCTCTAGACCCAGCAAGCTCACTTCCAAGTTATAACTTTGGATTTGTACTCTTGGACCTCGTTTTGTCTTACATAGAATAAGGATCTCTAAGATCTCTTCCAACTCTAAGTCTGTTATGGTCCTAGGAAATATTGACCTTGGTTATCATTATAGGCAAAATGCCACCAATCACTAAACTTTTGGTGACGGCAACAATCAATAGCACCTACCTTGTTCCAGGCACTTTAGATGCTAGATATCTGAAGACAAAAATGAACAGTTCTTGCCTACAGAGAGTTTCTACTTGTTCACAGAGAAGTACATACAGGATATACACAAAAATTCACAAGGATCAGGCAAGGTACTTATGGGTGAAATAAGGACAGGTCTCTTAAAGGAAGTAACATTTGAACTGAGCCTTGAAATGAACTAGCAGTTCCAAGAGACCTAAGTGTGGGGAGAGAACATTCCAGACATGGGGACAGTCTGTGTGAAGGCCAAAAGGAAGGAGATGAAAGGGGATATATGGGGAACAGAATGTAGGATGGGTTGGCTGACTGGAGAACATATGAGGAGGAGAAATGAGTTATTCATTTTGAAGGATTAGCCAGGGACTGATTGTGAAGGACTTCAAATGTGAATCAGAGGGACCTGTATCTTATACTAGAGGAAGCAGAGAGCCGCTGGATCTTTGTAAGAGGGAAATGATGTGGTCAAATCTGTGCTTTAGGAATATTACCTTGGTGGCTTTCTGGTGGATGGATTGGAGAAAGGAAGAGACATGGAAGAAAGAGCCCAATTAGGAAGCTACTTTGGTAGTCTAGTTGAGAGGCGAGATAGACAGGAATTAGGATGGTGGCCATCTGAGCAGAGAGGAAGCTGTTGGAAGAGATGATAAGGAGAGAGTGGAGGCATTGTGGTGTAGTGGAAAGGACATGATGCTTGAGAGCCAGGAAACCCAGATTCAGCCCTACTAAGAAATGGTGGTGTTACCTTGAAAAAGTTACCTGCTTTCAGCCTCAGTTTCTTTCTCTACAACACCAAAAGGCTATTGCAATACTCCAGGCATGAGGTGATGAGTGGTGGCAGTCAATAGGATTCTTGGACTACATATATCCCTTGGGACAATAAAATCCTTTTATTTCTGTGAATTTCAGTCTGTTCTAGCCTTATCTTAGTTGCTCTGCTTTACTTACTATGTACCCCAACCAAACTGTACTTCATTCTATTCCCTGTATAGATCCCCTGATTTCCCACCTTCATGCTTTTATTTAGGCTGTTTTCTGTGACTGCAATGCTCTCTCTCTCTCTATTTCTCTCCCTCCCTCCCTCTCTTTCTTTCTCTCTCTCTCTCTCTCTCTCTTTCCCTTTCTCTCCTTTTTACCTTTTGATTTCCAATCTCTCCTTCAAAGATCAACTCAAATGATATACTTCTTCTATCAAAATTTCTCTGACTCTGCAGTCAATAATGATCTTCACCCTCAAACCTCACAAAGCACTTTGCACCATTCTGATGCAATTGTCATATAATATTATGTATCATAAACATTTCTGTTGACTTACCCCCTTACTAGATTATAGATTCCAGGAAGACAGGGCTATTTCATCTAAGTTTTGTATATTTTCCAGCACTGAGAACAGTGCTCTGAGCACATATAGAGAATAATACATATTTGTCAAATGAAGGACTGAATGCCTCAGTTTTCCCACCCTAAACTTAAGGTTATACAAACAAGGACATAATGAATCAGAACTGCAGACTGCTAATTCTCCCCCACAGAGGGAGTTAAATGCAAGTGTTTTCTTTTTTTTTTTTTTTTTTTTTTAGCAATTTATGTGTGGTTCAGCGCTTATAAGCTCCTCCTTCAACTGTTGCTAAAGTCTGTTAAATGCTTGTGGGTTGTCACATGCATTAATTATCTGTTGAAGGTTATAAAATACCACTTCATTTGGCTTAAAGAGCTTTTTTTAAAAAAAGGAGGGGGGACTCTCTCACAATCCTAATAAAATACAATGGCATCAAACCAGATAAGATGAAAAAAGCTTACCTCAGGCCAAAACATAAATGAAATCACAGGGGGAGCAAAGCAATCAGATATTAAGACTAACAATAATATAAAAAGGCAATATGTCAGGTGGAATAACCATGAATTCCTCAGTAGTTTTGAACTGGGGAAAAATGGACTGAGGCAAGTATCTTGAGTTAAAAGTTGAAAAGAATATATGGAATGATATTCCCCTCTCTAATCCTGATGATAACTCTTCAGTATAGAATCATAACTTCTTACCTACTGGCTACTTAAGGCTTTAGGATAGAGAAATCTGATATAGAAAAGGAAGAGAAAAAAATTTAGAGCTGGACAGGACCATTGAGATTATCTAGTTCATGCAAATGACAATATTGAGTCACAGAGAGATTAAATGGTTTGCTCTAAGGTCACATGATGTATAAATATCAATCAAGCATTTGCTAAGCACCAATTGTGTGCCAGGTGCTGAGCTAAGCACTTGTGGATACACAAAGGGAGAAAAAGTCCTTGGCCTGAAGGAGTTTACAATTTCATGGGGGAGACAACATGCACACAAATCTATACATATATGTACAAACATATAAACATATGTATATTTACCTATACAAGGCAAGCTATATACAGTTTCAACAGGACATTGTTATTCACCCTTCGTTCTTGAAGAAGACCAATGACATCAGGAGGGTGATATCTTGACTTGCAAGTGAATTGGATTTTAAGTGAGGCAGGGCTATGCGAAATCATCAGCCTCACTCTCTCCTCCAGAGTCATCCGTTGGCAAGACATAGGTCAAGACAACTGCCAGTGGTCCAGGAGGTGGTGGGAGCCTTTGGCCTTTTTTAAGCTAAGGTATTTCTCAGGTCTCAGTTTGTCTGAGACAACAACACCCATTCAGTAGTTACAGGCTAGGCAAGAATTGAGGTAAAAGTAATAGTTTGTCTTTTCAAAAGAATAGAAAATAAAATAGGAAATAGTTAAGAAAGAAAAGGGGCAGAAATTAAGAGGGATTGGGAAAGATTTCCAGTAAAAGATGGAGTTTTAGTTAGGGTCTAAAAGAAAGCAAGGAAGTCAGTAGTCAGAGTGGAGGAGGGAGAGCATTCCAGGCATGGCAGGCAGCTAGATAAAATACCCGGAACCAAGAGATGGAGTGTCTTGTTGGTGGAACAGTCAGAAATGAAAAGATTAGAAGCCAGATTGCAGAGGATTTAAGAGAGAAAAATGGAAGTGCCAGTTATAGACAACTTTCTCCAGAATTAAGCTATGAAGAAGGAGAGATATAGGATGATAGGAATGCTAAGACATAGGTGACAGTTTCATGATATAGCAGAAAAAGTTTTGGATCTGAAGTCAGAAAAATAGATCCTAATACCTGCTCTGATACTAGCTGTATGACCACTAACAAGTTCAAAGACCCATAACTATCTTGGAGTTTTGCCTTTGAGATCCAAAACTAAGCAGGTAGGGAGGGAGGGGAGACACATTTCTTCCCTCCAGAGACCTTCAATTTCCTCAATTCAGTTTATGCATCTCCTGCAGCCGAATACCTTGGGTCACATTCATCCTCAGGATGCTGGTAGGAAGGGCTAGACAGTAGGGGTTGAAGGAATTTGCCTTTTCTGCCACCATTCATGAGGGAAAAGTGTCAAACAAGTGATTGGTTGCCTCTTCTTTCAGTGGGACTACACCAGGAGTGTTCTAGTACGTGTTTAACAACCAACTAGGGGAGAGAAGGATATGTACAGGACATACTTTTAGGTTTAATATGCATTATTAATATCTTCTCTATCACTTTCTTAAGTCCAGAAGTCAATAACAATTTATCGTCATTGTCAGGAAAAATTGTCCTGATTTGTAGTATTTGCTGATTACTGACATGCAAATTTTCTCACTGAAAATTTAATATTATGCTCTCACAAACCACTATGAACTAGTTTCAATACACCCCCGGGACAGGACCTATAGTTAGACTGTCCTTTGTGTGGTGACCTTACCTGGTTTTTGGGACCTGGAGTAATATGATCAAAGTAGTACTTTAGTATTGCCAACAACTGAGTTTTGGCTAGATTTGAGAGGGAGACATGCTGATTCTCTGTGATCACCATCTTCTTTTCTGGTTATTTACTAACCATTCATTTAATAGTACATTCTGAATTTTTTGCCAGTAATAAAGAGAAGTTTTCTGGCCTACAGCTTACACATTCTATTTCTTTCTTTTTTTCTTAAAAAAAAAATTAGGGGCAATATTTTCTTTTTTATAGCACTGAAACACCCCTCTCATTCTCTAAAAAATCATTTGCTCAGAAATCATACCCACCAATTATTCTAGTCCTTAGTGTAGCATCCCTCTTCTTTTGCCTACCCTTCCCCCACTGCAGAGTGGAAAGGCTTTGGTTACAGGAAAGGGGAGCAATAGAGGAGGCATGGAATAGGAAGTGATGAGATTCAATAGCAGGAGAAGGATGTTGTGGTCAAAATCAGAGAGAGAGCATGCACCAACCATGTTGCAGTGGCAGGCTTTTCCTTGCTGGAGCCAGCTGTTGAGTCTACTCCCATTGTTCTCCTCATGGTGAGCTAGCTGTATTAAGGTCTAGTAGAAAGTCACTGCCAGTGCTCCTGAATCTATGCCAGAGGTCTGGAATTCCTGAATCTTCAACTAAAAACTAATCCTATTCAATGAACATCAATTGCAAATTATATTGTACATTCCTCTATCTGCTGTCTGGAGTTACTGCTCAGGGATTCTAGACAAACTGAACTGTTTATTTTTTGAACTCCTAGTTTCAAAATAGGATCTCTCTCTCTCTCTCTCTCTCTCTCTCTCTCTCTCTCTCTCTCTCTGTGTGTGTGTGTGTGTGTGTGTGTGTGTGTGTATGTGTGTACCATTTGGTAACTGCTGGGCTCCAGGAGGGGCAGGGGTGGGGACAGGAGCAACCCCTCAATAGATTTTACAAAATTATTTACTATTTATTGCCTTTACTCTATGCCAAGAGTAAAATAACTACATTCAATTCTGTCTAGATATTCTATCTGATTCTGTGGAGAGTGACTTCATTGTGCCAAATTCACATGGCTAAGGCTCTACTGAGCAATACAGAAAATTCAAGGAAGAGATGGGTTTTTGCAGATGTTTGTAGTCTCAGAGGTGATTCTGGTTTGATAAATCCATTAAAATGCATACCCTCTATTTAGTGAGTATACAGGGACAGTCAGAGAGCAAAAGCACTAGGGGATAAAGTTTACCCACTTTCTTAGAAACATATGAAACCTGGTACTTTCCTAGCACTTCTGGTAGCAGAGTGAAGTACCTAACTATGATATCTCTGGTGGGGAGAGAGTCTCCCTAAACCATATAATTTTTTTCACTCAACAGGATCAGGTTATTGGCTAGTAATGCCACCTGGTGGTTAAATAGGGTTAATCAGGGCCTAGTGATTTAAACTTAAGAGCACTTTGTACTCCCTATCTCCCTATCTAGTATGAGTGTATTAGACATATGTGTTCTGTGCATCCAAGTTTAATAATTATTCATCTTGGAAATAAAAAAAGAAACAAAACAGAAGTATTGTAGTCCTGTGCTCTTTCTATCATCTCTTATCATTGTCCTATTCCCTGAGTAGCAGGCATATACCTTCTTTGATATTTTTCCTCAAAATAGCTTTTAAAAAAGCCCTTTTCTTGTACTTAGCATGCCTTACTAATCTCAGCTTATTATGAGTTTTAGCACCCCTCATGTTATTTTTATAGCAAGATGCAATGCATTTGTATTCATCCTGTTATTTCCCCTTACTTCCATATTTTTCCTTGATCCCTACCCTTCCAGCTGCTAGTGCCTTCCCTTCAAATCACTGAATCTATTTTGTAAATACGTATATATGTACATAATAATAGTAAGAATTTATATAATACTTTACGTTTATAAAACACTATATACATATACACACATACATTTATATATGCATATACATGTTTTATATATGTTTATATATGGGTAGATATATGTGTGTATGTATATGTGTGTGTATATGTGTATATATATATATATAGTTATGAAAATCTGAAGATCTTCCCTGCCCCTAGACCCTTTGCTTAAGTGGCTTAAGTGGCTCTGAGAATCTTCCCTGATTTAAAAGTATACTCTGCCCGCTAATAGGCTGAATGTGGTCACATGGAGCCTGTGGCAGGAGGCTTGTTTTTCTGGAAAGCCCACACCTTGTTGCTTTGTGATTGGGTAGTGGGTCAAGAGGGCTATAACATTCTCCAATCCAGGAGAAGGCTATATATACACCCTGATGTGAGGTTTTGCTTTGGCGCTCACTTTGAGAAGAGTTGTGTGATTTAGCCAGATGAGACTCTGGGAAGCCGTTGGGCCCCCCCTGGCTTTGAAAAACCGAAATGTTGGTGCTTCCCTCTCTGGTAAATGAATAGTATGGATGTAATGGTCAGGCAGTTGGAAGCCTGTCTCTGCTGATCTGTTTCTTTGTCTGCTTATAACTTCTGCTTATAACTTTTGTTTGTATTCTGTTTGCATTCTCTGAAGTTTAGGGTGCTGACTTTTTCCCCTGAACTAGGTAAGCGATATGTGTTTGATTGATAAAAGTGAGACTGTTAACCCATTTTCCATTTTGAGTTGCTTTCCTTTAGAAAAGCAAATCTAAGAACCTGTGCTAGCAGCCACCAGGGGCATGCTACCGTGCTTGCTGTTTTCAATACACACACACACACACACACACACACACACACACACATACACATATCTCTTACTTGTTCCTCACAACAACCTTATGAGGTACATGCAATTATTATCTTCATTTTACAGATGAGGAAACTGAGGAAGAGAGTTCAAGTGACTTACCAAGGGTATCACAACTAACACATGTCTGAGTCCATTTTCAGATTCATGTCTTCCTGACTTCAAGTCCAACTGTGAACCACCTAGCTGCCTACAAAAGTCCAAGTTGATAGTTGAATTTCCTTTGCCTCCACATGTCTTTTAGATAACTTCCTCTTTTCCTACTCTTTGTGTCATTAGAATTTCATTCTTGAAAACATCTCATCCATCTTGGGCTAACATCTCCTATTCAAGGGCCTTTATCTGTCCTCTCTTGGAAACTTTTAAAATTTACCCTCCTTAAATATGAAGTGTGTTAAGACTGTGCTTGGCTTTCTTCTCCTTATCTATCCAGAAGGGTCATTTGTTCTCAAGTCTTATAACTTTTATTTCCCCAACCTTTTTCTATTTGTAAAAAACAAGCAAACATACAGTGTAGAAGTTACTCATTATTTCTTTCTTTTGCTGAAAGATACCATCATTAATAAGGCAATCTTAGAAATGATTAAAACTGCTTTTAGGGAGGGGCATAGAGAGAACTTGGGTATGTGTGAATGATAGAATTCTCCCTTCAGTGTTGCATCATTTCTCTTTAAAAGATTTGTGGTCTATTTCCTAACCTATTCTTCTATTCCTATACTGTCTCTATTGATCTTCACTCAGATGCTTTCCACCATACTTATCCCCTTGGGTTCCTGTGTTTTCTCTCATGCAAGTATCTTAACATGTGATACTACTCTACCTGTCTTGTTATTTTAAATATAAGGAATAGATATGGAGCCAAGATGGCAGAGTAGAGGGAAGAAATATGCCTGAGCTCTTACCCACAACTCCTCATCAGCTCTAGAAAATACACTAGATTGTGAAAGAGTTTGCAGATCCTATTCATGATTGTATGCCACCATGGTGGGGGTGGGAGGTGGGGAGGAAGGGGAGAAAAATCTGAAACTCAGGTGACTCTAGAACTGAATCTTGTAACCTAAAAGTAAACAAACAAGTCAATAAAATAAAATTAAATAAAAAAAAAAAGAAAATACACTGGACCAAGTATGTAATATCTTGACTATGGAAAGTGCATTCTCTGGAGCTCTAGTCTCTCACTTGTGCTCAGAAAATGAAATTAAAAAGCAGAAGAAATCAGCCAAGAAATGAAGGTCATTTTTACTGCTCCTACCCATGTGCTTCTCCTATCAATGTTCTCTCCCTTCCCTCTTCTCACACTCTGGTCTGTAAATATGAGGCAGGGAAAGCAGGCCAATTGAACTTTCAGTGAACTATTCTCTGAAACCCTTAAAGTTCCTGTGGGAATCACCTGATCAATTCATCCTTACACTTCAGCACTTCAGGAATCTGTGATTTCAGATTCATGTTCTCCATATTGGTCTTAAAGGTGATTATGGCTGAAAAATTTAACCCTGCAGTCGACCTGGTGATAATTCTCTCCAAACTTAGGTTGTCAGTCTGTACTAACCATTCTAAAATAGATATAAGACCTTCTAGAGTTTGGACTTCATTCAAAGGCTCTGAGAACTCAGGGTGACCTCCATACTTCATTCTAGTGAAGTACTGTTAGTGTTTGTGGGAGCAAAGAAGATGATTGTTTGTAAGGGAAGAGAAGTCTTCTCATTTAGCCCCTTAGCCAAAGTATGTAAAAAGGAAAGGACCACGGCATAGAAAGTTGTCCATTTCTTTTTTTCTCCCCAAACACCCAAATTTTATAGCAGTACTTTTTTTTGCAGTAGCAAAGACATAAAGATAGATTGGATAGGTTGTTTGGGGGTTGGTTAAACAAATTATAGCACACAAATAGAATAAAACATTCTTGTGCTAAAAGAAATGACATATGGAGGGATAGGAAACAAGAGATATGTGCATACATAAAAACTAAAATCAGGAGTAGATTTGGGAAAGTAGATGTCTATATATGTATGTATATGTGTGTGTATATATCTGTAGCTATAGAGAAACATATCTAAACTTTTGTGTGGCCTTGGAGGAGGGGTTGGGGAAAGAAAAAAAGAACAAATAAAAAAGTGCATAGCAGAGAACAAAAGAAAGCTTATAAGGAAGCAAAGACGAACAATTTTCAACACAATGAGTATTATATAGGCTTTCTTGAAATGAAAATTTATTGTTACATATTTTGAATCCTCTCTTGTTCTGCTATGTACATGACATGCCTTTTTTTCCTTTCTAACTTTGTATTTAAGTTCCAATATTTAAGTTTCTGACAGATTTTTGTTTCTTTTCTCTATTCTGTATTTTTGTTCTGGTGTTTGAGTCTAAAATAAAATTTTGAAAAAAATGATATAAACTAATGAAAAGTGAAGCAGGCAGAACCAGGGAAACAATATAAAGAATGCGTATAACAATGTAAATGGGAAGAACAACAGGAAAAATCAAAAATGAAAGCTGGCCATCTAAATACACATGAGAATGCACCTTTCTCCCTTTTTCATAGAAGAGGGAACTGTGAATGTAGAACATTACATATGTCAAGAGTTAGATGACTTGTGAGTTAGTTTGGGGAACTTTAAAAATTTTCTCCTTTTTAAAAAACATATTCCATATTAGTCATATTGTAAAAGAAGAAACATACCAAGAGAAAAAAAAACATGAAAACAATTTAAAAAGGGAAAATAGTATACTTCAATTTGCTCCATTAATTCTCTGTATGTGAATAACAGTTTCCATTATGAGTCCTTTGAAACTGTCTTGAAACATTGTATTGCTGAGAAGAGCTAAGTCATTCATTGTTGAACATCTTACAATGTTGCTTTTACTGTGTAAGATGTTCTCCTGGTTCTGCTCACTTCACTTTTCGTCAAAACTGTCCCATTTCAACAGGTCAAGTGTTTATCCCTTTTCTCTTGGATTCTCCTTTCACTTTAGAGATGAGGAAACTGAGATGTCAGTTTAATTCATGTGTTAAGCACATGTCATGTGCCAAGCCCTGTTTTAGGAACTGGGAACACAAAGATAAAAAATACTTCTTGCCCTCACAAAGTTTCTAAGTACTGGATTATAAAGTGAGTTCCCCCAAATCTCATAGAAATCAGGGGCCAGATCTGTGTCTTTGTTTTATGATCCAGAATGCTCTCTTCTATATCATCTTTAGGGACATAATATCTTCTTATCTGTCAATAGTAAAACCCTTCTAAGAATGTTAATTCACCTTTTATTGATTATCTGTATTTCCCAAAGTAGATTTTCCAAATCTATGTGTTCAAATCTTTCAACATAAAAGAGGGATTTGAACTGGTTGACATGTTATGTTCTAAGGTATTTCCTACCTTTGACATTCTATATTCTAAGATTTCTTCCAGTTATGACATTTTATGTTTTAAGGTACTTTTAACCTCTTCTAAGGTCCCTTCCATTCTAGGTTCCAATGTCTTCGTTCCACCTCTGACATTTTGTGTTCTACAGTCTCTTCTGCCTCTGCTATTCCATGTTCTAAGGGCCCTTCCAATTCTCACATTCTTTTTTATTCTAAGTTCTTTTCTGTCTCTGACATTCTATATCCTAAAGTCCTTTCCACTTCTGACATCTTATGTTCTAAGGTCCATTCAGCTTCTGAATTCTAGGGTGCTAGATGGCACAGTGGATAGAACCTTGGACTTGGGAGTAAGGAAGATCTGAATTGAAAATTGGCTTGAGATGTGTCCAGCTGTGTAATCCCTCCCCAAGCAAGTTTTTTTAACCTCTGCTAGCTTTGATTTTCTCAACTATAAACTAATGATAGCACCTACCTCTTAGGGGTCTGTGAAGATCAAATGAGATACTATTTGTAAAGTGCCTTCTTCACAAATGTTTGCTTCCTTTCTCTTTCTTTCCTCTTTCCATTTCTAACATTGTATCCCTTCCAAACTTGACATTTTAGGTTCTAAAGTCCTTACTGTTTCAGACATTCTGTGCTTTCTTCCAGTTTTGACTTTTCTTTTTTCTTCTAGTTCTAAGATCTGTTCCACTTCTAACGTTCTAAGATTCTAAGGTTCCTCCCCATTTTGATGTTCTAGGTTCTTAAGGTCCTTACTGTCAGTGACATTTGAGGTCTAGGGTCCCTTCCAGACTCGGCATATTTTGGTCTAAGCTTGGTCTACCTCGAACATTCTTCGTTCTAAGGTCCCTCCTGTTAGGCAGTTCCAAGATTTTATGAACTGTGCTTAACGTGGAAGTCTTTACTCTTTGTGGCTAGGCATAGGTAGAGCTTTCCTAGATTTAATTCTCTGCCCAAATTAAACTAGACCCACTTCCCCTTGGGGTCTACCTCCTCAACTTTCTTCTCTCCTCCCTCCCCCCCCCCCCGTCCTTTTCCCTCCCATACTCTTCCTCCCCTCCCCCTAACCACGGTCATTCCCAAATCCTGGAACAGGAGATCCCAATCCGGGATTACAACTGGGAGGGAGGAGGAGGGAACGGGAAGCGGGGGGGAATATCGGGCATGCGCTAGCCGCTCGGCGCATGCCCTGTGAGTCCCCGGCTGGTTTTGGTCTGGAGTCGGAAGCCTGGGAGCCCCTGACCCGGGCGAACGGCAGCGAGTGTGAGTGTGCCCCCGGGCGTGCGGGGAGGGCCCAGGCTGAGGGCTTTGGAGCCGGCGGGCTGGGGGCGGGGGAGGTGGGAGACGCCGGCGGGCGGGCCCCGCGAGGCCAGCCCTAGGCTACCTCGGGTGTGGGGGTTGGGGCGGGGGCGGGGGCCGGCGCGAGCCCAGCCCGCCGAGCCGAGCGGAGCCTTTGCCGGGAGCCCGGGCCGGGACCAAGCGGGGCGGGGGCGCTTCTGCCTTCCGCCTTTCTCTCTTTGCCTGGGAGGGACGGGCCGAGGCCGGGCGGGCGTAACGCCGTGTGCTGGAGGACCTGACTGTCGGAGCCGCCGCCTCCTGCTCTTGCTCTTCCTCCTCCTCCTCCCCAGCTGAGCGGCGGGAGCTGGGAGCACCGGCGGCAGCGTGTGCCACGGTGAGAGGCGGGGAGGAGGGCCGCCCGCCGCCGGTCCTCGGCGTCCTCACACCTCCGCCTGCCATCCCCATCCGCACTTCACCAGCCCACTCCCCATCCCTTCTTCCCTCCGCCTCTTTCCTCTCCCGTCCTCTCCTCCCTATCCTTCCCCCCAATCTCTTTCACCTCCTTTTCTTCCCCCATCTTCCATCTCTCTCTTCCCCTCATCTCTTCTCTCCATCCCATTCCCCATCTCTTCTACCCCCCAATCCCCTTTTCCTCTCTCCTCCTTCCATCCCCTTCCCTCCTCCACCTCTCAGTTCCCCCACTTCTTTCCCTCCATCCCCCTTCCCCTCAACCTTCCTCCCGCATCCTCTATCCCCTCTTATCTTCCTATTCCTTCTCCCTTCCATCTCCCTCTTCTACCCCTTCTCTCCACCTCTTTCTTTGCTTCTTTCCCTCATCCATTCCCTTCCTCTTTCTTTTTCCCCAGCTCTCTTCTCCCCTTCTCTCTCTTCTACCTATCCCCATCTTTCTCCTTCCACCTTTCTCCTTTCCTTTTCTCCCTCCCTTTCCCCCTTTCTCTTTCCCGGCACCCTTTTCTCTCTCCAGTTTATAGAACTGGACCCCCCCCCACCTCCCATTTTTATCAGGCTCTTACCCCACCTCCTCTTTTTATCTGACACCTCTTCCCTTTTCTTCTCTTCCCCCTCCTCTCTCTAATTTATAGAAAAGAGTCCTCCTTTCCGTTCTCCCCATCTCCCCTCTTTTCTGGTCTCGCTTCTCTCCCCCACGCCTTCTCTGGGGAGTGTGATTGGGGGCCAGGGTGGGGTGGTGGTGGTCGAGAGTTCAGTACATGAATTGGTAGTTTGATGGAACTGGGCTTAGGCCTGGGGGATTGGGAGAGGAAGGTGGGGATTGGACCTTAGCCACTCTGCCCACCTCCTCGTCCGGGGCACCCCCATCCGTTTCTGGAAAGGAGTTGGGGGTGGGGGCTAGGAAAGCAATAAAAAAAAAAACTGGGAGGGTTGGAGAGTGGAGGGGTCAGGTTGGGTTTTTGGAGGCTGAGGTGATGGTTTTGTGACTGCAACCCAAGGAGGGAACCGGAGAACCATTCTGAGAAGCCTTGTGGATTTGAATCCCACAGGATGTGGTAGGACAGGACGGGCCTCTGCTGGAGTTGAATGGTGAGAATGTCTTAGAAACAAAAGGGGAGGGGAGGAGAGAAAGAAAGGGTCATTCCATTGGGACACTTGGGATGATTGGTCCTGAGATTAAATAAATTTAAGAAATAAGTTCAAATTTAGCGTGCTGGAAGCTTGGTCAGTTTCATGAAGTGAAATTGCAGTCCAGGGAGGAGGGAAAAGGGTAGTTTTGTGGTGGAAAGTAAAAGGAGGACTTCGATTGGTTTGTGAGATTGTCTTGAATCACTCTCAAGGGTCCTCCCCTCTGCTATTGCTAATAACCAAATAGGAACGGGAAAGCAAAGTCCTATGGCTTCCTCTCACTCGAAACAAATTTTATTATTCTGTTGTGTATTTTTCCTGCACCTTTCACAAGAAATAATTTTAAAGATAATTAGAATTCTTTCTAAATAACATTGCCTCCTTTCTCCAGTTCACAACCTAACTTGCAGTTTTATGTGGAAAAACAATTTTAGCCTTTTCTGTCTTGGTTCCATTGATAACCTTCCTTCACTTTTTCTTCACAAGAATGTGTTTTCATGTTTTCTGGCATGCCACAAGAGTTCTTAACCTAGGGTCCATAAACTTGTTTTAAAGATATTTTGACAACCATATTTCAGCACAGTTAGTTTCCTTTGTAATCTTAATGTATTTTATTTTTTGTATTTAGAGACATTATTCTGAAAAGAGGGTCCATAGTCTTAGCTAGACTGCCAAAAGGGTCCATGACACACACAAAAAAACCCTTAAGAATTCCTTATTTGACACGAATTAATTACAGGTTTTTCTAACTATAGGCACCAACAAAAGTATATGTTGTGAACCTTTTCAGCAGTCTTCTTGCATAGTCAGCTTGCCTCTGGCTTTTGGCTGTCTGATGTAGACAGTAGTTCTGTAGTAAGTGCAGTGGTGAATTTGGGGATTTGTATTTGAGATTCGCCATCAATGGGAATTCTCTCAGAATACAGACATTTGCATAATAGGTAAGATAGACAATCTTTCTCAATCAAATCTATTTCATAACCTACCCCTATAGTTTATTTTAAAAGTACCTAGTGTTAATTTCTTTTATAACACCACAAAGTTAGATGTTTTGATAGATTGTCCCCTCTTTAAGAATATGGTAAAGGAAAAATAAGTGTAAACTTAAATGAAAATAAGCTTGTTTTTCCATTTCAATTTCATTGAAGGACATTTGAGTTTTTATTTTACCCATTTGTCCCATTGGACTCATCCAAAAACTTTTACTTAATTGTAAGTCCAACTTGTAAATCTATATCATTCAAATACATTTCACTCTTAGAGAAGTGAAATGTACTAATGAATAGTTTTTTTCACAGTTCAGACCTGTGTTTCAAAATGATCTTTGTTAGTTGAAATGTTTTATATCTGTGGATTTAATTTTGTTCCTTTTGAAAATAAGAGCTTATGTTTTTGGAGTAAAAGCAACAGAGTAGAATTGTTTTAAGCAGCAGGTAATTGCCTGTTTTGAATTTGTATATTAAATATTGTGTAAAATTCTACATCAAGATAATTTATATTCTCTTCTGGTGATATTTGTATCTTTAAGGATATATAACATCACCTACTAGTATAACAATTTTTTTACAGTGGTAAATGGCATGGTCCAGCCCTCAAAGGGGCTCACAAATAGGAAGGCTATACATGAATGGAAGTTGTATAATAAATGTCTAAAGTCACTAAGACCATAGATATATAGATAATAATAGCTGACATAATAGAGTTTTAAGATATGCAGGGTTTTTACATAAATTTCAATTGTGATAACTATATAAATCATTTCAAACACATAATCTTGTGTAAGGATAATGGGGCAGAATCCTCTTACCTGGAGGTAGTAGGATTTAAGAGCCCTTGGAGATAAATTATTCCATGTTTTAGTGAGCAATATATTATGATTTAAGTAAGAATGGAAAAATGCATTAAAATGGTGATGTTTGTATAGACAAAGCAGAAAACATGGGCAAGGAATAATTTAATATAGATCATTAAAAGTTTTTTTGACAAGGAAATGTGACTAAACTTAGTGTTTAGAGAGTATAGTGTTATATAGTGTTCTTGGGAATTAAGCTTAACGTCTGAAGAAAGATATTTGAACTATTATAGGTTAACTGGTGCAAAGAGGTTAGTTGGAAAAATTAACTTTTTAAGTTGTGAGAAAATTGCATTCTGTAGTTTCATTGCTTTTTGAATACCATGTAGTATGTTTGTAATTAGATACCTGTTTCTACCTGTGTCTTGCTGAAATCCTGAAGTAATTTTTTTTTCATTATAGCAAAAGAAAACTTAAGTATCATCATTCCCTCTTTGGCTCCTACCTTTATAACTAGGGATGTTTGGAGAAAGGCATTCTTATTCTTGTTTTAACATTCTTGAACACTGGAATTACTTTTAAAGGATACTAAATGTTTGTATTGTCTGAAAATAATGAAAGCAATATTTATTAAAAGTTAGAAAAGAGTGACTCATTCAGAAGTATATTTGCTTAAAATTTAAGTGCACAAGTTCACAGATAGATGTCTGTGGGCATCCCATTTTAGAATGTAAAACTCCTTGGGGGTAGGAATTATTTCATTCTTTGTGATTAAATACCCAGTAGTGTCTGGAACATAGGCACTTAATAAATGTTTTGATTTATTTTATTGTAAGTGTGCTCATCTATCACTAAAAGTAAACATTTTTAATTTAGAAAAGTGCTAAATTATATATTTATTTGTCTTAAGCTCCAATATTAAAATCAATTTCATTATTTTTAGTTCTATAGGTACATTTATTTGTAAATTAATGACAAGTAATGGTCTAATGCTGTTAAACTTGTTAAAAACGGTTAATTGATTTTTTGTTTAGTTTTTTTAAAATCTCATTTTCCATAGTTCATGCCTTTATCAAAAGACTCTAAAAATAGTAATAAAAATTTTAAGAAGTGTATGTCTTCACTGAGGACTCTAAATAAAGTAAAAGCATATGCTTCATATATTGGTGAGAGTTGAATGATATATATGAATGCATAAGGAGCAAGAAAAATCTTTGAATGCTAAAATCATCTGTCAGGTTTTAATTTCAATTCCTTATTAGGGCTGTTCTGTTTTAGAATCTAACCGAAAAGTGCTGATGGACAGATCTCAAGGCAATTATGTTCTTTTTGAAATGTAAATTAATGTGTAAAACCCTCCGAATTCATGTTAGTAGCTAGATGCACCTGTAGTTGACTAATCTCAACAAGTGATATTTAAAAGATGTTTTTGACTTTAGTACCAGCATAACTATTCGGGTCCGTTATTGCTTCCTCTCTTTTTGGACCATCATTTGGCATTTTCCTTACTTCTTTTCTATCAAAAGACATGGAGAAAGGGAGATTAGTTTGACTACCCAGTCACTCTCATGTGGAGGAACTGAACAAGATAAATAATCTTGACAAATACCATTGTCAATTTGTGACGACATTGTTAACTAAACCCCACAGTAAAGTTTCAAAATCCTGGAACACATGGTATTCTCTAAAGTTTTATAATCTAGCATTGTATTTTCAAGTTAGCTTGAGATGGTAAGGTGAAGGCTTGATGCTCTGCCATTTATTAGGGTTATGGGCAAATCATTTAACCTTTTTCAATTTCGATTTCCCTCATCTGGGAAAATAGGGGTTAAACACTTACATTTAATAATTGCTTTTCAGGTTTACAAAACACTGCTCAGCAGCTTTGAGAAAGGTGGTGTCAATATTATTCTTATTTTACAGATGATATGGAATCTCACAAAAGTAAAGTGACTGCAGCGGCTAGGTGGTGCAGTGAATAGAACATTGGCCCTGGAGTCAGGAGGGCCTGAGTTCAAATGTGGCCTCAGATGCTTAACACTTATTATCCTTGTGACCTTGGGCAAGTCACTTAATCCCAATTGCCCTGCCTTCCCCCTCCAAAAAAAAAGCAAAAAACCCAAAAAAGTAAAGTGACAACCCATGTGCAAATACTAGTTTTAACCACACTCAACAAACTAGCCAGTGTCATTTGGGATTCAATTTAGGTATTTATTAAGGACTTCTTAGCAAGGCCAATGTTAAGCTCTGGGGGTATAAGGCCAAAACCAAAATATTCTTTGCCTCTCAAGTCCAGGTTTAGTATTTTTTCTATTACATCACTATTTAGTTTATAAGTTTATGTCGTAAGCTGTAAAATACTCTACGTGATCTATGAGGAGTCTATTCTTTTTGTCATTGTTTATTAAACAATAATCACATTTTTTGCTATACTTTTAAAAATATTAATTTCTCATTATGTATGAACTTAAATATCACACATGAAAGTTTCAGTATACAAACCACAACAAAGAGGACTGTTTGTGAAACTGAACTTATATATAGTTAAAAAAAACCGTTTAAGTGTAACCTGGTAATAACAAAATTATTCTTGTCTGTTCTATGTTCCTTTTTGGACTTCTTTCTTCTGTGTATTTTAAGGAAATGTTTCATTCATGCACTTTTTTTGACATCACTGTCACTCCTTACTGATTCCTACCCCTCCCCATTGTGCTTGATTTTTCACAATCATACAAATATGATATAGTTCAATGAATAGTGTAATGTAGTAGTAATACTTGTTTTGCCTTAGAAATAAATCTTTTTATTCAAAGTCACATGGGACTTTGATAAACAAGGGCATGACTTAGTTTTTTTTCATTATTTCAAGCTCTTCTTACCTGCATTGCTTCAAGAAAAATTAGTGTTATTATTGCCTTTTTAAACTTACACATTTTATTAGTCTTTCCTAATAGGTCTTTTAGAAATTTGGCTCACTAAAGTTTAGTGAAACATTCAAGGCTCATAGACTTGCTCAGATTCATATTTTTTAAAATCAGTGACAGAGTTTCTCTCTCACCTCCCCCTTGCCACAGCAAGACTGAATCAAACTCCTAATTGAAAGCTTCTCTTCCCCCCCTCCCCCCAATCATGAAGACACTGGGTAGTCAGAAGGATTTTTATATTATGCCCTAAAGCCATTCAAAAGAACAACCATCTTTGTGGTGCTGCTGTATTAGTTGCAAAATAATGGCAGCTCACATTTGGCACTGCTTGAAAAAATTTTGCTGCAATAATATTCAAATAGGACTTGTTTTGAAGTAATAGGCTAAAATACTTTCATTAGGATAAGTGAAGTTTTTTTAAGTTTAAGAAAATAAAATTGTGCTTAGCACAATGTCTGATGTTTAATAAGTAATTTATTCAGCATGTTTCTTAGTCCTGTTAAATCCTAAAGTCACAGAAAATCCAACTTCTTGAGGTATCGTCTATGAATGTTTAAAAAAATGCAGGGAAAAGTATACTAAAATTATTCATAAGACTGATGGTATAGGGGATAACTAGGTGGCCCAGTGAATAGAGCACCGGCCCTAGAGTTGAGGATCCACTTTCAAATGTGGCTGCAGACACTTAACACTAGCTGTGTGACCTTGGGCAGGTCATTTAACCCCAATTGCCCTGCCTTCCCCCCTCCAAAAAGACAAAAAAAGAAAGAGTGACGGTATAGGTGAATTCTTATTTTTGGAGAAATTGGATAGAAGCTTAAAAGTCTGAAATTGTGATTTGAACTTGCATTCATGATTCTTCAGTATTTCTCAGAATTCTAGGCTGAGTGAAAATGACTTGAATGGGGATTACAGATTTGAACTAATGACCTGACTAGGCATCCTGAGTGTGTTTTTTTTTTTAACGAGAAAAGACTGTTTTTTGAACCCCTGGCTTGAATTTTAAACAAGCAGTTTGAACTTGAAATTGTTTGCAACAAGACTTGTGGTTTGCAGCAGAGGCAAAGAGTTTGTTACTGAAACAATTCAGGTTCTTTAGTGGCTTAAATTCTCTAACAGTTTCTTTTAGGTGATGAAAATTTAGCTAAATTTGTAAGCTAAGGTCAGGTAAGTAGTATACTTTACCAGGCTAACTAATGAGGCAGCACTTTGTATTGATTGTCTTCATAGCTTTGAATCACTAGCTCAAGCCAGTGAAAAGTACTTTTCCCTTTGACTGGTTTTCTAGAAGCAGAAACTTAAGTGGTGAGAGATTGATTCCATGCTTAGAGAACTTCTAAGGGTTGTTTTGGCTGTGTGTTATGGCTCATTTGAAGAGAGATAGGTGCTTATGTTTGCAGGGTTTGGTCATCCCAGGGGAGCAAGGGAAAATGAGATCCCTGTGTTAACTTGGAGGGAAGGAATTCTGATTTGTCACAGACTATAGAATACTAATTAATGGGTGATCTAAAAACCTTTACATTTGGAGTGTTTAGAACCGGGGTAGAGTCTTGGGAACCTGGTACCTCATAATTTGAACTAATCCTGTTTCTGGACCATGGGCCCATCAGAATAGAGAGCAGAGTTGATTTCTTGTTTTCTCTTATCCCCATTTGGGAAGTCTTAGATTTGACACAGAATGGTTTGTACTCCAAACAATATTTGACATTTGATACATACTTCTTCCTTTAAAAAGTTTAGTTGGTCCTCTTGGATTATTCCTGGTATCCTGATGACTAACTAACTGTTTCACAAAGTAAGGTTTACCAAATCTTCCCTTCTATCCTCCTCCCCCAGTCTTAGTGTTACTAGGAATTGATTTGAAATCTGACAACTTTTAAAAAGGTGTTTATTGAGCATCTATTATGTGGTTATTTTGTGGAAAGATTGTGTGGCTTCTCTTCCATGTGACGATAGGGCCACAGGATTTACAGGTTAACAAATAACTAGATACTCTTACTGTAATTCAATGTAACAGGCAATATATATCCAGCAAATTGAAACAACTACTTTGAATGCACATGGCTATGAGATGGGATGGTATAGTGCATTGGAGTTAGTAGATTTCGTTTTTAATCCCAAATTTGCTACTAGTTTCCATTGTAATGATGTTGGACAAATCACTTATCTGGGTCTGTGTTCTCGTTCATTTCAAATTCTTTCAGTGTCTGCTGTTTGCAGGGCACTGGGGATAAAGACATAAAGAAAAGAAAAATAGTTCCTACTCTCAATTTTACATTATACAAGAGACTGACTAGAAGATCCCTAAGGTCTCTAATACTCTGTGATCTTATGATTCATGTAAGAATATTGCCGACTCAGGAAATAAGTGCTGAAAAACTGAAAAAGAGCCTTCTATACTGTTGGAGTTTTTAAAATTTTGAACCTGTTTATTACCCAAGTCAGTAAGGTATTTATTAATTGCCCTATGTGCCATGCACTGTGCTAAGTGGTGGGAATTCAAAGAAAGGCAAAAACCAGTCCCTGTTCTCAAGGAGTTCCTAGTCTAGTGGGGGAGATAATAGTGAAACAATGAATGCGTAAATGATATCTGTACTATATAAATTGGGGATATTCTCAGAGAGAAGGCACTTAAGATTAAGAAGGATGAGGAAAGATTTCCTGCAGAAGGTGGGACTTTAGCTAAAATTTGAAGGAAGTTAGGGAGTCAGGAGGCAAAAGTGGGGTCAGCAAAAAATATCTGAGTTGGATATGGAATATTATAAAAAGGAACAGCAAGGAGACCGCTGTTACTGGATTGCAGAATGTGTGGAGGGGAATAAATTGTAAGATGACTGGAAAGGAGGCAGGTTATGAAGGACTTTAAAAGCTAAATATAATTTTGTGTTTGATCCTGCAGGTAATAGGGAGCTACTGGAGCTCTTGAGTAAGAGTGTGACATAGTAAGTTCTGCACTTTAGGAAAAACAGTTTAACAGCCTAGTGGAGGATGTTTGGAATGGGGAGAGATGTGAGGGAGGGAGACCAACCAGAAGACAATTTCAGTAGTCTAGATATGAGGTGATGAGGGCCTGCCACCAGGGTAGTAGCAGTGCCAGAGGACAGAACAGGGCACTATGAAGGTAAAAACTGAGGAATCAGCCAAAAAAAAACCCCCCAAACCCTCCAGAACAGGTTAACAAACCGGAGGTAAATTATCTTTTTGGGTAGAAAAGCTAAAGTAAAGAATCATGTATTTTATGGATCTGTGATTTTATCATTGTGGTATTTTATCAATTCTGATTGCAAACATTTTACAAAGTAAAATGAATTACCTTGGCCAACCTGGTAATTTTATGGTCAAAGTCAAGTCCGAGATGATAAAGTCATAGGAACATATTTAGATGTAGATAAATTAACAATAATTAGTGGCAGTAAGAGAAGTTATTTTAATCTGAATACAAGGACTTCTTGGTGATATCTATTACACTACAGAAGTAAATCTCAAACTTTTTCCTCTAGAGGTTGATAGAAGAAATCTAATTATTTTCCCTTACCCCTTTACCTTTCCCAGCCATCCAAGTCTACTAAAAATAAGTTTTATTGGTGTCTTTTGTTTTTATGTTGAAATCATTTCTGGATATCTGGATGTCGTCCTTCCATTGCTGCATCAGATTTCCTTGTTAAAAAAAGCAGTTAGTCAAAACCACCTAATACGGTAAGTTATCAAATTGTCTTAACAGTATACGCACCAGTGGTGTTAAATTCCACTAGAAATCTGTGATTGTATCTTGGCTTAGAAAACCACACATCAACATTTTCTTTAGTGTAGTTATTTATTTTGTTAAACCGTTCACAGTTACATTTTTAATCAGGGTCAGCCTGCAAGTTTGATACCTCAAGTGTACACAGGATTTTATACCTGTGGTCTTTCATTTCTTTACTGAAAAAGGGGAAGTGTATTTTCTCATTTTGTCTTTAGGACTAATTGATATAATGAACAGGCATTTGTAACTCACCTGCTCTGTGTCAGACACCATCTAAAGTCTTAAAACAGTCCTTTCTCTCAAGGAGCGCCTATATTTTAATGGTCAAGATTAGACATTAT
Organism: Pseudocheirus occidentalis; assembly: GCA_028646575.1. Lineage (NCBI taxonomy): Eukaryota > Metazoa > Chordata > Mammalia > Diprotodontia > Pseudocheiridae > Pseudocheirus > Pseudocheirus occidentalis. The sequence goes on along the minus strand of CM053594.1, from coordinate 72,456,615 downwards.
GGGCTTTGTTTTAGGTTTTTTTTTCATTATTGTAGTTGTTCTGTATATTCTCCTGGTTCTGCTTCATTCTCCATTAGTTTATCAAAGCTTTCCATCTTTCTTGGATTCTTCGTATTCATTGTTTCTTATGACATCCGTATTATGTTTGTTGAATAATTTTTTAAGTGACTTTTATTTTGGGTTTTTTTTACTATCACAAAAAGTGTTGCTGTGAATACTTTGGAGATTTTTCTGTGTATGTGTATGTTCACATTTGTGTACAGGCATACACACAGTCAGAAAGATTGCCTGTCTTTGACCTCCTTGTGGTATATACCTGTCTTTGGATCAAAGTTTATGAAAAGTTAACTGACTTCTCTCACTATTCTCAAAATAACTACGCAGTTCTAAGAGGGAAACAAAAAGGTTGCAGAAGAGATGTTTTAGGAAATGTTTTGGAACAGTTTACACCTGCTCAGATTTGGGGAAGTGACAATTAGAGCTCTTTGAATGCATTGTTATTTCTGTTTTACACTCCTCATTCCCCAACCTTAAATACTCTTCTGCAAAATACATACATACATACATACATACATACATACATACATACATACATAAACTTGGAAAAGTGATCTGTAGTACATCTTTGGGCATGCTTTATTGATAGACCAGATGAATATTTACCCCAAATAGCAAGACTAGTAAACATTCAGGCTTTCTTAGGAGTTCCCTTTGCCATCTTTTTCATGTACCCCCTACTGTTCTTCTTGCACTTGTCATGGCAGTAGCTCGTTTAGGAGCTGAATTCACATTGCAGTATCTCCGGAAAGGGGCAAAAACCTGCACTCATCACAGAAGTATTATCTGTTCTGTCATGCTTGGATTCTTCTGCAATTTGGGAAACACAGGAAAAGGATACTATTCAAAAGAATGAGAACTAAGTTGCTATACTGCATGTAATTATGACTGAGTCGAATAATATGTTCCAAAATAAACTAGGTGTTTTGAAGTTTGTGATTTTAAAAATATGGTCCAAAAGGTGTCAGTGACTATATAAACAAATGAATAAAATATTCTCCAGTAGGAAAGTTGGTAAATTTAGCCATGTGAGTGAAAGAAATAGATTGTAAAATTTCAATAAGTTGGAAGTTGTTAGTGCTTGTCTCTTATTTGCTCTTGCACATATGAGAATAAAATTACAGTCTGAAAGAATGTAGACCTTTTCCCCAGACTCATAGAAAAGAGGCCCTTTTTTATGAGGGGATGAAGGTGAAGCCTTCAGCATTCTTAAGTGGCATTCTGTTCTAGACTACACTCTCTTAAGACTCCTAAAAATGATTCTGAAATGAAAAAAAAAGGTAAAGTATTATCCCTTCTAGAAACAAAAATTACAGAAGCGAATTGAAGTAATGGTAAAAAAAAAAAAGTGACTCAAACATTCAGTGATCACATATTTTTCTTTCTAGAACAGGTGTTTTTCGTTTTGTTTTTTTTTTTAAAGCTGGGGTCCATGAACAATTTTTTAAAAAATGTTATAACTGTATTTGAGTATGATTAGTTTTCTTTGTAATTATATTTATTTTATCTTTTGCATTTAAAAATTGTATTCTGAAAAGGGGTGCATAGGTTTCACCAGATTGCCACAGGGGTCTGTGACAAAAATGGTTAAGAAAAACTTATTCTCTAATCTAGATGAATTTCCTTTTGCTTCTCTATCAACTGATTATTCTTTAAGAATAATAAGAATGTTATAATAGTCTAGATACTTGAAGGGTGAATCTTAAGCCGGTTTATAAAGCTGATGATTTAAGAAGAAGAAGGGAATTTGAAGACCTACAACAGAGAGAAGTTGACTTTCACAGAATTGTTCAATGGGTCAGTGATGATACTGGGAATCCAAGGCTCCTGAAAGTTATCCTTTAACTTATATCCTAGACAGTGTTCCCTCCACATTCTCAGAACTCTCAGTGGGCAGTTTCTGTTGAGTCTGCACATGAGTCAGAATAAAATGTAGTTTGCTTTGCTGTACTATATTGATTTTTGCAATCCTGATAGCAATAAAAATCTGTTTCTGTCAGTGTACTTAGATTTTATGATGACAAAGAAATGTAAACTCAGGATATTTGCCAGAATAAAACAATTTTTTTAAACCAAATAATTGAAAAGAAACATGCTGATTTCATGGAGATGTTATATATATTATGAGATATGGGAAACATGTAAAGTTTGGAAACCTTAAAACACTGTATAAGTTCTAGCTATTGTTATTTAAATGGTGCTGTGGTTGTTTTAACTTAATTCTTTTTGGTGCCCAGCTACTTAAACATTAATATGTGTTAATCGTAAAATTCTACAACAGATATGAAGGAGTGATTTGGCTATTTTCATGCATGTTTTGCTTCATTTTAGAGGCATAGATTCTTAATATATACTACTTAAAATATACCAGTGTTTGGTTTTTATTCTTCTCTTAACAAGCAAAAAGCCAGTAACTACCTCAATTGTCAGTTCCTTTTAGCTCAGCTGACAAGACAGGGGTCCATGCTGTGACTGCAGCTGCTATCTATCCAGTGGCATTTGTTAATTAAGCTGTTTAACATTGTTTTGCTTTCTCAAGTCTTGGTTCCTTTAAAAAGAAACAAAATAATAGACTTATGGCTTCTTAGAAAGTGCTTATTTTGGTTGTCCAGTTCTGTGAATAATTTTTAAAAACATTTCTTGCTTTGAAAAAAGTAAAACATAATTAAATTTATTTATTATGAACTCTCAGGCAGCTTATTAATTGAAGATGTCTAGGGCATCTAGTAAGTAGTATATAATAAAGACTGAGTTCAAAAGTAGCTCTCCTATAGTGTGTAGTCACTATCTTTGTTTAAGCCATCACCACTTCATATTTAGATTAATAAAAAATAATAACTCACATGTTATTGTTTACAAAATTTTTCCTAATGTCTCAGAATCTCTAGCATTTCTCCAGTCTATGCTTTACTTGTTTATACTGCATTTCTACTTAGATGTCTCACCAATAGCCCCTTTACATTTCCATTTTATTTTTGATAACAGTATTAACCTTACAGACTCAGAAATTTTGTTTTCCATTTCTAGTTTGTGAACATATTCTACATATTATTTAATACTTTCCTGCATTTTCATTTCCACGGGTCTTTTATCACTCACATTTGTTTTAATAACTCATAATATTCTAGGTTTCATAAAGCACTTTCATCACAAATTGGTGAGTGAGGTAGTGCAAGTATTATTAGAATTATTATTCCCCTTTTATAGATGAAGGAACTAGAGTCACATAACCAGGAAATGTCCCAAATGGGAATTAAGCTTAAGTCTTCTAAGTCTAGTGTTTGTTATTTTACATCAAAGCTGCCTCTTGAATAAATGAAACAATCTCTTCCCTTATATCAGAACCTCTCTTTTCCATTTCATCCTATAGTCAGCTGTTGAAAGGAGAATTATCCCTTAGGTTCACCAAAAGGCAGCTGGGTGGTACAGTGGATAGAGTGCCAGGCCTGGAGTCAGGAAGACATCTTCCTGAGTTCAAATATGACTTCAGATGCTAGCTATGTGACCGTGGGCAAGTCACTTAACTCTGTCTTTTTCTCATCAGTAAAATCAGCTGGAGAATAAAATGACAAACCACTGAAATGACCAGACAACAAAATGGGTCCCTTTCTGTCAGATAGAGGCTGAGAGAAGAAAGGGAAAGGAAAGGAATTATGTGAAAAAGAAGTAGAAAGGAGATATAATGTGTTGTAGTAGACAACAAACTGGACTTAGAATCAGAATACTTGGGTTCAGGTCCTGGCTCTAGACCAGTGGTTCTCAACCTGTGGGTCATGACCCCTTTGGGGCTCGAACGACCCTTTCACAGGGGTCGCCTAAGACCATCGGAAAACACATATTTCCTATGGTCTTAGGAACTGAGACACCACTCCTCTATCGTCTCCAGGTGGGTCCGCCCACATGCACAGATGCCCACATATGAGTATTAAGGGGTTGCAGCATTAGGAAGGTTGAGAACTACTGCTCTAGACCATTTATCAGCTCTGTGACTTTGGACAATATCACAGAAGCTAGATCTAGAACTAAATTCAGAGCCCAAAAGCAACTCAGCCAGTTAGTACAACTCTCCAGTGTATAGATGAGAAAGCTGGCCCAGGGAGGTTGAATGATTTATAGTCACATAAAATAGTAAGCTATCAGGATTTCTACCTAGGTACTTGACTACTGAGTCAGTGTTTTTTCTGCTGTACCTTATGCTCCATTGTATCATAAAGCAGTGTGTTCAGCCTTATTCATAGCTATCTACATTGTTTCCAGTTTCTTACTGCTACAAAAAGTATTGCCATAAATATTTTGTTACATATGGTCTCTTTCCCTCTATCTGGGGCCAGTAGTGAGTTATCTTTTGAGTCAGTATTCAATTTAATCGATTTTCTGCCATAGTTCCAAATTGTTTTCCAGAACAATTGAACCTGTTCACAATAGGTCTTCCATAGTTCCTCTAGCTTTGATTATTTAAAAGCTTGTCAACACACAGTTCTTCATGCATATATTGCAATATGAGACTTATTGATAAATCCAACCACAGAAATATCCTCATTTGTTGACCTTCTGATAATTAACATGGAGGGAGGTGTAAAACAAGGAGATTTATACTTATCAAAGGAATTTACTGCTGTATGGAAATTTGCCCTTATAAAGTTCAAGTAGAATTCTCTGTCCTGGAGATGTCTGCCATATGCCCCTCTTTATAGATGGTGTGCCAGTTGTATCCAACCCCAGAACTTAGGTCTTCTAAGTCCAGTATTCTTTTATACCAAAGTTGCATCTTGAATAAATGAAATAGTATCTTCCCTTATCTCAGAAACTGTCCTTTCCAATTTATCCTGTATGAAACTGTTGAAAGGAGGATTATCCCTTAGGTTCAGTGCAGTGCTAAGTTTACTGCAGTTTCCTTGGTAAGAGATATGATTACTGAAAAGAGCACCATAAGAGCTCTATATACAAGAGACTAAATGGATGAAAAATGCTTATTCAAACTGACATGCACATAGATGTCTTTCCTTGAACTTGTATATCAGTATCTATATCTGAAATGTACTCTACAGATGATCAGTTAGTAGGACTCCAAACTGAATAAGAGAAAGGCTGGATTACATATGAGAGACTTCACAGTATTTCAACAATACCAAGCTTATTTATGGTTCAAAGTCTCATCTTTCTAACAGATATTCTCCCTGTGAAGCTTTATTTGTCTTAAGACACCATCATTGGTCAGTTAACACCTATTATGTGTCAGGTTCTATGCTTGGCACTGAGCATACATAAATAAAAACATATATAAATATAAATAAAACAATCCCTACTCAAAATGAACTTCTAATTGGGGAGATAACATGTAAAATCTGTACAAACTAGATAAAGTACAGCAAGAATTGAAGATATTTAACTGAGGGAAGGCATCCAGAAAAGCTTCTTTTAGGAGGTGAAGTTTTAGGTAAGACCTGAAGGCAGCTAGGAGACCAAGATAAGGAGGGAGAACCTTCCAGACCTAGAGGACAATAGCCAGTGAAAATGTATAGAATCCAGAGATTGAATGTCTTGTGAAATAACAGGGAGACTTGTGTCACTGGATTGAAGAATGTATGGACAAGATTAAGATATTATAATAGACTGAAAAGAGAGAAAGAGGTGAAGTATATGAAGACTTTTAAAAGCCTAATTTTGTATTTGAACTTGGAGGCAGTAGAGGGCCACTTGAATTTATTGAATAGAGTTGTGACATGTGGAAGAACAATTGAATAGAGGATGAATTAGACTGGAGAAAAATGATGCAGGGAGAACAACCAGAAGGCTATTATGGTATAGCCTAGATATGAGGTGCTAAGGGCCTGAACCAGGCAATATTAGAGGAGGAAAGAGAGCATATGCAAGAAATGTCACAAAGGCAGAATGACAAGATTTGGCAGTAGATTGAATATGGAGGATAAGGAGAGAGAGAATGAGGACTGAAGATGATAGGGTTTAGAGCCTGGATGACTTGGGAGGATGATAGTGCCCTTGACCATAATAGCAAGGTTAGGGAGAGGGGAGGCTTTGGAGGAAAAGATGAGTTCAACTTTTGTCATGCTGAGTTTAAGGATATATAGGGGATATCCAGTTTTAAATAATCCAGTAGCAGTTGGAAATGAAAGACTGGAGGAATGGAGTTTAGGAGAGATATTAGGCCTAGATAGACCTGAGGATACAGATCTGTGGGAATTGATGAGATCACCAAGTAAAATGGTATAGAGGGAGAAGAGACCCCAGGACAGACAGATGTGGGGGTGGGGTAATGACACATGATTAGGACTGACCTGAATGAAGAGACAGCAGAACAAGAAGAGTAGTTGAATGAGTAGGAGGACAACTGGGAGAGTGGTGTCACAAAAACTTATCAAAGAGACACGGGTGATTGATTCAGATTGATTCAACTTTCTATGTGCTAGGCACTGGAGAAACAAAAGGAGGCAAAAAAACCAGCCCCTTCACTCAAGGGGCTCACCACTAGTGGTTGTGATTGACAGTGTTTGCAAGGATCAAAGGCTGCAAGGGTCAGGAAGGAATGAGAATTGAGAAAAGGTCATGAGATTTGACAATTAGATCTTTGATAACTTTGGAGAGAACAGTTTTAGGTGAATAATGAGATCAGAAACCAGACTGTAGAGTCAAGACAGTGAGGAAAGGAAGTGGAAGTACCTATTATAGATAGCCTTCTCAAAAAGTCTAGTGACAAAAGGGAGGTATAGCTAATCATAGCTAGTAGGGATCATAGCTAGTAGGGATGGACAGATCAAGTGAGAGTGGAAGATCAAGAGGATAAAATGAAGGTGTTTTTGTACGTAGTAATAAGGAAACAGACAGTTGATTGAATGAAGATTAGTGACAGAGTGAAGATAATAGAGGCTATAGGAAGCCACTGTAGTTAGTTGAGTAAGGGAGTCACATATTAAAGAAAATTACTTTGGCAGTGGTATATAAAATAAATGGTGAGGGTAGAAAAACTTGAGGGATGGGGTAGATAGGAGACTTTTAAAATAATTTAGGTGAGAGGTGATGAAGGCTCCACCCAAGGTGGTAGCTTAGTGAGTGAAAAGTTGGATGTAAGAGATGCTGTGAAAGTAGAAAGCAGCAAGACTTGGACCACTAATTGGATCTGTGAGGTGAGAGAGAATGAGGAATTAGGAATTAATTATTGAGATTAAGAATTTGAGACACTGGAAGATTAGTGCTGCTGCCTTCAAAATCTTAAGATTCAAACTTGTGTGGGACCCAAAGGTTAATGATTGGAGAGACATGATGGGTACAAGTAGGCTAGAGCTACTTGCAATGATGCAAAAAGAAGTTATCGCCATTGAAGTAAATTATAAAATGTTGAATAAAATGTTTGGTATAGATTCATGCTTTTTTGATGATTTTATGACTAATTATGCAGTGATGAATAGTAGGCATGCCCTTAATTTTTCCCTACTTCCTACTTCTTGACTATTTTAATAGAAAAAGCATCTAATCTTTCAACCTAAATCATATCCCCCTACTTTTGTTGCTCATTAGTAGTTCTTTTATATATGGAAAGAAAAAGTATCTTGTAAAAACCCACTTAGTTACTTAGCAGCAGTTTAAAGAGAAGTTAAAGACTTGGATGGGGGAAGGTGGATTTTTCTTTTTTTTTTTTTTGTATTGAATGTGCTTTCTCTTTAACTTATTTCTTTACCACATTCTCTAGGAAATTGATAAGAGGATAGGGGTAAAATGATTAATAAAATAATTAGTGAAGCAGCTTCATATCTTTTCCCTTCAAGTTTTTTTTTTGGTTGCTCTTTTGTTTATAAGCTAGTTCTTCCTTTTTCCTTTTCCTCCCCTATTTCCTTAAGCCGGTTGTTAAACTTCTAATTTAAGGTCTTCACTTAAAAGGGCCTCACCTTATCTGCAGTAAAGGTATGAAGTTGATATCTCCTTGTAGCTGCTTCTGGAAGAAGAGGAAAGAAATGTCTGGGAAGTCCCAAGTGCTTGCTTCCTCTTGGACTTTGCTTTACCTGTGCAACTGAGGAAATTTAATAGTCTATTAGGCTAGGTGTTCCGACTCCCAAATCCAATGCTTATTCCACTGAGCCACATGACTTTACACTATATTACCTTACTCTTGTATGTAGAGAAGGAAGCATACGAGTGATTAGTAATTACTTTTCAGAGTTGGTGTGTGCTTCTCAATATTGATGTTATCTTTCAGCTTGAAATTGTAAGAAAGAATGATTCTACTTTTACTTAGTATGTTTTTATATTTGTAGATATCTTAATCTGTTTTTAGATGGCTCAGTTCTTTCACCAAAGGTTTGTTAAGTACACACTCTGTGAAAGGTTCTCACTGAGTATTTTACTTGTTCATTTAAGTGGTCCACATTTTGGCCTGGTGACAGTTATTTTTTGTTCTGTTACATGATGATAATTTTTTCAAAGAAAGCATCTTTGTAAATTAGAAGAAGCATTACATTTGGAGTCAGGAGAAATAATGGATTCAAATCATGCCTTAGATGCTTAGTTTTGTGACTGAGGGTAAATCTGTAAGCTTTCAGTTTTATCATCTATCTATAAAATGGAGATAGACCCTACCTTAGGGTATTATTGTGATGATCAAATGAGATAGTGCTTGTCAAGCATTTTGCAAAAAATTACTGTGTAAGCACTAGCCATTACTGTTAGTTTGATTTAATATTTGTTACTATGTTGCACTGATCTGTCATTATGTATTTAAGATTGAAATTCCAGGTCATGGAAAACAATGTTCCAGGGTCCCCCCAATCCTTTGGTGTAGTATTTATCATCTCTGTATTTGTGTTTTTTCTATACAGTAATTTACTCTATTTTACTAAATTACTCTGTAGAGTGTATACTCTAAATTGAAATGGAATATATGCTTTGGTATATGTGATTTGGTGAATAGAGCAAATAAAATAAGTAGTTTTCATTTGAAAATGGTGCTATTGACAGAAGTAAAGGCAAAAAGTGTTAAGGATTCCTTTTAGAGTTATTGCAGAAAAAATGAAATTTTGTGTTGCATTATTTTACCCCTTAAGCAGAGGTGAAACTCCTACTGTAACTTATTAGTAGATTTTTTTGTTTGTTTCTTGTTTATTGCCCCAGGTTAATGTTCCTTCACTGAGTCAAATTAGATTTAATTTTTTAAAATTCTTTATACTGTAATAAATATAGGGGAAGAGAAATTGTTTCCTACTATTTTTTTCCTGATAAAAATGTTATTGATAAGGAGGACTTTATAAAAAGCTTTTAAGACTTTCTGAGGACCTGCCTTCTTTGTGCATGATGTGTCTTTGTTTTGCAGTCAGTTTTCAGGGACTGTGAGGTGGCTGAGCTGAGTTTCTGGCTTGTGGATATTTTGAAATTTGAGAGAATCGTGGGGAGCAGGATTAAACTTAGAAGACATTTGAAATGCCTGTGGACTATGGTGGGGAGGGGAGGGCCCTTTGCTCAGTGGCCTTTGTAGTGGATAGAGAGACCAGATGGCATAGTTGATAGGGTACTTACTGGACTTTGCATAAGAAAGACCCAAGTTCAGATCCCCTTTCAGATTTTACTACCTATGTTATCCATGGAAAATCTGTTATTAACCTTGTTGTGTCTAGGTTGTCTCATGTGTGAAATGAGGGAATTGGATTTTGATGGTTTCCAAGGAACCTTCCAGCAGTAAATCTGTTATCCTCTGATGCTATATAGTAGAATACTGTGGGGGTTGAAATGCTGTTATTAGCCCCTACTCACTGTCTTGCTAGGATTTCTCAGCTAGCATCACTAGCACCACTGTTGATAGCAGTGAAGATTAAGGTAGGTGCTCACAACAACTTTTTGAGAACTGCTTTACAGATGAACTGTGTTCTCAAAGTTGACTGTAATACCATTTCCCCATTGACTTCCATTATTATTTTACAGGTGTTGAAATGAAAATAAATTATAGTAGTGTGCAATAGTGCATTGAGTCAGCAGGACCAAGTTTCAAAACTTGTCTTAGACCCATGCCCAGCTGATAGTTCCTCCTCTCTTCTTTTAAAATATATTTCATATTAATCTCTTGAGATTGTATTCCCTGCCTTTTCTAACTAGGACTAGAATTTTTAGTTCCAGTGTGACTTTTAATACAGTGTGGGGTTTTTTTCCCCACTACTTCATATAATCCTATATTTTTCTAGTGGCTTGAAATTCACCTTAACTCCAGACTTCCCCAGAGTTTTCCAAACTTTTAAAGATTCTAACCCCTTCTGTTTTCCATGACTTAAAATCCCCATATGTCTGCTGTAATGTTTGGGTGTATGAAGCTTTCAAGTGATGAATCAGAAAGAAATTAAATTACTACTGTGACAATATTTTACTTCAAAGAATATTTGTTCTTTATGTAACTCTGGAGTTTTGTAGAATACATATTGAAAATCAACACTCTGTTCTATTTTCCTGTCTACTTGCAGAGCTACATACTGACTGTCCTGGAATGAAGAGTAATTATACCTTTTTTAGACCTGAAGCTCAGTAGGAACTGAGAAATTTCATTCTTTGTTGTAGGGAATTCCTGTTCTATCAATATAAAGCTATACACCAGCTTTGCATTTGAATGGTTTGAGAGGTTTGTCTGAGGTCACTAAGAGAAGTGACTTATCCAAAGTCATAAAGCCTGTAGGTGTCAGAGTAGTTTCATTATTATAAATATTAATTTTAGTTTTAAAATTCTATGTAATTTTATCAGTGCCTTTTGTTTTCACATCACATTTATTTCTGAATAACCCTCTTTCATTGTTGTTGTTTAGTTGTTTCAGTTGTGTCCAACTTTTTGTTCCCCACATTAGGGATTTTCTTGGCAAAGATACTGGAGTGGTTTTGCCATTTCCTTCTCCATTTTCATTCTCCTCTTCATTTTATAGATGAGGAAACTGAGACAAACAGGGTTAATCCTGACTTGCCAAGGACCGCACAGCTAGCAAGGGTCTTTAGCCAGATTTGATCTCAGGTCTTACTGATTCCAGGCCTAGTGCTCTATCTACTGTGCCACCTAGCTGCCCAAGTCCTTCTGTCTCCAGATCCATTTTTTAACAAAGAGTAAAAAAGAAAGAATAAAATCAGTGTAGCAAAACTTTACATGTACTTAATCTGGAAGTACAGTATATAAAATATTCTCTGTGCATATTTCTTAGCATTTTAAATGACAAGAGGGATACATGTTCTTAACTCTTTTCTGATGCCAAGTATGGTGATAATAATTACAGTTTCCTAAAAACACTGATGCTTTTTGTGGAGTCATCTTGTATCCTGCTACTTATATAAGCTAATTGTTATCTCTGTTTCATTGCTGCTTCTTTGAGGTTTTCTAAGTAAATTACTGTGCCATCTGCAAATAAGGATAATTTTGTCTCCTTTTTTCTGCTGGCATCTATGCCTTTTCTTTTCTTATTGCTATCTCTGATATTTTTAGAACTATCAAGTAATGGGGGAAGATGGTATAATTTTGCCTTATTATTTTACTCCTACTAAAAATTGCCCTATTTTTAGAGTTTTAAGCATAAATGAGTATTGTAATTCATCAAATAATTTTTCTATGTATGTTGATAAAATTATGTGATTTTGTTTTTATTCTTAACATGATTAATTATAATTAGTTGCTTTCCTAATTTTTGTATCGGAGTAAATATAACTTGGTCATAGTAAATTATTTTTGGGGTATATTGCTATGATCTTATTTGCTTGGATTTTATTTAAAATTTTTTGCATTGATAGTCATTAGTGATATTGTTCTATAATTTTCTTTGCGTTATATTTCCCTGGTTTAGGTATTAGGCCTCTTATTTGTCTCATAAAAGGAATTTTAGTAGAGTGTTTTCATTCTCAGTTATTTAGAATAGTTTTTTTGTAGCATAAGTTTTATTCTTTGAATTTTAAAAGAATTTGCTGACCATTAAGATTTTTTTTGTTAGAGTATTTTTATTTTATTTTATTGTTTGCTTTTTGGAGGGGGGAGAGCAGGGTAATTTGGGGTTAAGTGATTTGCCCAAGGTCATATGACTAGTCGGTGGTAAATATCTGAGGTCAAATACCTCCTGACTCCAGGGCTGGTGCTTTATTCACCATGCCACCTAAGCTGCCCCTTGTATAGTATTTTTAAAGACTTAGAGAAAGTAATTTTCCAGACTCATTGATTTACAAAATTATATGAATGCTAATAGAAGTATTTCTATAACATCTTAAGATTTGCAAAGCACTTTACAAATATCTCATTTGATTCTCATGACTGTACTGAGTGGAAGGTGCTGTTATTATCCCTATTTTACAGAAAGAGAAACAGGTTAAAAGAAGGGTTAAGTGACTTCAAGTATCACTGATCTCATTATCTTATGACTGTAAATATGGAACTTAGTCTTTTCCTGCTATATAAAACTCTTTATCTGTTTGGCAGTGATTTTTAAAATTAACTCTTAAAATCTTCTAGGCAAAATTAATAGGTTCTTGGGAGACATGATGAATTTAGGGCAGAACTTGTAGTCAAGAAAACTTTTGTTCAAATCCTACCTTTTCCACTTTATCTATGTGGCATGAACAAGTCAATGATATTATAGGTCCTTAGAAAAAATGAACAGGTACTGATTTTTTTTATGTTTCCAATATGTAATGACTTTTAGCATTACAGAATAGCTTCACACATTAGATTAGCAAAGATGCCCCCCCCCCCCAAAAAAGAAAAGTTACAGATGTGGGAAAACAGGCATAATACAAATGCAGCTGTTAGCGGAGCTCTGAATTGGTCCAGCTATTCTAGAAAGCATTTTGGAACAATGACCCCCAAATTGCTATACACTACATACTCCCTACCCCAGTGATGCCACTACTAGACTTATAGTCCAAAAAGACTGAGGGAAAAAAACCTAGTATTTATGAAAAATGATTCTAGCAGTAATATCTGTAGTGGTAAAGAACTAGAAACTAAAGAGCTGTCCATCTTTGGGGGAATGACTAAAGAAACTGTGGTATAAGAATGTAATGGAATATTATTGCATGGTAAGAAATGATGAAATAGATGATTTCAGAGAAACCAGTTAAGGCCTCCATGACTTGATATTGAGTGAAGTGAATAGAACCAGAATGATTTTATGTAATGATAATGCCATTTTGAAGAAAAATAGCTTTGAAAGACTGAATAACTGATCAGTTCAGTAACTAGTTATAATTCCAGAGGATTGATGATGAGTTATGTTACCCACCTCTTGATGGATAAGTGATGGACTCAACAAAATGAGATATACATGCACACACATATATGTATATGTATATGTGCATGTTTATGTGTACATGTATATATGTACATATGTATTCAGACATAGCCATCATAAGAATGTGTTTTGCTTGACTGTGCATGTGTGATGAGAATTTTGCTTTTCTTTTTAAAAATTTTTTTGCGGGAGGGAAGGCAGGGTAATTGGGGTTAAGGGACTTGCCCAAGGTCACAAGGCTAGTAAGTGTTAAGTGTGTGAGGCCAAATTTGAACACCAGGGTTGGTAGTCTATTCACTGTGCCACCTAGCCTCCCCTCTTTTTTCTTATAGAAAGGGCAAGGTGGTTGAGGGACAATAGAGATAGGGTAGTCTCCTACTTTTCCCCAAAAGGAAGAGTGTTTTATTAAAGCATCATTTAAAAAAATGCCTAGGAGAAAACAAGAGTACCAGAAAAAAACACAGACAAGCAGGACAGCTTTGAAAGAAACAAGTGAAACTTATATACTGAAAAAGGAAAACATGCTTGATATAAGAGTTCTTCAGTTTCTTGTAATACCCTCTTTTTCTCTTCTACTATATGTATTAAAATGCTCCTTTTACTTGGTGTTTATTAAGTTCAGAATGAAAGAAAGGAAACCACAGACTCACCGTGTGATACAAAGAATATCGCATTGTACATTATCACTGCTACCGACTAGCTATTTAACCTTGGGCACTGAAGCTGATGAATATTAGTTCCTTATCTCGAAAACTTGACTGGATGATTGCCTTAAAATTATACATCACAAAATTGGACTACATATTCTAGAAAAGTACTTAATAATATTCTCTGATCTTCTACATTTTTTTTTTGAGAAGGAATCACAGGACTTTAGTTATTGTTTGCCTTAAAATTATACATCACAAAATTGGACTACATATTCTAGAAAAGTACTTAATAATATTCTCTGATCTTCTACATTT
>CM053594.1:72397151-72441852 GCA_028646575.1 Pseudocheirus occidentalis | reverse complement strand
AAAATTATACATCACAAAATTGGACTACATATTCTAGAAAAGTACTTAATAATATTCTCTGATCTTCTACATTTTTTTTTTGAGAAGGAATCACAGGACTTTAGTTATTGTTTGCCTTAAAATTATACATCACAAAATTGGACTACATATTCTAGAAAAGTACTTAATAATATTCTCTGATCTTCTACATTTTTTTTTTTGAGAAGGAATCACAGGACTTTAGTTATTGTTCTGAATCTCTCACTTACTACTTGTGTGACCTTAGGCAAGTAACTTAAATTCTTTGATCTTCACTTTCTTCATCTTTAAAATGAGACAGTTGTGTTAGGTTGACTTGTAAGGTCCCTGCTAGTTTTGGATGTAGGATCCTATGGGATATGAAACCTATAAGTTTCTATATCAAAGCCTCTTAAAAAAAAAGCTACTAGGCAATTTGGATAGTCTGGCTTAAAGAATTGAAACAAAGGGTAGGAATAATTTTGTACTTAGAAAAAAAAGTTATCTGTGTAGGGGGAGCTATGTGGTGCAGTGAATAGAGCACCAGCCCTGGAGTCAGGACCTGAGTTCAAATCCAGCCTCAGACACTTAACACAAAAACTAGCTGTGTGACCTTGGGCAAGTCACTTAACCCCAATTGTCCCTCCAAAAACAAAAAAAGGCAAAAAAAAAAGTTATCTATGTACTGTGCCATCAGCTGCCTTGAATTGATGGCTTGGGAAAGAACTAAAGATATGGAGGTCATGGAGAAGATGAAGGATGGGTTAGAAGTCTTAACACAGATGGGAAATAGAATGATAAAAGATTATGATCAGATGAGAGAAATTTAGAGTTTATGCACAACTGTAGAACACTTAGGGGTGACAGCAGTCTTTCCATGAAGACCAAAACTCATCTTTTTTTTAATGACAGTGTTCTGTTAGCATTGCATGTGGTGGTAATTGACTATCACACAATGGAAAAGTTTATAGTGGCTGGGAGCAAGCTAACTGGGGAGGAACTTTGAAGGACAGGAATAAACATGTCATCAAGGCATCTTATAGTTGAAAGAGAAGTTAGTCTGGTAATAGGTCAAAAAAGAGGGGTAACAGAGGTAGAGCCAGGGGGTTGGTACCCAGTGCTATTAGGGGAAATTCAGGAATGCTTTTAGCACTAATTTTAAGTGGGCCTTTTGGCAAGTTTGGGTGAACTTAAATTTGTCTTGGTTATAGATAGCTTGTAGGGGACATCACATTGATGAAATCACAGATGCATTTGAATGTCATATTGTTTGATTATTTTAATCTTTAACTCATAAAATCTACTAGAACTGCAAGGGTTCTTTCCCCCCCCCCCACTCCCTATAGGCTCTGCTTTGAAGTTACTTCCTTCTCCTCATCTCTCCCAACTTTATAGTTATTTAGCATTTGATTTTTTGAACCCCAGTGCAGGACTTTACTTTTATCCTTTAACAATTTGTTAGCTTAGGGCATTTACTGCATTAGCTTCTGAGGGTCAAGGACTCCTCAACTCATTTTAGTAAGGAGGAGGGTCTGTGGGCCACTTCCTTTCTAGCCTTTGACCACATGACCCCAAGAAGTTCTTCTCTGATCTAGGCACAGGGAATGGAGTCTGATTTGGCCTCCAAGCCATGGGGATTTAGTTGGCCAGGAATGCTGGTTGGTATTGCAGCCACTTCAACAGTTGCTCTGAAGATTTCAGTTGTGAACAAGCCCAGCTAAAGCTGGTACTGCACTTTTTGGACTAGAACTTGGTGGGGTTAATGCTTTTAGGGAACTTTTCCTCTTCCTTCATCCCCAGAAACTGAGGTGGCATGAGGAATTATGACCATAGGTGCTGGAGGAAGTGTTTGTACATGTATTCTTGCTGTAGATCTTTAGAATAAATATCCCTTTGTAAAAGCTAAAACAAACAAAAAATCCGTTAGCTTTAGCTTGCCTGTTCTTAAAGTGAGATCTTTTGGATTCTAAATTTGTCATCCAACATATTAGCTAGCCTTTCTGGCTTGGTTATTGTTAAGCTTGATAAGCATAACTATAATGAAAACATATTTACATAGTACTCTGAGGTTAACAGGCTTTCCCCTTACTTGGTTGAGGCTCACAATAACTGTGAGTGTGTAATGACAAACATTGTTTTCATCGTAAGTCACTGGCAAAAATGTTAAACAGAACAGTATTTAGGATGTAACTGCTATGAACTTCCTCCAGGCTTGTGCTCTCCTCCTATTAGTTCTCTTTCCCTTGGAGATTGCTTTCCATCTACTTCATGTATACCTTCCGTGTACTTGTTTATTTACATATGTCTTCCCCAATAGAATGTGAGCTCCTTTAGGGTGAGGACTGTATTTTTTTGTCTCCCTTTGTATCACTGGGGCTTAGCACAGTTCTTGGCATATAAAGTAAGTGCTTAATAAATACTTATTGACTGATTTACTGATTGGGGCAGGGGTGGGGGATAGTCAGAACTAGTAGACTCACTGTACCCTAAATTGCATTATCATCTAGTCTCTATTGCTCCATTTTGTCCACAAGGGTATGTTACAGTAAGTATCAGATTATCTTCTGAAGTAACAAATACATATTGAGTAAATGAAAAGTTGTGGCATTTCTTCATCTCCCGGTTTAGTAAATCCTCTCTTCCTACCAAGGGCCCCCATCCCCACTCCCCACCCCCCACCCCTCGAAAAAATGTAATTGACATTAGGTTATAATGACTTGTTCTGTGGAAACCTATTTTGTGCCTTGTGAATTGAACTTATTTAGGGAAGCTAGTTTCCCTGAGGCTCATTTCTTGACTGATTAGCATAGATGACTTTTCAATTGCTGGAGCTTTTTGTAACTGTTCTTTCCTGAATAGTGGATTAAAAAAAAATGTTTAATCAGGTAGTATCCTCCCTCACGTTTTCAGGACAGTCAGATTATAGTACATTGATTTTATTCCTCTGCTAATAACAGCAAAACATGATAAATATTTTAAATATACAGATAAATTGGCAGAATATTAAAAATACAGAATCCAAGAAAAAATCATTTAGAAACTGATTATGCTTGCATTCTTGGCTTTTAATAATAGCCTTTTAATTGGTCTCCCTACTGCCTCAAATCACTTTCCCACTTAAATTGATTCTCTGCTCAGAGGCTAAAGCTCTTCACTAAGTGCCCTCTTCCTACCTTTCCAATCTTCTTTCACTTTACTCCCTTCCATGTAATGTAAGATCCAGCACTTTTGATTGCTTGCATATGACCCTTGATCCCACTGCTCTGGCTGTCTGCCATACCTGGATGCTTCCTTGACTCTTTCTCTTGACATTCTGGTGTCTTCTGAGACAAAACTATAGTGTTGCCTTCTGCTGGAGGCCCTTTTGATCCACTCAGTTGCTTCAGCTTTCCTTTTTTTTTTTTTTTTTTTTTTGCTTTTTGGAGGGCCGTTGGGGTTAAGTGACTTGCCCAAAGTCACATGGCTAGTAAATGTGTCAAGTATCTGAGGTTGGATTTGAACTCAGGTCCTCCTGACTCCAGGGCCAGTGCTCTATTCACTGTGCCACCTAGCCGCCCCTCAGCTTTCCTTTCAATGGTTATATTCCGCTCTTTTAAATTTATATTTTATATGAATCTATGTCTACCTCTCTGATCAGGAGGAAAGCAACTTGAGTGCAGGGACTGTATGCATGTTTTTTGGTTGTCTTTGTGTCTTCAGCACTTAACATAGAGCCTGACACATGTTCTTCCTATGTTTTTGAAGAGGACCAATGATATGACGTTGGGGTAAAATAATGGATGCTGGGTAATGACTTGCATATGAACTGGATTTTAGTGAGGCAGAGTTCCATTAATTCATCAGCGTCACTATCCTCTAGAGTCATGAAAGTGGTAGTAGCGGGACAGAAGTCAGGATGACTGGTGATGGTCTGAGATTTAGTGGATGACCTTAGTGTCTTTGATGTCTGACCAAGCTGTAGGTGCTCCGTTTTGTTTTCATCTGCCCCTTCTGTTGTGGGAAGTCTTCACATGCTTGGGGGTAGACATCCCCCTAACTCTCACTGATGGGTTTGAGGTCTTTTGGTTACTCTCAGCTTGGTTTTAGCTTGTCTGCTGGTATGGTTTTATTAGCGTGTGGTCACTGTGTCCACAGCTTCTTGGAGCCAAAGGTGAGAGTTGGGTGCAGTTGGACAAACACCAAAAGTAGATGGGATATATGAAATGTTCAGGGAGCACCTCTGGTGTTAGGGCTTGCTGATCCCTTTTCAGGGCTGTGCATCCATCTTTGGTGTTCACCTCTCACCTGACTCTCAGCTGTGGCTCCAGGAAGCTGTAACATGTATAGCCTGACACATAATGAGTGCTTAATAAGTGCTTGTTGATGGTATCCGGGTATGGCAGACAGCCAGTATGAAAGGCACAAGATTTAGAAGACCAAGGGTCATATGCAAGAGACAACGGGCAACTCGTGCTGGATCTTACATTGTATGGAAGGGAGTAAAGTGAAAGATGGCCAGATACACTTTTCCAAATTGTCTATCTCTAAATATTCTTTACAAAGTGGTTCCTTTAAATGTTGTTAAGAGTAGGAAGATGAGACAGTTGTTCCTCTATTCTACTTCTGGGTTTTCTACTGCTGCTACCATTGCCATGGGAAGTCCAAAGTTGCACCTACTGTGCTCTGAATATGTTACAAAGAGTCATGAGAAAGTGTAATGGAATTATATTGCAACTCAGAGAGCCTATGCTTAGTTGGACAGTCCTTGATTCTGGTGTTCATTTTTTCTTTTTCAAGCAACTCATTAAAAACCTGTCTTTTTTTGCTACAGTACATTAGATTAAATAAACAGACTTCCTGCCTGTTCCAACCACTGTAGAGAAGCTATTTATATTTTATGTGATTTAAAATGAACTTATATCAAATTGGTAATTGTTTATATTTTGAAGTAGAAAATAAACATGTTTATTCAGAAGTTTAGAAGTAAAAAAAAAAGCATTCTATAGTGGTTGTTGCATTTTTAATGTCTCAGGTAAAATCTCACCTGCAAGAAGTCTTTACTGGATTCCCCCCTCCCCCTTAATGCCAGTGATTTCCCTCTGAGATTGTCTCCAGTTTATTCTTTATGTATCCTGTATGCAGATAGTTGTTTGAGTATTGTCTCCACCATTAGTATATTAGATCCTTTAGAGCAGGGAATATATTTGCCTTTGTTTGTGTCCCCAGAACTTACCTTAGCACAGTGCCGACAGTATAGCACTTATATGCTTTTTTTGCTAACTAACTGACTGTATCTTGCTTGGAATTTGAAGCATGATTGGGTTTTTTTTTTTTTACCCCTGGAAGGGATATTTTGATTTTCTTAGTTGGTGTTTTGTTTTTTTGTATTTAGAAATGTGGAGTTTTCTTGTCTTATTTCTTGTCTTATGGCATTCAGGTTTTTGATTGGTAATTTTTTTTCCCTAGGGATCCTCTAGTAGTTGTGTCTGTGCATTGTGTTTTCAAGGTCATTTACTTTGGGTTGCATAGAATTTGTGTTAGGTTTATACCCAAAAGAGAGGTAAGAAATAAGAAAATGGTCCTATATATACAAAAATATTGATCTCAGATTTTTTTTTGGTGTGACTCCCCACAAAAAAACCTTGCCAAAAAACCCAAAACACCCAATGAGTGTCTAAGAGAATAAATTTAGGAATGGCTGAATAAAATTGTGGTATATGAGTTTGGTGTATTATTGTGTTTTAAGAAATAAGAAATAGATGGTTTTAAAAATACATGGAACCCAGGACCTATATAAACACAATTACAAAACACTTTTTCACACAAATAAAGTCAGATCTAACTTAATTGGAAAAACATCAGTTGCTTGTGGCTAGGTCAAGGTAATATAATAAAAATGACAATTTTACCTAAATTAAATTACATATTTAGTGCCATACCAATCAGTCTACCAAAAATTACTTTGTAGAGCTAGAAATTCATTTGGAAGAATAAAAGGTCTAGAATATCAAGGGAATTAACGAAAAGAAATGCTGGGGAAGGTGGCCTAGCATACAAGATTTTAATCTGTATTATAAAGCATCAGTCATCAAAACTACTTGGTACTGGCTGAGGAATAGAGTAGTGGATCAGTGTAATAGATTGGTTACATGAGACTCAGCAGTCAATGACTATAGTAATCTACTGTTTGATAAACCCAAAGACCCCAGTTTTGGGGATAAGAATTCACTATTTGACAAAAACTGCTGGCAAAACTGGAATATAGAATGGCAGAAACTGAGCATAGACCAATATTTAACACCGTATACCAAAATCAAGTCCAAATGGGTGCATGATCTATAAAGGCTGATACTGTAAGCAATCTGGGAGAGCAAGGAATAGTTTACCTGTCAGATTTATGGAGAAAGGAAGATTTTATGATGAAACAAGAGTTAGAGAGAAATATTAAATGCAAAATGTACAATTTTGATTACATTAAATTGAAAAGTTTCTGTATAAATAAAGTCAGTGTAACCAAGATTAAGAGAGATGTGGGAAATTGGGAAAGAATTTTTACAACCAGTGTCTCTGATAAAGGCCTCATTGTTTTTAAATATTCAGAGAATTGAGTCAAACCTATAAGAATACAAGGCATTCCCCAGTTGATAAATGGTCAAAAGATATGAACAGGCAGTTTTCAGAGGATGAAATTAAAGATATCTATAAGCATATGAAAAAATGCTCTAAATCACTATCAATTAGAGAAATGCAAATCAAAACAACTCTGAGGTACCACATCTCACTGGCCAGGTTGGCCAAGATGATGAAACAGGAAAATGACAAATGCTGAAGAGGATGTGGAAAAAAACAATTGAATGTGGTATTGTTGGTGGAGTTGTGAACTGATTCGCCCATTCTGGAGAGCAATCTGGAACTATACCCAAAGGGCTATAAATAAGTGCATACCCTTTGACCCATACAGCTTCTGGGGTTGTATCCCAAAGAGATTATAGAAGTGGGAAGAGGACCCATATGTACAAAAGTATTTATAGCAGCTCTTTTTGTAGGGGCAATGAACTGGAAATTAAGGGGATGCCCATCAATTGGGGAATAACTGAACAAGTTGTGGTATATGAATGTTATGGAATACTATTGCGCTATAAGAAATGAGGAGCAGACAGACTTCATAATAACTTGGAGAGATTTATATAAACTGATGTTGAGTGAGAAGAGCAGAACCAGGAGAAATTTGTACACAATCACAGACACAATGTATGTGTGATGACTAACCTTGATAGACTGGACTCCTCTTAACAATGTAAGGTTATAAGACAACTCCAAAAGACTCAATATGGAAAGAGATACCCACATCCAGAGAAAGAACTAAAGAGTTTGAATGAATATTGAAGCAAACTACTTGCTCTCTTTCATTTTCTTGTTTTGTTTCCTCTTTCTCACTGTTCATTCTATTGGTTATAATGCTTCTTTACCACCTGACTAATGTTTAATGTGAGGATATTTGTAGATCCTATATTTGATTGCGTGCTGCCATGGGGGGAGGGAGGAGAAAGAGGGGGAGAAAATCTGAAACTCAAGGGATTGTGGAACTGAATGCTGTAAAAAAAAATAAATAAATGAAATCATATCCAGAAAAATTCTAGAAGAAAGATACAAATAAAGGGTAATATAAAAAATACACCTAAAAACCTATGAACTTATGCAGAGTGAAATAAACACAACCAGAAGAACAATTTTTGCAATGTTATCAATATTATAAAAATAATAATAACAAAAGTTAGCATTCACATAGTGCTTTCCATATGCCAGGCACTGTTAAATCTTTTACAAACATCTCATTTGATCTTCATAACAATCCTTGGAAGGGCTGTTATTTTTCCCATTTTACAGTTGAGGAAATTGAGGCAGGCAGAGACTAACTTGCTTAGGGTCCTACAACTAATACATGTCTGAGGACAGATTTAAAATTGGGTCTTCTTGACCATACTCTATTCACTACTCTACATCACTGCCTCCAAATAAGGATATTTTAAAAAATAAACAATTTTGAGGACTTTTACAAACTGATGAAGAACAAACTTAGAACTAGGAAGATAATTTATACAATAACACTAATGCTAACCATTCATGATTTCAGGGGATTCATGATGAGATATACTATATATTACAGAGATGTTTTTGTTCTGTTCTCTCTTAGAAATCCATAGGATTATATGTTTCTTGAGGCATTACTTCATGTTCCTTTTGTCCATGATATTTAAGATTTTTGAGGAGTTTGTTTTTCTCTTTTAGTGTCCTTTTTGTTGATTCTGCTCTGGGCTTTATTGGGAATTTTTCTTTTGAAATCTGGAGCTTTAGGGATTCCCCCTTAAAAA
This sequence comes from Pseudocheirus occidentalis, assembly GCA_028646575.1. Lineage (NCBI taxonomy): Eukaryota > Metazoa > Chordata > Mammalia > Diprotodontia > Pseudocheiridae > Pseudocheirus > Pseudocheirus occidentalis. The sequence goes on along the minus strand of CM053594.1, from coordinate 72,433,504 downwards.
AAATTCTTCCAGCACTCCCTTTCTAGCTTCTCCACATTTGCTGTGTGTTCTTTCCTAAAATTGGGTTTGGGAGCCTCTTATTGCCTGGGTCCCTTTCCTGATTTTTCTCTTTCTGGTGAGATAAGACTGACTGCAACTGAGTTTTGAGAAAATTGAGAAAACCTCTGCTTTTCTTCTTGTGTGATTCAGCTAGGCACCTTAGCTCCCACCCCTAATTCCTCACTCCTCTTTTACCCTCTATGGGTTGAGGGGTGAGAGTTAGTAATGATGATTTGAGCAGAATCTTTGTAGCCTTGAGAGTCTCTGACCTGTGGGGAGACCTCCAAAGGATGTCTCCTGGACATCCAGTTCAGAAAGTCTGAAATTCATTTGGAGATGGAAAATGGAGATCAGCAGGGAGTCTGGGACAGGATAAGTAGATCTGAGAGTCTAATTCAATTTTTACATAAAGAGGAATCACCTCTACAAGGTACCTGACAAGTTATCCATCCTTGACTTGGAAGCCCCCAACCAGGGGATAACCACAGATTCTTAAGAAAGAGGAGTTTCAATTCTGAATGGTTTCATTTGTTAGAAATTTTTCCCTTTCATTCATTGCCTCTCTTCAACTTCTACCCATTGTTTCTAATTTTGCTTTTTGGAGCCAGGTAGAATCAGTACTTAGCACAATGCTTAATAAATGAATTAGGGCCACATTTTATCCTTTTCCTTGTGAGTACTATAATATGCTATAATGGTCACACTATAGTTTGTACTTGATCTCTAAGTCTGGTTCACATAAGAGCAGGATATGATCTCTCTCCCTCCCCTTCCTCCCCCTCTCTCTCGGAGATAGAATTTTAGTCAAGTATGGCCTGTATTTAGACCAATATACAATTACTATAATTTTAAAACTCCAGGGTAAAAAGGTTTTAGATTAAACTCTTGCTTTCCTTAGTAAGTTACTTCATACTTATTTTGTCTTGGTTTTTGTATTTTATTTCTTATTAATTTAACTTGGGGTTAAGTGACTCACCCAAGGTCACATGGCTAGGTTTTTGTGTTAAGTGTCTGAGGTTGGATTTGAACTCAGGTCCTCCTGACTCCAGGGCTGGTGCTCTATTCACTGCGTCACCTAGCCTCCTTCAAATACATTTTTTAAAAAGTTCTGTGATACCAAACATACTCTATACAGTAGGACATTGAAAGTCTTTTTGCCCTTCACAGCATTTTAAATGAAAAAACTGATCATTCAAAAAGTATCACGTGCCTTCTATGTGTCAGACATTGGTGATACAAAGGCAAAAAACAACAATGTGATCCAAATAAAAAAGAACCACTGTCTTCAGTCAAGGAGCTTATGTTCTACTGGGGGAGACAGAATCCAAATATAAAAGCACAGACAAAATCCATGCAAAATAAATACATACATGAAGGCTACTTGACCAAGTGGTTAGAGAGTGGACCTAGGAACCAGGAAGGCCTGGGTTCAAGCCCTGTCTCTGACATGTAGTCACTCTGGCCAAGTCATTTAGCTTCTCAGTGTTCTAGACCAAAGGTGTCAAACGTTCACTGAGAACTAGCTTAAAATGTAATTGGGAAATACTTAACAAAATAAATAAAAATACAATAGAATATAAATCATATTAGCATGTGGTTTTCTGAGTCAGAATGCTACTGTCAGTTTTAGTGTCTCTGTTTGAGTTTGATGCCAATGTTCTGGGTAACTTACTAAGTTTCAATGACAATGCCAACTGGCCTTCATGGGTGGAGGGAGTTTTCTCATCTGGTAGTTCTCTGGACCAGTGAAATGACAGGTTTGGTTCCTCTCACCTAAATAAATACATTTTTTTTTTAAAGGAAAGTACTAGCTGCTCAGGGCAGCAAGAAGGGCTCATGTAATAGTTGATGCTTGATCTTTGAAAGATACTAAAGATTCTAGAATGTGCTGTAAGAAGGGCAGGTCCATTTCAGGTTTGGAGGAAAACCAGCACAGAGGTACAAAGAGAGGAGATAGATGTTCTGTATAAGTAACAACAAGAAGGCCACTTTGACTCTACCACAGAGAGTTTAAAGGTAGGGAATCAGTAGATAAGACTGGAAGGTTAGATTGAAGCCAGGTTGTGAAGGGTTTTAAATGACAGTGAAGTTTGTATTTAACCCTACATGTAATAGGAAGCCCCTGGAATTTTTTAAGTAAAAGAGTGATGTCAGACCAATGCTTTAGGAAAATCTGTTTGGCAGCTTTGTTATAGTTTCAATAGGGGAGAGAATGGAGTCAGGGAGACCAATGAGGAGGCTGTTACGATATTCCAGACATGAGGTAATGGGAACCTGAATTAGGGTAGTGGCTGTATGAGTAGAGAAACGGGATGATGAGGTGTTGCAGTAGAAACAATGAGATTAGATACATGGGGTAAGGGAGGACTGAACATTTAGGCATGCTTGTAGTTGCTACCTTGGGTAACTGGAAATAAGGAATTTCATTAAAGGAGTGCATTTGTGGGTTAAAATGATGAATTTTGGGGCAGCTAGGCGGTGCAGTGAATAGAGTACCAGCCGTGGAGTCATGAGGACCTAAGTTCAAATCAGCCTCAGACATTTAACACTAAATCTAGCCATGTGACCTTGAGCAAGTCACTTAACCTCTATTGCCCTCTGAAAAAAAAAGTAAAATAAAATGATGAATTTTGTTTGCAGTATATTATGTTTGATCTACCTGTAGGCCATTTACTTCAAAATGTCCAGTAGCCAGTTGATGATGCACTGTGACTGAAGCTCAGGAGCTGAATACAGCGTATGTATCTGGAAGCTGTCTGCATAGCAATGGTGTTTAAGCTCTGGGTTGCAGATGAGGTCATCAAGATGTGAGTGACAGTAGAAAAAGACCTTAGATTAGACAAAGCTTTGAGGTAAATCTATAGTTAGGAATTGGGGCATGGATAATGATTAGTACAGTGCGTGGCACGTAGTGAGCGCCTTATAAATGTCGTCATTGTCACACTGAGACTGAGGAGAAGCCAGGTTGGTAGGAGATTGAAGGGAGAGGAGTGTTATATAAATGTGTGAGAACATGATCATAGCAGTGTTGAAGAGACTGTAAGGAAGAAGTGTTCATGACTGAAAAAAAGAACATCAAATTGTATGATTGGATCATTGGTTACTTTGGAGAGAGCAATTTCAATTGAGTAATAAGATTGGGAATCTAATAGGACTGAGAAGCACGTTAGAGGAGATTAGACGGAGGCTTCTGGTTTCTGGTTCTTTGTAACCCCATGAAGGTAGTTTTGAGATTGCTGGAATATTAATGATACTGTGAAAGAGAGTTCAAGTTGAAGTCATGTGACAGAGGTATGCCCTGAAGCCTGCTGTGTTTTATGGCTACTTGTTTCAGTTTGTTTTTTTTTTTTTTTGCTTTTTGGAGGGCAGTTGGGGTTAAGTGACTTGCCCAAGGTCACACGGCTAGTTTTTTGTGTTAAGTGTCTGAGGCCAGATTTGAACTCAGGTACTCCTGACTCCAGGGCCGGTGCTCTATTCACTGCGCCACCTAGCCGCCCCTACTTGTTTCAGTTTTAAGTAGGATGTTTGGTATCTATATAATAATAGCTGGCATGTATATAGTTCCTACTGTATGCTAGACACCGTATTAAACACTTTTACAAACATTATCTCGTTTGATCCTTACAACAACCCTTGGGAGGCAGGTGCTATTATTATTATCATCCCTCCTTTACAGTTGAAGAAACTGAAGCAAACAGGTTAAATGACTTCACCAGGGTCCTACAGCAAGTCTCTGAAGCCACACTGTCTGAACTCAGGTCTTTCTGATTCCAAGCCCAGTACTATATGCTGTACTCTATCCTATGCTGTCAGGTGACTCCGTCCACATAAGATCATGAATTCAGACCTATAAAGAGCATATGAGAGGTGACATCGTTCAATACTCTCATTTTACAAATTAGGAATCTGAGGGCCAGTTTGGGAAGGGATTTGCCCAAGATTATGCAGGTAGTGTGTAAAGCTAGAGTTCAAACCCAGTTCCTCTGATGACAGGTAACGGCACCATTTACCAAACCTGGCCTGACTCTTGGAGGTAGTATCCTAAAGTGCATTACAAAAGAGATAAAAGTTCAAACATGTTTACTTGACATCAGAAGTTTTGTAATATTAGGAATTCTTTAGCCAACAAAAGGTTCTTCTCAGTTACTGGTAGGTATGGGACCTGGCTACAAGGATATTACAAACTGGCAGCTAATCAGTCATTCACGTATTTGACGTTTGAAAATATTACTATCCATGCTTCTTCTGCAGTAGATTTGCTTTCTAAACATTATCTTCATTTGGATGATATTAAAAATAGCTTCCTTTTTCTAAGAGTACACTGATTAGATAGCAGTTAAGGTACAAAGGAAGAAGTGCATTGGATGTGGGGGGAAGAAAGCACACTTAATTGTAAATTACCATAGGCAGCCTATGAATTAGATAATCCAAAGAAAGTGTACTGTGAAGGCACACACTCTGTCCCTTCTCTTTCCTAAATACCCAATTTCTTACATTCTACTTAGGGGCAACTAAACAACTGAGAAGTGGTTTTTAGGCAGTTTCTGTTCCAGGAAGGGTTTTTTTTTTTCCAACTTTCCCAAAATTCCCAATTCAACTCCTCCAGCCAAATGACATTTGTAGATTGTTGTAGTCCTTTAATTCATTAAAAACCATAAACACTGCAGGTTTTCATTGACTTTTTCATGGTTTGAAAAGATTGTCAAGTATAGACTGAATGAATAATTCCCCCTGGCTTAACATAATAAACATCCAAGGGAGTACAGTAACATGTAGGAGCAAAGTGGCAAAATACAGAAAAATAATTGTATAGTGCTAGGCATCTTAACAGAAGACATTTCTGCTGATTTTTGAGAAACAAGAACTCTTAAAAAATTAATAGAGGAACTAAAAATCTTTGTTCAACTAAATGGTAATTTTTTAATAATAGAAACCATAAAATATCTCAGCATGCAAGGACATTTACTCAAGTTCTAATTGACCAGATAGCAAATGTGCTGGCTGTTGTTGCCACTGTATACATATTTATTTCCATAGTTAGTATAAGTTATCTTAGTAAATAATCAGGTTGGTTGTTCCACAGACCACAAGTTGCCTAATTTCACTAAATAAATAATGAATTTAATTTAAATGAATTTCAGATCAATCAGGCATTGTGATTGACATTGTTTTCCCTGTTTTCTTCACAGTTCCTGTCAAGTATGGAGCTATTCTTTAAGTAATCGATGTTCTTTTATTTATTTAACATTGTAGCCCAGGCCGTTTTGACTCAGAAGTCCAGCTTTTTATTGCTATGCTAACTTTTTGTCATCATAGTGATAGAAATAGCAACTGTTAGTTATTATTAGGTATTTATATAAATTATATTTCTTATTTCTGCTGCTGCTGTTCCTACTAAAGACTGAATTCCTTGGTCTTATTTTCACTACCTTCATGATTAATGGCAGTGTACATCTCTGTCCTTGCTTTTCTCTCTCATGTTCAAGAAACCCCTCAAAGGAGCATAGGGCTCATCAGTTTAGAGCTGAATGAATGGGACTTCAGAGACCATGTGGTCCAAGACCCTTCTTTTACAGATGAGGACCTGGGACCCAGAGAAGTTAAATAACTTGTCTGTGGTCACATAAGTAATACATATGAGAACTAAGATTTGAATTCAAGTCCTGTGACTGCACATCCAGGTCTCTCTTCACTGCGCTATGCTTCTGTTTCCTGATTTGGTGTATAATAGAGGGAGGCACCAGGAAGGCTGACTGGGTAGATTGCATAGAGTCAGTGAGGCATGCAGTTTGTTTTGAGTTTGAGGAAACTTCAGAGCCAGTGTTCTTACTACTATATTGTGAGGAACTTAGGGGAGAGGGAAAGGGAAAGGAACAAACATTAAGTATCTACTATGTGCCAGGCACTGTGATAAGGGCTTTACAAATATTATGAATGAGATCTCATTTGATTCTCACAAACACCCTGTTAGGTGCTTTTATAACCTCCATTTTACAATTGAGGAAACTGAGGCAGGCAATGGTTAAGTAACTTCTCATTGTAAGGATGCTGTGTTGTATACTGGGCATGAAGTTAGATCTGAGTTCAAGTCTAGCATTATAATAGCTCTTAGTCTTGTGATCCTGGGTAAATCATTTAACATTTGTGTGCCTTAGTTTCCTCAGCTGTAAAATGGGGATAATAATAGCACCTACCTTGTAGGATTGTTGTGAGATCCAAAGAGATAATATTTGAAAAGTGCTTAGCACTGTGTCTGGCACATGGTGAGCATTATACAAATGCTGTACCTTCTCTTTTCTTCTCCTTCTCCTTCTCCCATTTACCTCTTCCTTCCATATCTGAGCTCAGAGCTTCCTGACTCCAAGTTGAGTACTCCATTCACTGTGCCACGTAGTTAAGAGAGCCTCAGCTTAGCCTTTAGTTTTGGGCTGAGAACTCTAAGCTTGGGAACTTAGTTTTGGAACAATTGAGTCCTATGAATGTTTGATAAACTTCTATAGTGTTTTTTACTCAAGGTCATGGATTAGATGGATTGCACCATGGCAGTAGTTGTAACTTTTTTTTGGTGGTCTCAGCTTTATTATTTCACTACTAATTATGGATTATGTTAAATTAGATTGGTCTTTAGAGTTGATTTTTCCATTTCTTCCTTTTGAAGGTCTCAATTAAGCTAATCTGTTTGCAAATCTGCACTGCTTCAGCACCTCACTAAAGCTCTCACACAGCTTGAAGTCACTCTGGTTCTGGGCACACTCTAAGAACTACTTCATCTCATAGTTGCCAGGTCTGAATTGCTGCTGCTGCTCCTGATACCCTGGTTGGTCTCCCTGAGGCTCCTGGTAGGTGATATCAGGCCTTGCAGACGCTCAGCACTGTTCCTACCACTGAAGGCACCAGTAATGGCATGACCAGTAGTGTGGCCAACAGCTGATCCCACTGCAACTCCTGCTGTGGTGGTAGTCATTTGGGCAATCAAACCTGGCTGCCTGGGTGCATCAGGAGGAGGGGCAAGCTTCAGATGGTGGTACTGTTCCTAGAGGGTGAGCTGCTGGTACTGGTACAGCTGTCATTGGCGGTGTCCAACTGGGCTGGGGGTGGGGGCAGCAACGGGAGGTTCAGCTCCTGCCTCTGGGTTGCATAGCTGACTCCTAGGGGTTATAAGTCCTTGGGAGAAGTGATGGTTGTAACTAAGAGTTACAACATATCTCTTTATTTCAGAATGACTTTTGATTTTGATTTTGGCTCCTGTACTTTTTATCTTGTTAACTATAATATATTGATATAATGCTAACTAAGATTTTCTGTTGAATCTGTTTTCTGAGATTCTCAGCATTGTTAGTGGGACTAGTAGAGTTTTGCTTTGTAGAGCTCACATAAACCAGTCTCCTTTTCTGCATGTGAGTCTTTCTATAATTGTCTACATTTGATTCACTCTCTGTAATTTTCCTAGTGGGTTTGAGATGTTGAGTGTGTTTCTTCTGGTGCAGGTAAGTTAGTATAGCAAAGATAGAAGCTGGGAGATTGTTGTGGCACATAGAGTATCTATATTTTCCCTTCAAAGAGGTTGCAGTCTACTTGGAAGCACCATAGCATCATAGATGTAGAGCTTGAAGGGACTTCAGAGAGTATTTAATCCATTCTCCCCATTTTGCAGATGATGAAATTGAGGTCCAGGGAGGTTAAGTGACTTGAATACTGTATAAGAAGGATGGTCATTCTCTAAGGGGGGGGGAGGGAGTGTAAGTAAAGGATGGAATGGTATAAACTTGGTTGCAATGAGATGTTTCCTGAATGAAATAAATCTGGGATTTGAAGGTGAGAGGTGCTTGGTGTAGACAAGGAGAGAATAGCTTGTACAGAGGCTTGTACAGAGGCAAGCAAATTATGTGGATGTCAAGAAAATTAGCCACATGCCTAGGGTCTATGCAGGTGAGAGTCTTTTAGTCAGTGAATATTTATTAAAAGCTTATTATGGGCCTGGTACTGTATTAAATGCTAGGGATACAAAGAAAAGCCAAAAGGAGCTTGAAATCTAATGGAGGAGAAGACATGGAAACAACAGTGTACAATCAAACCTGTATGCAAGATAAATTAGAAGTAATTGACAGAGAGAAGGCACTAGAATTAAAAAGGATCAGGATGAGAAAGGGATTTTTTAGAGTTTGGAAGAGAGAGGAACACAGGAGTTGAAAGAATAAGGGCTTTGAAAACAAACAAAAAAAATTAGTTTGGGTGTACATTATCAGCCAATGCAAAGGAGAGAAGACAATAGAAAAAAACCAAGAAGAAAACCACAGCTATTATGCCTGCAGATTCTTGTCTTCTCCAATTTATATCTGTGAAAGCTACTTAAACTGCTTCTCATAGAGTATGAACTCAAGGCCTACTGTCCTGGTTACCTTTGGATTGGATCACCTCTCTTAAGTCCGCCCAATTTCACTTTGTCCTTTTTGATTCCCATACTCCACACTGGAACTTGCAGTCTACTAAAATTCCCAGATCTTTTTCAGAACTACTCTCTAACCTTGCTATATCCTTTTTGTGCTTGTGAAATTGATTTTTTTATTTGTGCAAGACTTTTCATTTATCCCTGTTGAATTTTATCTTATTAGATTAAATGGAATGTTCTATCATTTATTAAGTGCTCATTTTGTGCCAGGCACTATGCTTGATGCTGGGGATGCAAAGACAAAAGTGAACAAACAATAAATGCAATGGGACATTATATTTGCACTTTTCAATTGTGTGATTGTAAAGATGTGGTCTACTTTGGGGTTCTGTTTGTGAAAGTCTGCTTATTCCCTTCTACCTTCATCAAGTGAATCACGTATAGATTATTTTTCTAAAAATCTTATATAACTGGGAAAATGGGCAAATGTTTTTTGTAATTATTGATATTCCTTAGGGCTCCTTTTTTAAGGTAATATTTCTGAGGTGTTTTTTCCCTACACGTAGTCATTTTCCCCTCCTTCAGATAACACGAGAATTAATTCATCGGTATATTCAAAATTGTCACTTCCAGCACAGATCTCTGTAAATTTGGTCTGTTCTTGATCTGCCTTTTTTTCAGTGCCATTTTTCCTGCCTCAGGCACCACCTCTGAAATTGTGCTGTTAGAGTCTAAATGTATTGTCTCTCTTTCCATTGGTGATGAAAATTCTGTTACCAAAATCGCAATTGGCCATTTCTATTTTTTCCCCTCTTTGTTGTCCTCCCAATTTCCTTTTAAAAACCCTTGGTATAACTTTGCTTAGTTGGGTCACTCACCAAGCTTTCTTTTAAATGTGTTTTTTCTTCCACTGCTTCATGTTTTATAAGTTGATATTGCTATAATGTAGCACCATCTTTCTCTGTAGAATATTGTGAGTTTATACTCAATATATTATATTTTATATATATAGTCTATATATTATATTATATATAGTCTATATATTATATACACTCTATATATATACTCTCTCTTTCTGTCTGTCTGTCTGTCTCTATATATGTTTATACTCTATATATACTCTATAGTGGTATTCCCTTTGACTCATCCTTCTGCTTGTTCAAGGAGATTAGGCATTGTCTGACTTAAGTAATTTCTAAACTCTGCTGGTATGTAACTATTATGGTAATTGATTCATATTGGCTAAACTTTGTAAGAAAAAAATTGAAATTAATGTAGTTGTTTATTTCTCCATCCATTTAGAAGTTTAGGGCATTTTTCAGCTAGGTCAGTTAAAAAATTTTAAATGCTGAGTTACGCAGTTTTGTTTGGTGTGCCTCTTTATTTACTTCATTCATAGATGGGAAATACAGGGTAATAGACTCTCTTGCTTTTTCTTTTGTTCTCAAAGACCAATGAGAGGAAACATTCTACACTTGTAGAAACATACCTCAGTCATAAGTTGACATATTACTTGAAATTTGTAATGGATCCAGGTGTCAAAGACAGGATTTTCCATTGAGTCTTATGAGTAAACCTCGTTCATTATTAGCTTTGAAAATTATTATAATTGGTATGGTGGGAATACTGGGTGTGGGAGGGGGTAATTATGTCATAACCTACTTTTCTTTAGCAAAATTGAACCTTATCTTGAATACTGAAAATATTGGTATGAAAATGAACTGGAATTTCCCTCCCCTATTTGCAAAGTGGGACTGCAAAGTGGTGGTTTTCTATGAGTATGTGGTCGAACATGGTCGATGTGTTCACTGTTTTTGTTAAACTACGCTCCCCTCCCCACCTTTAAAAATCTTTGTTAAAAGTGATAACTTAGCTTGAAGAAGTGGGAGTAAGAGAGAAATGTATATTTAAGAGTAAATGTGATTGATGCAAAAACAAAAGGCTTTAATAAAAAGAAATAAAAAAAGGAAAATAAGCTTGAGGATATTATACTTTCTGGCTTACCAATATACTTATTAAGCTGTGCCTATAACTGAACACAGTATACTACATGAGATTGGATAAGGCTTTTGAATTTATATTCTTTATTGCCATTTCTTGTTAAGTACATACCTTGATTTTTGGATGAAATAATCTTTTCTTGTTTGTACTCTTTATTTTCATTTGATCTTCTTGACTGCTTTGTTGTTTTCTTAATAGTTTTCTTTTTCTTGGTCACATTTAAAATGGGAATATCTCCCAGAATTTTAATTTGTTTTTCAAGACCCTTACTCATCTGACTCCTGTATACTTCTCCCTTACAAAGTAAACATCTTGATCTATGGATTCAGCTAATCTTCTTGATACCCTACACTCATGACTTCCTTTTGCCTCTGCTTTTATATGCTGGTTCCTCGTACTCTCTGCACATCTCTTACCTTCAACTGCATTTTCTATATTGGCTTCTTTTAGGCAGCCTTCTATGGCAACTCACCTGACTACTCCTTTACTTGCTGACTATTCCCTGAGTGCTGTCACTTTCTACTAGATTAGTTTGCATTTGCTGATATGCTGTCCTTTAAGAGTTATCTTCAGTTGTTCCATGTGTATATTCTATACTTCCAGCAAGATTGCAAACTCTTTTTGAAGACAAAGATGTTTTTTTCTGCTGTTCTTCACTATAGTGTCTATTACAGCACACAAAGTATATGTGCTTCTACCACTATCAAATGACTAAGATTGACCAAGTTTAAGGAAGGGGTTAAATATAATAGAACTTTAAATATTTTCAAGTTATTTTTAAAGGTTGTTTTTACTAATATGCCTATGTTCTTTTCTTGGCAGGTTCTGACAGGCTACTATGGAAAAGAATAAAGGAAACTAGGAAATTTTAAAAATCAATTTTCTCTTTGACCACACAGTGATCCTGTTGTGACTTGTCTCTGTGAGTATACTTATTTCTGATAGAATATTTTCTCATCATTTTCTGTTACTCCTAGGGATATAGAAACATCAAAAAAAATTTAAGAGGAACATTTTATAGGATTTGTACCTTAAAAGGTTTAGTGACAGAGGGCAAATAATCTTGTGCTGCTAACAATAACAATACCTATTTTAGACATTAGTATCATATCTTTAATGGAGACCTCTCTGATTCAAACTCAAAGACTTAATGTGTTCATGAATTCATGGATAAATATACTGTCTCTGATAGAACCAACACCAAAATCCTGTAGCACTTCCTTAGAGATTTCCATCCAGCTTAATATCAATCCACTTATTAACACTCATTGGATGTAGTTGTTCAGCCATCTATGATTCCACTGAGGTGTACCATTAGTTAGCCTGCACTGTTCTGTGTTGTTTATAAGTATCGTGAAGCTGTCAAATTCCTTGATAAATCAGATATACTTCACCGACAAGACCCTTCTCTTTGGTATCTAATAAACATTTTATTTAAAAGTAAAGCTACTGGGCATTCCAGGTGTGCAGATGGAGATTCTGTTTAAACAGTGTAAGACTAGCTGACTCTTGCTCCATCCTAGGATTTGGTAGCTATGACACATTGTTTAAAGTTGTGCTTGTAGAAGCAGACACAAGTTTTGCTGTCATCTGGATGAATGAACAGTTTCAAATACTATGAAACCTGTTAATAAATCTATAGGTAACCCTTAAAAACACCTCAGTAGAATAGTAGTGGCATAAAAATTACTCAATAAGTTTGTTAACTGTGGTATTAGAATAAGCCAGTTCACTAGGACAGGCAGCTATTTAAATATCCTATCAAATATTCTTCATATATTCTAAAGTAGAATTGCATTACATTCATTGTTTCTGAAAAAAGGGAATGGCATGGTGTGAATTGGGTGATTCAGGAATTTTTTTTGGCCATTTGTATGGGGGTTAGAGTAAAGAGGGGAAGAAACAAAAAGGGTGAGTTCTGTTAGTGGGCTATTACTACAGTTAGGTGAGAGGTGGTGAAGGTCTGAACTATGTGATCAGAGAGCAGAGAACAGTCAAGACAGATTGTGGTGTAAGTGATTTAACTTGGCAGCAAATTGTATATGGGGAGGGGGAGTGAAGCAAAGAATTGAGCATATACTGACCCTGAGTTATTGAAAGGGTGGAGGTATTCTCAAGTTTGAAAGGTTAAGGTGGATTTGAGAAGGAAGATACTGAATGACTTTTATATGTCTTAGGTTTGAGATGCTTGTGGGGCATTGAGGTGAAAATTATCTTTTAAAAAAATGTTTTTATTGAGATCATTTTTTACATCATCATAGTTTCCCTCCACACCTCCAAGAGAGCTATCCCATATAAAAAAATAGTACATTTTTTAAACAATTGAAAAAAACGAGGAGGAAAAATTCTGTACAATCAAGGTATTGAAAAATTCTGACAACGTGCAATGTGTAATGCCTGTGGACATCACACCTTTATGAAGAAGTGGGTTGGAGGAGTCTTCTATTTTTTTCATTACTCTTATGTGTGATCTTTATAATTTTGCTACATTCACTTTTTTTTTTGGTATGGTCGTTTTTTTCCATTTACATTGTTGTCATTGTATATGTTCTTTTCTTGTCTGTGTTTACTTTAATGTGCATCATTTCATGTAGGTCTTTCTCCATTACATTTATGTACCACAGTTTGTTTAATCTTTTCTCAGGTAATGGGCATCTATTTTGTTTCCATTTCTTTGCTATCATGAAAGTGCTGCTATAAATATTTTGGTATTTATGGAGATTTTGTGTTCTTATCAATGACATCCTTAGAGTATGAGCCCAGTGATGGAGTATAGAATCTCTGGTTCTAGGGGTATGGACATTTTAGTTGTTTTATCTGCATAACTCCAAAACGCTTGTACAATTTCACAGGAACCACTCACAGCATATTAGTGTGTGTCATCCCACAACACCTGACTCTTGCCATTTTTGTCTTTGCAACTTTGCAGGGTGTGAAGTGAAGCCTCATAGTTGTTTTGATTTGATTTGGAGCATTCTTTCATGTGTATATGAATACTTTGTAGTTCTTTTTTTTTTTTTTTTTTGCTTTTTGGAGGGCAGTTGGGGTTAAGTGACTTGCCCAAGGTCACACAGCTAGTTTTTGTGTTAAGTGTCTGAGGCCGGATTTGAACTCAGGTACTCCTGACTTCAGGGCTGGTGCTCTATTCACTGCGCCACCTAGCCGCCCCTGTAGTTCTTTTTAAATAATTTTTTTCATATTCTCGCCCACTTAGAATGATACCGAGCTTGATAGTTTGGTTGTTTAGGAGGATGGTGGCACCCTTGATCATGCTAGGAAAGTTGGAATGAGGGAAAGATTTTTGGGGAAAGGTGATAAATCCTATATTGAACATGTTGAGTTTGGTAAATGGCCCTAATTTTTTGGTAAATATGAAGTCCTTAGCTGAGAAAGTGAGGGAAAGGGGTGCTGTGGGAAGTTTCAAGAAGGATGGAAAGTTTAGAATAGCTCCAGTAGGTGAAATAGAGAATTAATTAGAGAGATATTAAAGGATTGCCTTCCCTATAATGAATGCTCAGTTGAAAGTTTGTAACTTAAATCTAATGTAGTCAGCATGATTTTATGATTTTCTCTAGCTCAATTCAGCAGCACAGGAATAGGAACAAAGGAAGTGGATAACTGGAGTAATCAGATTATGATTTGGCAAGGCATGAAATAATAGAAAAATTGGGAAAGGGACTTCATTGTAGAAGGTCACGTAGAGTTGAACTGACCCACCAAAAGGTTGAGATAGGGAAGGAAGGAGAATATAGCCAATTCAGGGATGATAACTTGGAAAAGTACTGAAGGGTTGAGAGTTTAATGGTCATGGTGAGAATAAAGAATAGGGTTTAGGGATCATAGGAAATGTCATAGGGAAAAAGCAGAATGATAAAAGATTATGTTCAGATAAAAATATTTTAGAGTTCTTGTACTTGGAAGTGGAATACTTGTGAGTGATAGCAAGATTAAGGGATAACCATCTTTTTGTAATAGCTAAGGTAGAGTGGAGGCATAGGTCATAGGAACTAAGTAGATTGAAAAGAGTAGAAAGGAAAAATTACGGTGACAGAGGAAGCATGACTATATATGTTGAAGTTCCCTACTATGAGGGCAGGAGTTGAGGCAGATGGAAAGACTGTGAGCCATTCAGTGAATTCATTGAGGAAGGTTGGAGAACATCCTGGAGGTTGGTAGATAAGGTTCACAGGAGTTCTCTTGGGTAGTAAATTTGATTAGTGAGAACCTCAAGGAAGGAAAAGTTGCAGAGTTATGCTGTTGGAGGGAGAGTCTGGAAGTGGCAATGGGAGATCAGGAGAATACCAACTCTCTCACCATGACCAGTGATAGGGAGCCAGGTCTTTATTCTTTTCCAGAATAAGAAGGGAAAAGGTTTATGATGATATTAAGTTTGTTAATTATGGAGTAGCCCTCCATACATTTCTTCAGAAGACCTAATGGAAAGGTAGGTCTAGATGGGAAACTGGGCAGGTAGTGTTGAAGCTAATGGAAATAAGGGAGCAGAATTGGGAATAAGGAACAGGGTTTATGCAGTTATTGGAATGGGTGGAGTATGAGGGGAGAGGATTTTGTTTATCTTTCATCAGTGAGTCAAGAGAGGTCCACTGAGAGAATCAAGTAATTATGCTGTTCAGGGTCCTTCCTTGAGACCCAGGCTCATAGCACATCGTTTGTTATATTATGTCCTGTGAGGGCCTAGAAGCTTTACTTCTCATCGCGTAGGAGCACATGGAGATATGGTGAGGGTGTTGGATCAAGGGGCAAGGAGTTGTAGTATCTGGAAGAAATATTTAGCATCCTGGCAGCATGGTTTCTGGAGTCTGGAGAAGGCACCTGGGGCAGAGATAGAGCCTAGAGGCATTAGGACCAGGAGAAGGCCCTGGGAGTAAGAATGAAGCCTGAATGAGATACAGGTCTGAGGAAGTTCTCAGGGTGAACAAGGGGGCAGGAGAAGAAGGTTCCACTTTTTCTCCTTTTACTTTTCAGCCCTTTGTAATCAGTTTAAGGACCTCATCACTCAGCTGAAAGTCTCTGTCCAAAGTTACCAAAAAACTTGAATTGCAAAATCCAGTCACCTTTTCTCAATCCAGATCCTTATTGGATTTGGAACTCTGGATATCCTATCTGACTTTTTTGATATATTAGTTAGTTTTACTGAACTGTTTTCCTTCCCTCTTTCATTTGTTATAAGGGATATTGGCTGTCTGAAAGGGGTTAAGAGAATAACATGGGAGAAAAATGTGATGCTCCAAACTAGACAAACTGCTCCAGAGGTAGTCTGTAGATCAGACTACAGTGGGAATATCAGCTCCTTATTCCTGGAATTTATATTTATCTTAATATTGGAAGCTTACATTAGTGGTTGTTTTTTTTAATGCCATATCGCGTTGCTGACTCATTGAACCTGTGAACTATTAAACCTGCTGTTCTCTAATCTTTTTTGTTATGAACTGCTTTCTAGTGAGACTTTGTCCATTTTATCATCGTCGATTTCTTTTGCCCAAGCATAAGACTTTTACATTTATCCCTTTCAAATTCTACCTTTTTATATTCAGCACAGTTTTCTAGTCTGTCACAATCTTTTTGGATCTTGAATCTGTCGTCCATTGTGTTATTTCCTGGCTCTGTATCAGCTGCATATTTGATAAATGTGCCATCTGTGCATTTGTTCAAGTAATGATAAAAATATTTAATAGCATAGTTTCCAGCGCAGGTCCCTGGGCCATTCCCATGGATTTGTACTAATACGTTGATGTAAAACCATTAGAAACTACTCCTTCGGTTAAATTTCTATTTAATTATACTCTCATTTAGTCTACATCTCTCTACATTTTGTGCAAGAATTTTGAAACAGTCTGACCAAGTTGTTGTCTCCCTCTAGTGCTACCACTCCCTGAAATCTGCAGTAGCTCCTTATCACCTCTGGGAAAAGTAGAGTATCATTGTCCTTGTATTTAAAGTTCCATAATACGAGTCCCATCTCCCTTTGTATTATTACTTCATATTACTTTCATGGTTTCTTAATTCTAGACGTAGAGGCCTTTCAGCCACTCCCTGTGCATGATGTTCCATCTTCTGCCTTTGAGCGTCTGTATAAGTGATTGCCATGTCTAAAATGCAGTTCAGCCTCACCTCTACCTTTTGAACTCTAGTTCCTTTCAAAGTACAGCTCCAGTGTTATCTCCTAGAAGGGGTCCTTTCCATGTTCTCTAGGATCATTAACATTCTTTCCCTCTTGAAATTATTTTGTATTTTTATATACTTTGTATTTTCTTGTATGCATTTTATATTCTCTGTTCCTGTAACTTCATCGATGACAAGTTATTGGTTTTTGTATTGTATCCATTTTGCCTAACATGACGACTTAGTACATGCTTAATAAATGTTGAATTTGTGATCTAATTTTCAAATGCTTAATTGAATGTCATTGTTGAAGTGGGAGAAAACTTATTTTCTATAGCAGCGATTCTCAGCCTGTGGGTTATGTTCAGTTTGTAACAGTGAAAATACATCCTGCATATCAGATATTTATATTACGATTCATGACAGTAGCAAAATTACAGTTATGAAGTAGCAACGAAAATAATTTTATGGTTGGGGGTCACCAC
The DNA here is from genome assembly GCA_028646575.1 of Pseudocheirus occidentalis. Classification (NCBI taxonomy): domain Eukaryota; kingdom Metazoa; phylum Chordata; class Mammalia; order Diprotodontia; family Pseudocheiridae; genus Pseudocheirus; species Pseudocheirus occidentalis. Next base: position 72,416,467 of record CM053594.1, on the reverse strand, counting down.
AACATGAGGAACTGTATTAAAAGGTCATGGCATTAGGAAAGTTGAGAATCACTGCATCTATAGCTTCAGAGAAGGGAACTGGAACCAGCTTGACATCTACAGGCATCTCCTCAACAACAGCCCAAAGATGTAATCATTCATACAGTCCTTTATCATTTCTGCTAATAAGAACCTCGGTTACTGAAATAAAACCATTCTATTTTGGGGCACCACCTGCCATCTTCATTACTGTTCACATGCTACAGAGGGAAGTAGGAGGAAATTACAAAAACTGTGTTGATATGGTCCAGTGCAAATTTATGTTACGTAGTCTCAACTGGGCCCTCATTGTGGCAAGACTATACTTTTATGCCTCCTTAGTCTTTTCACTTAATTTTCTCACTCACCACAGTGACTTTTCCAAACTCTTTCATCTCCCTTGAAATCCCCAATTATTCTCCTCCCTCTATTCTCGCAACTGAAAATATTCCCTCATATTTTACTGAAAAAATTGAGGCCATTCATAGAAAGTTCCCTCTTCTCTTCTCCTTCTCATTTCATATTATTGAACTCCCTTCTCTTTCCCCTCTCCCTGACCTCTGTCTCCCATGAAGAGGAGGCCTTTCTTCTTGCCAAGGCCAAACTCTACATGCAGAAGTGATCTCATATCATTTATCTTCGCCAGCAGATTGTCATCTTTATCATCTCTACTTTTACTAATCTTCCCCTTTCTATTGACTTTCCTGCTGTATACAAACATATTCATATTTCCCACATCCACAAAAAAAATTCACTTCTTCTTGTTGGACTGCTAGCTCAGGTCATCTCTCTCACTAGCTATATGATTCTGCTTTTCATAGCTAAGCTCTTTGAGAAAAGCCCATCTTCAATCAGTGCCTCCACTTCCTTTCCTTTCCCTCTTTTTTTTTTTTGTTGATAGTACAAAATCTCTTTACATTTTATTCAAATGTCATAAACAGCAAACATTTCTTATTTTATAGGTAATGTCTTTAAGAATAAATAACATACTAAACCTGTTGTGGTATATGAATATCATGGAATATTATTTTGCTACAAGAAATGAGGAGCAGATGGACTTCATGATAAACTGGAGAGACATATATAAACTAATGCTGAGTGAGGAGGGCAGAACCAGGAGAACTTTGAATTTTTTTAAAATTTAATTTGTTTATTTTCTTGTTTACATCACTTATTTCCATGAGATTTTGAGTTACAAATTTTCTTCCCATCTTTCCCCTACCCACCACCTCAAAACAGCTATTCCACTTATAGCCCTTCCCCCAATCTGCTCTCTCCTATGTCCTCCCCCATCAATTCTCTGACTTTCTAGTAGGGCAGGATGGATCTCCCTACTGCAGTGCCTGTATATCTTAATTCCCAGTTGCATGTAATTAATGATAATCAAATATATATATATATAAAACATTTGATTATAGAACTTTAAATTCTAGATTCTTTCCCTTCCTCCCTCGTCATCCACCCCCACTGGAAAGACAAGCAATTCAATACAGGATGTACATGTTCTCACTTTTTTCTTACCTGTATTCTGGCTTACCCGATCATTCCTCTGAAACTGCTCTTTCCAAAGTTACTAATGATTTCTTAATTGCCAAATGAAACGGCCTTTTCTCATTTCTCATTCTTCTTGACATCTCTCTAGCTTTTTATATTGTTGACACCCTCTACTTCTTGATACTCTCTACTCTCTAGGTTTTCTAGACGGTACTCTCCTGGTTTTTCTCCTACATCTCTTACTTGAGTCCTTGATCTCCTTTGCAGAATCTTCATTTCTGTCATGCCTACTAACCATAGGTGTTCACCAAGGTGAATTGGGCCCTTTTCTTCCTCTCTATTGTTTTGCTTGATAATCTCATCAATCTCACGAGATTTAATTATTATCTCTATGCAAATGATTCTCAGATTTGCTAATCCAGCCCTACCCACTCTCCTTTATTTCCACATCTACAACTATTTGTTGGACATCTTGAATTGGGTAACCTGTATACTTACTAAACTCTTTATATCCCAAACTAAACTCATTCTCTTTCCTCCAAAACCTTCCTCTTTTCCAAATTTCCCTTTTATTATTAAGGATACCACCATCCTCCAGGTTACCAACATTCACAGACTGGGTGTCAACCTTGATTCTTCACTCTCATCCCACAGTTAGCAAGTCCTGTTGTTTTTATAGGATATACCTGGACTATTGCTGTAGTCTTTTAGTTGGTCTCCCTGCCTCAAGTCTTTCCCCACTCCAGTCTATCCTCCACTCAGTTGTTAAATTGATTTTCCTGAAGTACAGGTCTGACCATATTCAGTAATTCCAGGGGCTTCCTATTAACTCCAGTATCAAATATAAAATCCTGTTTGGTTTTTAAAGACCTTCATAACCTGACTCCTTTCAGCTTTCTGAATCTTATACCTTACTCCTCTCCATGTACTCTTCAATCCAGTGACACTGTCCTTGCTGTTTCTTACACATGACATTGCATCTCTGGACTGTTCATTTTTGCTGCCTATACCCCATGCCTGGAATTCTTTCTATCTTCATTCACACTTCTGGCTTCCTTAGTGTCTTTCAGGTCTACACCTTCTGTAAGAATTTTCTACCAAAGGCTGTAAAGAGAGAGGAAATACTCAAAGCTGATGAGTTCTTTTTTTCTTTTTTAAAATTTTAATCTGGAGTCATAAAACCAAGAGCATCCTGTTGTATGAATTTCATCTCCCTAAAGAGATGCAATCACTGTTCCAAACCATTTTCCCTTTTGCTCATTTTCTCTCTTTCTGAGATGCATAAGAATGCTTTGTCTATGCCATCTATGGTGACCTTATCAGTTTAGTAGTAGGAAACAAAAGTAAGTGAGGCATTTCATTTTTGAAATGCTATGTGTATGAACTGCTTAACCCTGTAGATTTTTGCTCCCTTAATGCTAGTGGCTTGTCTCAGAGATTATCTCTAATTTATTCTGTGTTTTTGTTTGTGTGTAGCTGTTTACTTGTCTTTCCCATTAGATTGTGAATTTCTTGAGAGTGAGGATTGTCTTTTGTTCCCATCTCCCCCTTTTTTTGTATCAGCAGGTTAGCCAAGTGCTTGGCATATATTAAGTCCTTAATAGATGGTTCTTGACTTGGATGGTTGACTTGGTGTAGCTTTTGTTTTTAGGAAGGTCTTCCTTATATTGAGTTGAGATTTGCAATGCCAAAATTTTTACTTAGCCCTCTGTCCACTATGCCACACTGCCTACTCTTTCCTGTCAGAGTGGTCTTATTAGTGAACGTATAGTCTGTCTGAAGAGTGCCAACAGAGAGGAGGGAAGAACTGCTTTCAGGTCCCACCTCTGATGTATGCTATCCTGGTGACCCTGGGAAAGTCATTTAACCTTTTCTTCTTGCAAGGTAGAAAGAACACTGGCTATATACGTTGATAAAAAACAGTTTCTTCTTGGTGAGTTAGCTCACTGCACCGGTGAAATAACAGGACCATATCAAAAAGGGGGCAAAAATCAGTTAGCTCCTGTTGAAGTGCCTTACACAGAGTAAGTTCTTAATAAATGCTTGAGTTGAATTAGAATGGCACTTGTTTTAAACTGCATATTGAATAGATTTTTTTAATGACAGGTCTTATAGCTTGAAAGGCTTTGAGTATAGCCCTGCTGATAGTGTGACATTGGGATTAAGTTACTTAACCTTTTTGACCAATAATTTCCTTCTTTGCAAAAAAAAAAAATGGACAGACTAATATATTTAAACCTTCTGTCATAAGCACTATTTAAAAAAATATAAGCTACTATTGTCATTTGTGGACCTGCCTGGCTAAGTTCAGAAAAGCTTATGACCAGAAATCAGATACAAAATGATTGTCTTGGGTTTCATGGACTAATTTGGGAAGCCAGAGAAATTATCATCTAGAGATTTAACCCTTGTAGAGACACTAGCTAGATGCCAACCTTTTGGAAACACCAACTGTTCTGGAGGTACTGCAGCTCTCCTTCCTCAGCAGCCAAGAGAAAGGGCTCCCACTAGTAATGACTTTTTTTTTTTAAGCTGCAGCATATCATGAAGATAGTCTACTGAAATGTGGAGAAATAGTCATATTAATGAAATTCCTGATCCTTGAAGTATTCTTCCACTCAGGACAGCTGACCCAGAAATAGCACATGAAAAAGATAGCTAGAATTTTCTTTGAGAGGAAACAGTGCCACCTACTGATTTGTTAGCACTGATTTTTTTTTTTTACTTCTTTTAGTATTATCTAGTCCTGTTTATAGCATTTTAGTCAAAGAGATCCCCATCTGAGAAAACAACTACCCTCTTATTTTATCAGATGATGACTTGTAATGGAACTCAGTCATCTGTGTTCTTGGTTCACATTAAGGAAAGACCAAATAGACTGTAACTTTCTCATGGTAGCTTTTTTGTGAATTTTCTTCAGAAACAGGTAGAGAACATTTAGTTTCACTGTTTTATGAGAACAATGGCCAAATAATCTGTCTAGAGACCCACATGGAATGTTAAAAAAGTTAAAATCAAAGAAATACCTTCTGTCTCCCACCTGTCATAAGTCCTTTGGCATTGTGGTTGGTCATTGTATTGATCAAAATTCCTGAGTTTTTAAAAGTTGTTTGTCTTTGCAATATTGTTATCATTGTATAAATTCTTCTTTTGTTTTTTCTTACTTCACTGTGTATCAGTTTGTGCAAGCTTTCCTAGGTTTCTCTGAAATTGTTCCTCTCATCACTATAGCACAATAGTATTTCATCATATTTATATACTATAATTTGTTCATTCCTTTTCAAGTTGATAGGCATTTCTTCAGTGTCCAGTTCTTTGCCAACATGAAAAAGCTGCTATAAATATTTTAATATAGATAGAGTCTTACTCTTTTTCATCTCTTTGGAGCATAAGCCTTTTAGTGGTATCTCTGTGTCAAATGGTACATACTGTGTAATAACTTTAAGGGCATAGTTCCAAATTGCTTTTCAGTAGGGCTGAATCATTTTTTACACAGGGCATTAGTGTACCTATTTTCCATAGGGTACATTTTAAAAATTTTGAACATTTTCTCCTTCTTGTTACTCTTGTAACAAGTTAAGTTCTTGTCAGACTTAAGGAAGGTACATTAGATCTCTTGTTTTCCTAAATCATCAAAATTTCAACTGGTTTGACTCAGGAAAGACTGATATTTGCCAGTGTCCTACCACTTCCTAATTTTTAGTTCTGAATTTTATTTTTTCCTCTTGGGATTAGAAAATATTTTTCTTAGTTAAGAGATTGGAGTAATTTAAATTAAATTTAACAGATATTTAGTAAGTGGATGTTACATGTAGTACGAGGTATTTGTGATACAAAGACAAATGTCAGTCTCTTTATGACTGGGGGAAGAGTGAGTATGGCATGTATGTATATAAGTCAGTTCAGTATATATAGGACCATAGACTTATTTATCCTAAATTTTAATTTTTATCTTTTTTTAATATCACCTGCATTTTCTAATACATAGAGGCCAAACCGTAGATTTAGAATTTTCATTATTATTATTTCTGCCAAGAAGAATGCTTATGATTTGGATTACCAGAATCATGAAAGGGCATAGAGAGGAGGTAGCATCTGAACTAAGCCTTAAAGAAAGCTAGGGATTCTAATAAGCAGGTGGGAAGAAAGCATTGGGGGATGATGCTGGTGGTGTGTGTAACTTTTGCAAGGCAGAGTCAGGAGATGGAATGTTGTATATGAGGAACAGCAAGCCATTTTGTTTGGCTGGAATGAGAATGTGTGAGGGGCAGAGGAGTTTAGAGTTTATCCTGGAGAGTTCCTTTCAGTCTTCTTAAGCAAGGAAGTACCATATTGAGATCTGTGCCTTAGGAATAACAGTATGACAGCTGTAGGGAACACTGGAATGGAGAGGGAAAAGACTAGAAGCAGGAAACCCAATCATAAGGTGCTTATATTAGTCCAAATGAGAGATGAGTTCCCATTCTTTTCTGTGGAATGAGGAGATCAGACTAGTTCACTTCTAGCCTACTCTAAAATCTTTGTATGATCCTATAATAATGACCTGAACTAGGGCAGTAGCTGTATATGTAGAGAGAAGGGTATGGGATTGATGGGTGAGATTTTATGTAGACTGGTAACCAATTGTGAATGGGAGAATCAAGTAAAGAATTAAAGAATGACTTCAAGATTGAGAACTTATGTAATTGGAAGAATGCTGATGCTTTCAACAGATACAGGGGTATTTGAACATGGGTCCTCACGATGATGAAAGAGTTATTTTGTATATGTTGATATTGAGACGCCTATTGTATTTGTCCTCCACAAGAGTAATATGGCAGTGCCTTATCATGGTGTTGAGGTTGCCCTGAGTTTTCAAAGCCTTTGCTGGTATAACCTCAGCTCTGTCAGGTTCTTCTTTGCTGGAGGCTCTGAGTATATGACCCCAAACGACAAATTTGTTCTGTTTTCCAAGGATCAGATTAGCTAACTACAGAGTAGGTTGGCTACTTGGTGATGAATTTTTTGGTCATGACAACTCTTGAAACAAAGATGTATTCTCTTTTGGACCTGTTGAGTTTGAGGTGCTTAATAGACATACAGTTAGAGATCTCTAAAAGGCATGTGATAGCACAAAATTGGAGTTCAGGGGAGAGAATTAGGCTGCATATATTGTTGTAGGAATCACCTACATAGATATGCTTTTTGAACCTATGAGAGTATTTTGTCACATTTCTAAACCATAGCTTGTTCAGCCATTCCCCAATTTATGGGCACCTCTTCAGATTCCCATTCTTTGCCACCTCAAAAAGAGCTATACAGTTTTGTATAGCCTTAATTAAAGTTTGTTTATGACTATTCCCTCTCTTAATCTACTCTTCCTCTAATTCTTTTTCTCTTCTCTCCTTTCCCTGCTATTTGCACGTGGAGTGAAATGTATTTCTCTACCCTATTTGTGTGTGTGTGTGTGTGTGTGTGTGTGTGTGTTTTTGGAACACACACACAATGAAATGTGTTTCGTATATACAAATTCCCACTACAAATCCTATCTATCTTTTTCATGTGCTATTTCTGGGTCTGCTGTCCTGAGTGGAAGAATAATTCAAGGATCAGGAATTTCATTAATATGACTATTTCTCCTTTACCCAGTTTAGATGAGAGTGAAGTTCAACTCTTGGCTGCTCCCCCTACTCCCTTCTTATTTGTGTTTGTGTTTACTTCTGATTACTGTCAAAAGCAACCCTGTTTTCTCTAGTCACCCATGATCTGAAGCTTGATGTCATTCTCAGTTCTTTACTCTTAGTATTTTCACTGGTTACATAACTGCTTGTATATCATCATTACAGGGTACTGTAAGCCTGTGAATTCCTTGCAAGCCTTTCTTTGTGTCTCTAGTGCTTAGCACAGTTCTGGCACGTAGTAGGCACTTAATGAATGCTAGTTGACCGTATCATTCCACATTATTCAATTTATTGTCAAAATTTTGTTATTTCTATAGTCACAACATTTCTCACATACATACTTTATCTCCGCTTGGGTAACCCCAACTTTAGTACAAGGCTTTGTCATCTTTTGCTTAGATTATTGCAGTCATTTGCCGGTTCGTTTCCCTGCTGAAGTCTCTTCCCACTACAAGCATCTTCCACTCTGGTACCAAGATGATTTTTCTGAAGTTTAAGTCTGACAATATCACATACTTCCATTCAATAGATTTAAATTGTTACTTGTTACCTCCAATGTACAATATAAAATTCTCCATTTCGTATTTAAAACCCTTTACAACTCATCCCTTTCCTTCCTTTCCAGTCTTGTTATTCTTTATCCCACACTCCAATCCAGCTCTAGCGGTCTATTTGTTGACTCTGCACAGGACACACCATCTCCTGTCTCCTGTGCAAGTATTGATTTCTCCCCCAGTCCCAAAATGCCCTTCTTCTTTCCCTCTGTCTGCCAGCTTAAAGTTTACTCATTAGTTTGCTTAAAGATTGAGCTCAAGCTCTACCTTCTGCAGGGGGCCTTTGTTACTACATGTTGTTTCCTGCATTAAAACATGAACTTTTTTTAGAATGGGGCCTTGTTTTTCCCTTTCTCTCCCTAGTACCTAACCCAGGTTACTGGGATAAAAAGCAGCAGAAATGTCAAGATTCAGAAAGAGGACTAAAAAACCCCCAAAACTTCCTTGCAAAAGACAGTCCTTACCCTCACAGAGCAAATAAGGTGGCAGGGAGAAGATGTCATCAGTCGTGATAGTAATGGGAATGAAAACTTGACAGGGAGAAGGGCCAGTTTATCCTCTGATGCTGTGTAGGAGGTACAGGATTTTCTGGAAGACTTAATAGGGAAAGATAGGTTGAAGAAAATAGACTCTTGGCTTCCACTGTAATGACAATTCTCTGACCTTGGTCTGGAGAATTATATGCAATATTTGATTAGCTAGGTAGTGGCCTGACCATGACCAGGTGCACTCTTTTATCTATAATTGCTTAGAGATTTATGGTTTACATAAGAGGGGGCTTTCCTACTCGGTCACTTAGGAGGCTCTGGGCTCTTGCTGAATGATTCCGATATAGGTTGCCTTTTTACAGGAACATGAGCTTATTTTCCATTCACTGTCATTCTTCTTGTGCTGATCCTCACACTGTTCAAATCCAGGCCTTCTGCAGGATATACACTATCATTTGACTCATTTTGGACATTTGGGGAGGGGGCAAATCTCTGAGAAAACTCACTTTACAGATGCATCTAGGCAACTGTTGAAGTTTTAACTTTTAGAGTGTAGCTTGGGGCACCAAGAAGTTAAGAAGTTGTTTGCTGTCCCCTTCCCCCCACTAGTATGTGTTAGAGATGTGTTTGAACCTCAGTTTTCCTTACTTGGAAAGCCTTTTTCTCTTGCTCTCTGTCTGTCTCTCTCCTTTCTATAATATCCTGTCCCATTAGAGATATTATACTTCTCTTAATAATATTACCTTTTTGCCATCATACTTTCACTTATTTAATTTGGTGTTTACCGAAATTTCATTATCTTGTTTATATGATCTGTTATCTAGCCATGTCTTCATCATACTAACTTAAACAGTTGATTTGTTTAATATATGTGTAATACTTATTGAATTTGATCCATCTTTTCAGCCTGTCATTCTTTGGAATCTTAATCTGTTAGCCATTATAGTATAGCTAACCTCATGCCATCTGAGAATTTATTTGAATAGTCCTTTTTATTATTAAGAACTTGACAAATATCAAACATGAACATTTCTGTGTAAAAGGAACAGAAAGAAGACTATAGAGGAAACCAATAACTTTCTTTTCATAGCTTTTTAAAAAAAAATACAGGTTATCCCAAAAGCTTTAGTGCAGTTTTGTGCTGTTGAAACTTTAAAGTGCAATAAGATTTTTGGGACACAGTCTGTATTTGAGCTTTGGCACTGTAGTTACAACATTGCCCTGCTTTTCTGTCTCCTGTTCTCTTCTGTTAATTTAAAAATTGTATTGATGTTCATTTCTTTCTTTTTAAAGTATCACTTTTACTATATCTCTTTACTCCTCTGCCACTAACTGAAATTGATTCCCTAATCACAGAGGAGATGCAAAATAAGTCCATATAAAACAGTTCCATAGATTGCCGGTGCTGAAGATCCATCCTATACGTCTAGATGTGGGAAGCATTGTTGATATTCATTTGTTTCAGTTGTGTCTGATTCTTTGTGACCCCATTTGGAATTTTCTTTGCAGAGATACTGGAGTGCTTTAGCATTTCCTTCTCCAGCTCATTTGACAGTTGAGGAAACTGAATCAAAGAGGATTCAGTGACTTGTCCAGGATCACACGGATGGTAAGTGTCTGAGGCCAGATTGAACTCAGGAAGATGTGTCCTCCTGACTCTAGGTCTGGCATTTTATTCACTGCGCCACCTACTGGCCCATCAGAAGGGTTCAGCCTCACTTTTCTGGAGCTGTGGCTAGATCTTCTTAAGCCTTTCACAGTTGTTTTCCATCACAGTGTAGCAGCTCATAAATGCATCCCTGGCTCATCTGAAAATTTGATAAATTTGTCCTCTCCAACTTTTTCCAAGTCACTGGAGCCTTGGAGACTTTTTGGGAGGTTTTAAATGAACTCAGCCCTTTCAGGGCTTTTGGGATTGGTGTGGTCTTTTAAAGATATTGGTTTCCAGGAAAATACAGATTCATTCTTTTTTTTTTTTTTCCTTTGGCTTTTTTTTTGGAGGGCAGTTGGGGTTAACTGACTTGCCCAAGGTCACATGGCTAGTTTTTTGTGTTAAGTGTCTGAGGCTGGATTTGAACTCAGGTACTCCTGACTCCAGGGCCGGTGCTCTATTCACTGCGCCACCTAGCCGCCCCCGATTCATTCTTTTAGTAAAGCATTTTGGCACACAAATAGGATGGAGAGATAGAAAATGGCCTGAGTCTTGTGCTAGATTAGGATAAGAGGGAGCAAGCAAAATGTAGGAGAGAGATTGATCAGAGGAGAAAATAATAATAGCTGGTAACAGTGAAGAGCACAGGGACAGGGGAATACAAGAAACTATCTGTCTGTTGCCTTTAAGCATAGTGTAGTTTCCATTTTTATCTTTTAGTCATGTGTATTTTTATTATTCCCTTGTTTGATATGATTGCTACTCCTGTTTTTTTTTTTAAAGTTCACTAGAAATATAATATATTCTTCTCCAGCTCTTATTTTTCCTTTGTGTAGATCTTTGTATAAATGTGTTTCTTATAAACAACATATTGGATTTTACTTTCTAATCCTCTCTATTTTATAAGAATGACTGCATCCCCATTTATGTTTATAGTCAGAATTGTTAATTACATTTTCCCTCCATCTTATACTTTTAAATTTTTCCTATTCTTTACTCCATCAAAAGAAGAAGATAGTGAGAGATAGTGTGTTCAGTCCTACTAAGCAGTCTCTTTTCCCTTCACTGTCCCTCTTTTCCCTGCTTGCTCAGACCTTGGTTATAGGTTTTTTACCCTTTCTTTAACATTTCCCTGTCCTCCAAAGTTGGAGTTTATTTTGCTTTTATTAATTGTTCCCTTAATCTGCCCTGTTTTAAAAATCCCTTTACCCTATTCCTTGTTCCTTTATATTGCCCTGTTGAATTTTATTTTTATTTATTCCAGACTCTTGGTGTCTGTGTTCCAACTATTCTTTGTCCAATTCAGATGAATTTGAGTTAATTCCTGGTTGTCCTTTTTTCCTCGTTGTTTGTACTTTCCCTCTAAAGTGTGTTGTTCCTATCAATAAGGAAGAAAAAAGCTAGATAACATTAGGGAAATGGCTCAGTGTGCTCCATTAACCTGTCACATTGACTTAAAAACAAAACACAAATTTCTCATGGAGAGGCAGTGTAGTGTGGCTTATGGATATTATGTGTCAGATGTAGTATTCAACACATAATAGATATTATGTGTCAAAGGTAGAATGAACCCAAACCTTCCCAACTCCAGGGTCAGACCTTCTATCCACATCATGAACTTGACTGCTGAGAGCTACCAACAACCATCTAAGACTGTAATGGACTAGTGTCTAATCTGCATTGGAGGAAGGAAGTTTACGCATTTGGTAGCATTCACTACATCAAAAACAATCCTAGTACCAAAAATTCTTCTGATGAATCCAGGAATCATAGAACATTAACTTCTCTGAAGAAACACAGTTTTGGGTGACCCAAAGGGCAATGGAGAGATGTATGATAGATGTAACTAGATCATATCAGATTACCAATGAGGACTTGTGTGCAAGAAGTGGCATAAAAGATATTGAAAAATACGTGACTGGAAAAGGTTAGATAGGTGAAAATTATGCTAGTAGATGACTAGACTGAGTCTTGTACTGGTATTCATGTAAAAAGAACATGAGGAAGACTTTTAATGTATTAGGTAGATCTTAGGAAGATTTATTGTAGGACATGTTGGATGGTTGTTGTCCTTTGTTCTTGAAGAAGATCAAAATGACATCGCTCTGCTAGGGTCAAGTTTTAGTGTCTGACTGTGGCTGATCAGACAAGGTTGGAATGTTCTAAGAGAGACCTTGAGAGAGTCCTTGTATCAGGTCTTCTGATCACCATGTGATTGCTTGCCCTGTGTGAGTTCTCCCTAAAATAGCCTTTTTGTCAAGTATATGTTTTGCATTTAAACAACATGACCAGCTCATCAGAGTTGCATTCACTGAAACAGAGTTTGTATGCTTACTGGTTTAGTTGGAGAAATAACCTCAGTGTTTTGTATCTTATCTTTCCAGATGTTCTTCAGAATCTTCTTAAGGTAGTTCAAATGGAAGCAATTCAGTTTCCTGGAATGGTCCTAGTATACTGTCCAAGGTTTCACAGGCTTGCAACAAGGAAGTCAGCATAGAAGCTCTGTAGATCTTCAGTTTGGTAGTCAGTCTAATACCTCTTCTCTCCCATGCTTTGCTTCAGAAGCTCCCAAACAGATCTAGTTGTGGCAATGCATGCTTCAGCCTCATCATCTATGTGTACATCCCTAGAAAGTAAACTACCAAAGTAAGTGAAGTTATCCACAGCATTCAAAACTTCTTGATTTGCTGTAACTGAGGTTTCCACGTATGGATGGTGTGGTGGTAGCTGATGGAGCACCTGTGTTTTCTTGATGTTAATTGTTAAGCCAAAATTAGTACAAGCAGCAGACAATCCATACTTTGTTGCATCTCACCTTCAGAAGCTGTGTTGATTGCATAATCATCTGCAAACATAAAGTCATTCACCAATACTCCCTTCACTTTGGTATTGGCTTGTAGCGTTTTCAAGTTAAAGAATTTACCATCAGTGTGGTAGCTGACCTTGATGCTGTGTTCATCCTCATTGAAAGGACACCATGTAAGATGAGAAGATGTGAATAGATCATGATAAACGCATAAAAACTTACTGAGGTTACCCTATTGTTAAAAAAAAAAAATCAACTGAAGTATCATTCTGAATTGCCTCTCTTTTCCCCAACACCATAGAAAAAGCCATTTGTGTTCATTGCTTCTACTTTTTTTTTTTTTGGCTTTTTGGAGGGCAGTTGGGGTTAAGTGACTTGCCCAAGGTCACATGGCTAGTTTTTTGTGTTAAGTGTCTGAGGCCAGATTTGAACTCAGGTACTCCTGACTCCAGGGCGGGTGCTCTATTCACTGTGCCACCTAGCCGCCCCTGTATTTTTTTTTTTAACACTTTTCAATCTTTACTTTCTGTTTTTATTACTTAACTGAAACCTTCTTCAATTTCTACTAATTTCTTCATTGCAAATTGAATGGTCTTTTCTTAGTTTTCATCCCCCTCCCCCCCTTTTTTTTTTTACATCTATCCAGTATTCCATATTATTGACCATCTTCTCCTCTTGAATGTTCTTTCTTCTATGGGTTTTCTTGCCACTGATCTTTCTTGGTTTTCCTCTGGCATATTTAGTTACTTTTTAGTCTCTTTTGCTGGATCATTATATTCTCCCCTATTGGTAGATATATTTCCCTAACTGATCTTATTATTTCTAGTCTCTTCTCATCCTCTTTGCCTCTATCAACTGATATTATGAAAATGTAGGTCTGATCATGTCATTACCCTCTTCAAAAAGCACCAGTGGCTCTTTACTCTCTTTGGCATTTTTCATCATTACTATTATTATTTTAAATCTTTAAAAAAAACTGCCTTCTCTCCCTGCCAGTTCAAACTCTCTGTTCCATTGAGAATAAAAGGAAAACAAAACCCATTATAGACATGTGTAGCCAAGCAAATTTCCACATTGGTCTTGTGCAAGAAAATATGTCTCGTTCTCTCTGTACTCTGAGTTACACATATCTCTATCTGGAGGTGGCTAGCATGTTTTTTTTTCCATCATGAAGCCTTTGAAATTGTGGTTGGTGATTATGCTGATCAAAGTTCCTAATTCTTTCAGAGTTGTTTGTCATTTTCATATTTTTGTCATTGTTTAAATTGTTCTCCTGGTTCTGTTCACCTGACTCTGCATTTAAGTATTCCTCAGTTTTTCTAAGGCCACCCCTTTCATCATTTCCCACATCATTTCACATAATAGTATTCCATAGTATCTATATACCACAACTGTGTACCACAACTTGTTCAGTTATTCCCCAGTTCATGGGCATCTCCCATTCTTTGCCATCTTAAGAAGAGCTATAAATATTTTTGTACATTTTTTTTGTACATTTGTATTTTGTGGAGTTTGTTTTGGACTAATCCTTTCCTTAATCTACTTCTAATTGCCCCCTTTCCTTCCCCTCAGTCCCCTTACAATTTTTTTTCCTCGCCCTATTTCCTTTTTGAGTGAGATCTCTTTTTTTTAACCCAACTCTGTGTGTGTTCTTGCTTTTAACTAGTTCTCTCCAATCCCTCTTCCTTGTTTTTATAGAAATCTACTTATGTGGGATAATTTCCCCTAATTTACTTTACTTTTTCTTCCCCCTTCCTCTTCCAAATGTATTCTTCTTCTGCTCTCTATCTACTCTTCTGTTAATATGGTGTAGCACCAATGCAATATTCACAGTACTGACAGTGACTGTGAATATGCCAGCATAGTTCTGAATCACAAAATATAACAGATTCTCCATAAGAAGACAGAAGCAAAACATTTATTCAGACACCAGAAAGCCAAATCCCAACACCAGAAAACTGAAAGAAAATTAATACGCCATAACATAGCAGAGAGCCACACTGTACCTAGCTATCTCCTTGCCTGTGTCCTCTCTTCCTTCCAGCTCTAACTGCTCTGACTCAGAGCTTCCTCTGGGCTCTGCTCCACTTGTTCAGCCAGCTTCTGCCACCACAGGCTCCATGTGATTACGTTTGGCCTATTAAGGGGCAGGGAAGATTACCATTAAAGATGGTCAAGACATAGCAGAACCACTCTTAGACCTTCAGTCTAGTTAGAGTACCTCTATGACTCTTGAAGATGATAGGGCTCAGTGGGTACATGTATTATCTCTTCACATTAGAGTGTAAGCAGTTGACCTTTGTTTTGTCCTTTATCATTGTCTGTGTTTACCTTTTTATGTTTCTCTTAACTCCTGTCTTTGATCTTCAAGGTATCTACTCAGATCTAGTCTTTTTAACCAGGAATGCTTGGAAGTCCTCTATTTCATTAAAGATCCATTTTTTTTCCTGTGTAAGATTATATTCGGTATATTGGGTAACTTAATGTTGAAGATAAGCTTATATCCTTTGCTTTCTGGAATATTGTATTTC
This sequence comes from Pseudocheirus occidentalis, assembly GCA_028646575.1. Lineage (NCBI taxonomy): Eukaryota > Metazoa > Chordata > Mammalia > Diprotodontia > Pseudocheiridae > Pseudocheirus > Pseudocheirus occidentalis. The sequence continues at coordinate 72,401,265 of CM053594.1, read as the reverse complement.
AACCTCTTCACTCTTTTATAGCAGTATTTTACTAAATTGCATTTGATCCCGACTGATCTTGAGTACTGAATTTTTTTTCTTTTTGATTGCTTTTTTCTTGGACCTGGTAGCTCTAGATTTTGGCTGTCATGTTTTTGAGAGTTTTCATTTTGACTCCCTCCTTCCCTCCCTCTCTCACTCCCTACCTCCTTTTTTTCCTTCCTTCCTTCCTTCCTTCCTTCCTTCCTTCCTTCCTTCCTTCCTTCCATCCATCCATCCATCCATCCATCCTATTCTTTCCATTTCTTCTTTGTCCTCCAGTTCTAAGGGATCTGGGCAGTTTTAAGATTTCTTGACATAGGATGAGTAGACTCTAGTTGAGGTTCTGGTATTTAGGTAGTCCAACAATTCTTAATTTTTTTCCCCTTAGTCTGTTTTCCAAGTCAGTGGTTTTTGCTAGGAGACAATACTTGAAATTTTCTTCTATGTTTTGGTCTTTTCACTTAGTTTTAATATTTTTTGATATTCATTAAGTCATTGACTTTTATTTGTTCTGTACTAATTTTCAGGTAGTTTTTTGCTTGGGCAAGGTTTCATACCTCCTGTACTAAGCTTTTAAATCCATTTCCAATTCTTTCTTCCTTAGCTCTCATTTCTTTTTCAATAGTTTTCTCTAGAGTTCTCATTTCATTGACAAAAAGCATTTTTAGCTCCTTAAAAATTCTTGCTTCATCTCTTCTAGGAATCCTAGAAGAGTTCCTGTGTTCCTGTGTTCCTGCTGTGTTTTTTTTTTTTCTTCCCCCTAGACTTTAAGGTTTTAAAGTCATTTTTTTTCTGGGTTTGTTTTGAGCTTCCCTGCCACCATAATTGCTTTTTGCGGTGGGATTCTTTTTGTTTGTTTATTTTTCCAACCTTCTTCCTGATTTTAAACTTAATGTTAGAGGTAGGCCCTGGTAGAGAATATCTTGTCTTGTCCTTTTGCTGCTTTCTTGGGGATATTGAGTGTTGTGTTGTTCTAGGATCTCAGGAATAGCTCAGGCTTAGGAGCTGCAACTTCTCCATGATTCTAAAGTAGTATGTTACAGGGCGAAGTCAAATTGCTCTCCCCATCCCTGTTCTGAGCTTTGCAAGTTCCTGACTTGGGTTTGGGTTAGAACAATAGTAAAGTGCTGCTGAACTCTGCCAGCACTAGCTGTCTAGGAAACTATTGGTTCAGAGTAGAAGAATTTCAGACTCTTCTTTGGTCTGGGATTCCTGCCTTTGTTAGTTCTCTGCAAGCTCCATGCTAGAAAATAGACTCTTCTCTGCTCCTGCCATCTGAACCATGTTGTGGTCATTTCCTTCTGAACCTGCTCCTCTCCCAGTACCAGCTCAGGGCCTCGCACTACTCTCTGTCCGGGAGCATATCCCTTTTTCACTCCATCAAGGATCTGTGATCTAGAGCTGGGCAGAGGATGACAAAACTTCCATTTGTTACCTGTCCCTGTTGAGGTGCTTGGGGATGGGTACGGGACCTCTTTCTGGCTTCGTGCACAGCTGCCTCTCCCTGGCTGCTCCTGGATAGTCATTGTTTCCAGGATCTGAATGCAGACCTCTCTACCGGTCTCCCTCTGCCTACTTGGGCTAGAAAAATGAAATCACAGTGATTTCTCATTGAATTTCCACATCACAATTCAGTCAGATGTGTTGTCTACATCTTTTTGGAGCAGTTGTAGGGGAAAGTTTGCCGTCCTGTTTCCTGCTATCTCTCTGACTGGCATGGGAAGCCGTTCACAGTCTGTCCCAACCTTTCTTGCAAGTCTGATAATATTAAAACTCCACAGGCACTTTGTATTTAGGCCAGACCCAGTAGCCTATTTGATATTCTCTGTACAAAATATTCTTCTGTGATCCAGGTCTGTTTTCTTTTTGCTTTATCCCATTGCCCAGCACAGTTTTGCACTCAGTATTTATTGAACTGAATTTTCCTCCTACTTTTCTGTCTCCTTTTCTAAATCATCCTGCATAGTCCACTTCCAGCTATTTGTGTATCTGAAGGTTCTGTCCTGGACCCATTTCTGTCTTTACACTTTCTGGCTCAGCGATCTCTTCAATTCCCATGATTTATGTTATCATCACTATTCAGATGATGCCCAGGTCTATATATTCATCGCTGGCCTCTCTTTTAATCTCCTGTCTTATACCAGTCGCTCTTTTTTGGACATTTCCAACAGTGTCTTGTAGGTTTCACAAAATGAACATGTCTAAAATGGCACTCATATTTTCCCAGCTGATGGTGCTTGGAGAGAGCACTGGGCTTGGAGTCAGGAAGACCTGAATTAAATTCAGCCTCAGACACTTATTGGCTTTGTAATCCTGGGCAAGTTACTTAACCTCTGTTTACCTCAGTTTCCTCAAATGTAAAATGAGAATAATAATAGCACCTACCTCCCAGATTGTTGTGAAGATAAAATGAGGTAATCTTTGGAAAAAGTGCTTAGTGCAGTGTCTGATACATAGGGGGTACTGTATATATAAGTGCTTATTCTCCTCCCTTAGTCTTTCCCCTACCTTTCACCTAAACCCATCTCCCTGTTTCTGTTAAGGCTATCATTTACCAAATTTTTATGATTCTGTCTTCACAATCTCTCACATTTGTTCCCTTTGCTTCACTCACATGGCCACTACCCTGATTTTGGCCCTCATTTCTCTGACCTGAACTATTACAATAGCCTCTTAATCAGCCTCCTTACCCTACTATTTGTCTTCTCCATTCCTTTCTCTGTGCAGCTGCTAAAGTTACGCTCATAAATCACAGATCTGAAAATGTCACTCCCTTGCTCAAGAAACTCTTTTTTCCTCTCTAAATCCTCTAGGATAAAACACAAACTTTGCTGACATCTGAAACACTTCATTATCTGGTTCCAGTTTACCTTTCTAGGCATGTTCCACATTAGCTACGTTTTAAATCCTCTCCATTCCATCCAGAGTGGTATGCACACATAGTATACACAGTATTCTGTCTCATGTTTTTAGGCCTTTGAATAGGCCCGCCCCCATACCTGGAATGAACTCATCTTTCACTTTCCTCAGAATCCTAAGCTTCCTTGGGAAATCATGTACTGCATTATGGTATTTTCTGATCCTTCTGGTTATTGTAGCCTCTCCTGCAAGGTTACATTCTATTTACTTTGCATACATTTTGCATTTATTTATTTTATACATATTTTCTTTCTTTCCCAATAGAATACAAGTTCCTAGAATGCTGTGGGATGATTTCTCTTTTGTTTCTGCATCCCTTAAGACCTATTACAGATAACCATAAAATATGACTCTAAACAAATTGTAGGGCTCCAAAACTCACACAAAAATACAGAAAAACACTTCTCCCACTGAAGGCAGCTCGGCAGAAAGGGCTCATCACAGTGCTGGAAGCTGAAACCATGGCTTGGCCTCGGGGTGGCCAGGACGAGCTGCAGCTAGAGCCTTCGGGAGAGTGGATCCGTGGCAGCTGTGGCAGTTTCCAGAATTATCAAGCCATAAGAAACAAGGACTAAGTGAAAGGTCAGTGAAACTCAGCTAAAGTTGGGGGAGAAAAGTGGTGTGGCCGAACTGCCTCCAGGGCAGGGAAGCAGCATAAATGGCGGCCCTGCAGCCACCTCCACGTAGCTGCTTCAGAACTCCTGGCCTGCAGACTGCAGTGGGGCCAGGAGATTGTTCAGAGGCTAAGTGCTCTTGCGTTGAGCAGCCTGGATCCGGATCATGGTCTTGGGTGTGGTGGTCCTGGGGTGAATTTTTAGTGAGTCAAAGCTGGTGGGGGCTGCAAAAAAAAGGACTACCTCCCAGTAGCTCTGGCAGCTACAAAAACCCCACCAATTTGGGACCGCGCTTCCCCTTCTGGAAGCAGAATACCACAGAGCTAAAAAATCACATAATTAATTGACTGGTAATATGAGCAGGCAAAGGAAGCAAAGTAAGAGCAGCAACCGAACCTTAGATTCCTTCTTTGGGGACAGAAAGGATCAAAGTATGGAATGGGAGGAAGACAACACAGTCAGAACTCCCTCAGCAAAAGCTTCCAAGAAACACGAAGACTGCCTGCAAGCCATAGATTAGCTTAAGAAGGATTTTGAAAACCAAATAAGAGAAGTGGAGG
>CM053594.1:72373126-72396651 GCA_028646575.1 Pseudocheirus occidentalis | reverse complement strand
TTTCATAACTAAAACAATGGCATTTAATGGGAGCTGGGGGGGGGGATGGTTACAATTACAAAGTCCAACACAAAACAAGGATAGGGAACTGGGTGGGAAGGTTACAAAATAAAGGGACCAAACTTTTCATCTGGAAGAAAAAATGGTCCAGAGACGCCTGAGCCAGGCTAATACGGCCTCTCCACTCTGTCTTGTCTGTGTTCACCCCTTGAGTCCATCTTGCCAGGTCCAAAGCTACCTCTGTCCCCGCCACCCCGGCCCCCTCGGAGTCCCCCACGGTCCCCGCCTCTGCCTCGGTACCCTCCACAGTCATAGCCACCTCCTCTGCCACCTCTCCGATCCTCTCCAAAATTACCCCCCATATGAGAGCCTCCAGGGCCCCCTCCAGGTCCATCAGGTTTAGGTGCCTTATACTGGTTACACTCGTTCCTCCAAGAAAAGTTCATATTCTCACATATCGGATTAGGACACTTCCAATCTCCAGCTCGCTGCTGCCCTCCACCACCACCCCCTCCACTAGGGAATCCTCCTCGGCTACCACCACCACTGCCACCACCTCCAAGGCCTCCACGGCCCATGGGTCCTCCACAACCACGGCCACCTCGGCCATTGCCACCTCCTCTGTTAAAGTCTGCTCTTCGAGTAGCAAAGGAGACTTTAATGGGGTTTCCAGAAAAGTCTTTGCCATCAGACCAATCAATGGCTGCCTTGGCAGAGGGGGGATCATCAAATGATACTGTAGCCTCTCCTTTAAGTTTTCCAGTCTCTCTGTCTGTATACAAGTTGATCATAACCTGCCCTATCTTCTTATTAGTCTTAATAATGCCAATCTGCTTGAAGTAATCTGCCACAGACTCAATGGTAACATTCTCACCCAAGCCTTGGACAAAGATGGTATTATTATCAGAATTGTCCTGTTCAGAGTCATGTGGTGATCCTTGGTCCCTGGGCCCACCAAATTTATTGAAGCCACCATGGTCACTTCAACCCATGCCACCTCTGCCTCCACGGCCACCTCCACGACCTCTGGGCTCATAGCCACCACTGCTACGGTTGTAGCTGCCCTGCCACTGCCACCACCCCTGCCGCCACCCCGTCCTCTTCCCCCTTGGTCTTGCTGGCTACCCCCATAGCTGCTACTGCTACCACCTCCACTCTGGTCCTGGTTGCCATAGCCACCAACACTTCCACCACTCATAGATGACTGATCTTGGCCATAGCTACCTCCTCCACCGCGTCCACTGCTTCTGTTATATTGGTTCTGTTGTCTATATCCCTGAGGTGGATTGTAGGAGCTTTGTTGCTGTCCATAGGAGCTTTGTTGTCGTCCATAGGAGCTTTGTTGTCCACCATAGCCAGACTGCTGACCATAGCCCCTGCTTTGGGGCTGCCCATAGCTACTGCTCTGGGAGCTGTTACCATAGCTCCCTGAAGTGCTGCTAGGCGCTGGCTGCTGGCTGTAGCCAGGATAGGATGATTGCTGACCATAAGAAGGCTGGGAACTCTGGCCGCTGCCATAGCCACTTGTAGAACCATATCCTTGGGGAGCTAAGTACCATAGCCTATGTTCTGTGTCTGTCCATAGGAGGAGCCATAGCTACTCTGACATAGCCTGAGGTATCAGCTTATTGGCCGTAACCACTGTAGCTCTGTTGGCCATAGGGCTGACTGCTCTGTTGGGAATAGTCTTGTCCAGGTTGGGTAGGGTAAGCCCCATAACTTTGTGTGGCCTGCTGAGTGTACTCATTGGAGGCCATGTCCACGCATGCCTATTATGACACTTTCAACATAAGGTGGCCTTTTAAATTGTATAAAATATGACCTTAAAGTACTAATATCTGAACTTTCACATCTAAATGAGCGTTGTTCATAGAGAGTATATGCTTTTTTATACATTAATTTTGAGGAGCTACCTGAAATCATTTGAGTAAAATGAATAATCCAGTGGGTAATACTATTGAAATGCCCTCTCTAGTGGTGCCTTCCCCCTCCTCAATTCATACCAAAGATGGAGTTATCCCAGTACTATGTGGGTCTTCACTCTGAAAACTAGAGCCCATAATCCCTGACCAGTGAGACACAGTTAGGATCAAAGGCAATTTAATAAATTGGCAGAATATTTTCCCTATAAACCTGGGATATACTCTGCCAAAAAGTTTTGCAGTATATGTGGGAACAATATGAGCCATATATGGCCACGGCACCTTATGCCTCCACTACTTACGGGGTCCCAGTGTCCTTCTTTCAATAGGGCTTCATGCTGCTTGTTTTTTGGCAACTTCAGGAGGCAGGTGCTGTCATAATCCTCATTATTACAGATGAGGAAATTGAAGCAGGCAGAAGTTATGTAACTTTTAAAATCATAGAGCTAGTAAATGTCTGAGGCTAGTTTCCTGATTCTCTGTCCAGCACTCTATATACATTATAGTACCTGCCTGCCTCCATCCTTGATGCAGTATACATGCTGTGTGCTTTACTCATTTGAGTTCCCTGAACTTGTCCTGAGCTAGCTAGTTCTAGCTTTTTTCTATAGTTGTTTTTCTTCTTTGCTGCCAGGGAGCTTGTTTTTTTTTTTTTAACTTCAGTTCTCAATTTTCTGTCCCCTGCTGGATATAGTATCTTCTGCTAGATGACTATTTTGACTGCAGTATGCTATGACCAGTACCATTTGTTGAGAATGATGAGGGAGAAATGATTATTCCTCTTTGTTCCTGTACGTGCGCATGTGCACGCACGCATACACACACACACACACACACACACACACACACCTGCTCTTTACCTCTAGCACCCTCTTGGGCTGACACGCATAGTTTTGTTTTTGGTTGTTTGTTTTGTTTTAATTAATTAAATTTAAATTTTTGGTTATTGACATAAGCTTCCATTAGATTTTGAGTTCTCAATTTTCTCCCCCTCCCCAAGATGGCATGCAGTCTGGTAAAGGTGGCTCTACATATCATTTATATTAAACATATTTTCATATTAGTTGTGTTGTAAAGAAGAATTAAATCTAATGGGAGGAACCATGAGAAAGAAGAAACAGAGAGAGCAAATAGTCTGCTTCAATCTGCATTCAGACTCCGTAATTCTTTTCTTGGATATGGATAGCATTTCCATCATTAGTCTTTCGGAGTTATCTTAGATCATTGCATTGTTCTGAAAAGCTGTCTATCAAAGCTGGTCATTGTACAATGTGGCTTTTACTGTGTACAATGTTCTCCTGGCTCTGCTCACTTCACTCAGTATCACTTGATGTAAGTCTTTCCAGGTTTTTCTGAAGTCTGCTAGCTCATCATTTCTTATGGAACAATGGTATTTCATTACATTCATATACTACAACTTGTTCAACCATTCCCTAATCGATGGGCATGCCCTCAATTTCCAATTCTTGGCCACCACAAAAAGAGCTGCTATAAACATTTTTTGTACATGTGGGTCATTTTCCCATTTTTATGGGGATCTCTTTGGGATACAGATCTAGAAGTGGTATTGCTGGGTCAAAGGGTATACACAGTTTTATAGCCCTTTGGGCATAGTTCCAAATTGCTCTCCCTAATGGTTGGATCAGTTCACAACTCCACCAGCAATGCATTACTGTTCCTATTTTCCAACATCTCCAACATTTGTCATTTTCCTGTTTTGTCATGTTAGCCAATCTGATAGGTGTGATGTGGTACCTGAGAGTTGTTTCGATTTTCATTTGATTAGAGAAATGCAAATAAAATATGACTATAGATGGCCTTAATTTCTTCATCTGAAAACTGTGACAGGCATAGTTTTTAAAACACTTCCTGAGCCTCTTCATCTGATAACCACCTAGATGTTAATTCTAACAGGGAGAATTCCTTCACACTTCATAAATGGATAATAGAGCTTAGACTAGCCTTTGCCCTTAGCTTAGCATATTCATACCTCTGTTATCTATCTGCCTTTTTTATTTGCTGTAATTATATCAACTGAGAGAGGAGTTGTCTCTCCTTTCTCCCCTCCTTCATTTTTGATGACAGAAAATAAATTGTGGTTACTGGAACTCCAAAAAAAAAAAAAAATCCTGTCCTGTCACTTCATACAAATTATTGCGTAGTAGAAAGAATGCTATTTTTGGAGTAAAAAACCTAGGTTCAAATCCTGATTCTGCTACTTTCTGTCTACCCTTGTCTTACTGTATACCCTTGAGCAAGTTACTTCACTACTGGCTCAATTATCACTTAGTTATTATTGCCTCTCTTCCCCTCTATGATGGAAGAAACACCAGAGGGCTAGATCAGAGATATTTCTCCCCTCTGATACCTTTTTTCCCCCCCTGACCACCATCTACAAAATGCTATTTGGATTTCTTATCTTCAGATTCTCATTTTTATTGGAGAGGGAGGGAGAAAGACAGGGAGACTAAGAGACTGGGTGTGCACTTGCATGCAAGCACATACAAAATACACACTTAAGGGGGGAAAATGTAAACTCTTTGATCTCCTACTTCCTTGTTTTTGAAATGAGGATAGTAACATGTGTACCATCTTTTTTCTCATAGCTTACCTTCTAAAAACTGAAAACAGCACTTTAAACTTTAAGCCTTTGTAAATATATTGCTGCTTTTAATAGTTGCATCTCATGTTCCTGTCTTGGAGGCAGATTCGTCTTGCTGAAACATCTGTAACATATTCATCAAGGTATCATAGAGAACTCTGGAGTTCAAACCTGGATTCATATCCCATTTCTTATGGCAGATGTTTTTGTCACTGTATCAGCAAGTCACTTAACTTCCCCAAGGCCTCAGAGGCCTTATCTCTAAAATGAAGGAGTAGGACTACCTGTATGACCTCTGAGGTTTGATCTGTCATAATTACCAATTCCACTGCCCATCTACCTAAGGGGTTTCTCAGAAATATGAATTCTCTGTAGATAACAATTTTGTAAAAGAGTATTCTGAAGTTTTTCTAAATTTCATGTGGTTTTTAGTGTTTCCCTTTGCTAGTGGGAAAATTTCTGAAATAATGATTGATGAAATGGTTTCTCAAATTTGTGCTATATGCTTGTATTTTGATTATATATGCTTAAATCAATAATTGAAATAGGGAAAAATCTTTCTGCATTTTAGGAAGTGAGTTGATGAATTTTTTCTTCCCTGGAGATCTTCTGTTGGAAGCCAAATGACCACTTCTTGGGGATGTTTGTAGTAGAGGTTCCTGGATTAGATGCCTTCTGATATTACTTTCATTTTTTAAATTCTGTGATTTGAAAATTTTTTTGAAGACTTAGCAAAGAGTTCCCTTGACTGCTATTAGTAATGATTCTTTTAAAATTTATGAAATGGTGCACTTTTTCCCTTAGTTTTTATAGTTCATGGTTCTTGAATTCTAAGATCTATTTTCACATATCAGATCTTAAATGATCTTACTATAACTTTATGTCTAGGACTATTATCTCTAGTCTTAAGTGGGAAGACCCATTCATTACTGTTTTGAAAGCCTCAGGACTTGATAAACAAGGATAGGGCATCATTGCTTTATGATTTATATTTTATATGCTTTATATATATTTTATACATATTAATTTATATATATATATTTTATATGCTTTAGACTTTTTTTTTTATCCATAGATAATAGAATCATAGAATTAGAAGGGAGCTCAGAGGTCATCTAATCCAACATTATTGACATATTGTCTTTCCTTGAAGACCTTTAAGGAGTAAGAATTCACTATTTCACAATGTAGCCACTTCTACTTCAGGAATTTTTTCCTTATGGAAAGTCTAAATGTGCCTCTTGATCCCACCATATCCTTGTGAGTGAAGCAAGTACTATTCATTTCAGTAAGGCTACATTGAGCACATATAATGTGCACCAATACTTGGCTAGCAACTAGGAAAAGAGACAATTATTATTTTTTTTAATCTCTACTCTCAAAGAACTTGTATTCTGCTATAGGCAAAGATGCAACATGTACACAGATAAATAATTCTTCAACCCTTTGTGGTATTGCTTTCAACCTTATCACTCAATTGAAACTGCTTTCCCCAAAGTTACCAGTGATCTCCTAGTTGCCAAATGAAGATGGTCTTTTTTTTTCAATCCCAATCCTTTATGACTTAGTACATTTGAACTGTTGACCACATCCCTCTCCTCTTATATACTCTTTCTTCTCTGGGTTTTCATGCTTCTACTCTATCTCTTAGTTTGCCTCTACCTGTCTAAACTCTCTCTAGTCACCTTTGGGTGTTCCCCAAGGCTCTGATCTGAGTCCTGGTCTCTTCTTTCTCTATATTTTCTCTGTAGCCTCACCAACTCTTCTGGTTTTAGCTATCTTGATACAAATGACTCTCAGATCTATTTATCTAGCCCCAGTCTCTCTCATGATCTTCATTCTCATATTTCATCTGACCGTTAGACATTTTATACTGGATTTTATTCAGGGGCATCTTAAACTCTGTCTAAAACAGATTATCTTTCCCCTAAACCTTCTTCTTTTCTAAACTTCCTTTTTAAAAAACCCCAAAGTCACTGCCATCCTTCTAGTGTCTCAGGTTCATAATCTCTATTTTCCTAGATTTCTCTCTTACTAGTGGTCCAATCTTACCTCCCCAACAGTCTTGTATCTTGACGCCATTCTCTCCATTCATACAATTACCACCTTATGTCTGGCCTTCTTCACTTTGTTATATAGCAAGCAGATCAAATATTTGAAGACTGAGGTGGTTTATTTTATTTTGACCTTCTCATTGTGATAGTTGCTTTTCTATTGGTTATACTTCTGTAGCATATAGTAATACTGTTTATTCCTCTTTTTGGTATTATTTACTTTTTCAAATAGGTCAGGTTGGAGATGTAATTTCATATAATATTTTCTTCTTATCTTTTCCTTTTAGGATTAGGTTGAGTTTTATCTTTATTCTAACAAATCAATGATCTGACTATATACAGATTTTGATAACCAGATGTCTCTTGTCTGGTGAGATATGTGTGTGTGTGGTGTGTACACACATATATTTTGGTGATACTTGGTGCTCATTATGTATAGCACCTTCTATCTTTTTGCTTTGAATACATTCTTTAGAGGTAACTTGTTGGACAGTGGATAGAGCACTGGGACTGGAGTCAGGAAGAGCTGAGTTCAGATCCAAGCTCTAACACTTAACTGTGATGTCCTGGGAAAGTAATTTAACCATTGTCTGCCTTTGTTTCCACAACTGTGAACTGAAGATAAAAGTAGCACCTACCTCGCAGGTTTGTTGTGAAGATCAAATGATATTATAGTTATAAAAGTGCTTAGCACAGTGCCTGACCCAGAGTAAGTGCTATATAAATACTTATTCTCTTCCTTTTCCCTTCCCCTTATTCTTGATAGATGAGCATGAAACTTTTGTGAAGCCTTTAGGCCTTCTTGGCTTCTTTAAAGGAAACTTTTTTTTTTGCACTGTCATCTTCTTTGCCCACTTTTACATTGAAGTCACTTGGTGTGGAAAATTTGGGGGGGATTCTTCATAGAATCTCCCCATTTCCTTGTCTGTTACAGATAATTGGTGCAAAAGCTGTAGCTGTCGTCAGTGTGTTGGCCTTTTTGCTCATGGTCATCAGGGGTCTACTGGATAAGTAAGCCTCAGTATATATCAGAAGCTCTCAAGAATGAATTTCTAAAGCAATAACAAGAAACATTTCTGAAGAGGAAGAACATAAATTGTCATCCAAAGAGATGGTATGTAGATGTGCAGGGAAATCAGATAAGTTAGGTTTCTTAAAAGGTATATATAGAAAATATCAGCAAGGGAAAACAACAAAGAATGAATATAAAAGATTGGCACAGTCCTGTATGAATAGGCTCAGGAAAAGTTAAGGAAAATATTTTTAAAGTTTTTAGGTAAAGAGGAAGATCAAAGAAAGGTTAGGACTGCTTTTGTGGATATCTTTGAGAGATCAAGAAGGATGAGGACTGATGAACTGTCAATATTTATTAATCTTTAATAATGTCATCTAGAAATTTTGAAAGAATAAAATTCACTGACCTTTGGGTTGAATATTCTAATCTCTTCCTTTTTTAAAAATTGGGGTAATATATCATTGATTCTTTTGGTGCTCTGATCAAGAATAGTTTTTTCTGGGCCTAGTGAATTTAAGCCCATCAAGGGCATTATTACTCTTGCTATTTTCCTACTTTGTTTTGATTATCAGTGTCCAGTTGTCTGTTATAGTCTCTCCTTTTCAGTTGGAATATTATTCTCCTTGGCAGAAAAAATGAAAGTGTTAACAGAGTTCAGTTATTCTGCCTTCACATTTGTTATGAGCATCTCATCTACCTTGTGTAGTGGTCCTATCTTTTCTTTGATCTTCCTCTTTTCTCATAATGTAACTAACAAAACCCCCATCATAACCCTCTTTGTTGTCCTTAGTTTCCTTATTAGGTTAAGCTTGGTGATCTATAGCATACCTGAAATTATACACATAGAACTTGTTTTTGTTTATCCTCTGTAACCTGCACTTGTGTCCATCTCCTTTACATGTCTTACTAAAAATCTAAGTTGTCTGGTTTGTCTCCTCTTGTTTCTTCAGGCAATTCCACCTTTTCTTCCTCATCAGAATTATTTCTCATTGTATCTTCAGAGTTTCATTCTTTTGAGCTTCCCATCCCTGTTGGGCTAATTTCCTTTGGACAGTTATTAGTCCATGGACTCTTACCTTCCTTTCATTGAAGTACTTGAAATCTGCTTTCCTAACAACTATGAATCTCAAACTATGCCTGCCTTTATTTTCCTTTATTGTAAATTTTTATATGCATTGATAATTTATTCCCAAGATTCTAATAATTTCAGTTTATGCAGTCATGTCTTTATGATTGGTATGAACTAAGCATGGCATTTCTCTGCATTGCTTTCTCTGTTTTTCAAAAGATAAAATTATTAAGGGAAGTCACAAACTTTTTAGTTCCCTTTTTGGCTTAGAGGGAACTCCTGCGGATAGCTATATAATTGATAGCTGAAGTTTCCACATTACAACCACTATATCATGCCTTAGCGCTAGGCTTGTGATTGCTTCTTCTTTCTGCCCAGTTGGTCCGCATTGTACTCTGATAGTACTTTCGTTTTTATCTCCACTGTCTTCACCAGATCTCTCTGTCATGATTCTTTCATATGCTAGTTGTGAATCCTATGTCATTAAATCTTATGATTCCTATGGTAATTTTTTATCAGTTGGACAGTATTAGAAAATATTAGGGAACATCTAGCAGTCTAGTTTGACTGAAATGTTAAAGAGAATCATGTGAAATCAAACTTAAAGGGCTAATGAAGCCAGATTGTGGCATTGATGCTTTCATTGTGAAGCTAAGGATTTTATATTTTATATTGTAAGAAATAGGGAACCACTAAATTTCTTTTTTTTTTAAATAGGAAACTGACCTTTTCATTAGAAAGGTGATTTTGCTTGCTGTGTTAAAGATAGTTTGGATGGATAGATGAAGCACTTAGGTAAAGCAGTTATTAAGCACTTTTGATGTGTCTGGAGCTGTGCTAATATTGGAGAGGAGAGAGACTGGAAATGGAGACTAGTTTAAGAGGTTATTCTAAGTAGTCCAGGTGAAAGGTGATGATAGCTTTAATTAGGATTGGTAGCAATACAGATGGAACATTGGGAACAGATGATGTAGTAGAGTTAGACTGCACAATCCTGAGTGAATGGCTCTTTCGAGTGAAGGAGTGAAGTGACTAGATGTTTTGAGCCCTCCTCATGACTCCTCCGCCCCCAGGTTTAATACTAGTGCCTTCGCCTATTGATTATCTCTAATTTATCTTGAATATATTTTGTTTGTATGAAATTATTTGCATGATGTCTCCCATCATTATCTTGTGAACTCCTTGAGATCAGGGACTATCTTTTGTTTATCTTTACATATCCAGCTCAGTGTCTGGCACATAGCAAACACTTAATAAGTGCTTATTGATTGACTAAGAAAGGCAGTAGTGCCATCAATTGAAATAGTGTGAAGAACAATTTTTTTGGTGGACTGAGTTCAGACTTAGATACTCAGTTTCAAGGGTCAGCAGGATAATCTGGGTTATGCCCATTAGGCAGTTTGAAAGCTTGGCCTGAAGCTCAGGTAAGATATTATATAACTGGAACTATAAATTTGATAATCATCTGCTTACAGATGCAAGCAAGAGAGAAGAGGGCTGAGGACAGTCCTTTGGGGTATAGACACACTAAGGAGAAGAACACTGTAGCTTTTAGGGTGATGGAGGAACAGTCTTACAAGAAGGAGAAAATTCAGGAGATGAAAGTTTCTATCCTGGGACATGGAATGATTTGAGTTGCATTGAATTGAAATGAATTTAGAAACTGAATTGAGGTTATATCACTAATGTTGCAGTGTATACTTAGCTGTGGGTTATCCATAAATACTATCATGAGATACAGTTTTAATTTCTGTCCTCATTAATAATGCTATTCTTTTTCCCCTGCATTCTGTTCCTTTCATCTTGGTTTTCAGCCAGCTAACTTCCAATATCATCTGGTATGCCTTTCTTTTTTTTTTTTTTTCTTCTTAAAGAAGGTAACCTTGTGACATTGTTAATATTAGGAAAATAACATCAGTGCTGATACAAGTGCCAAGGAAAATGGAAGGACATTCTTCCTTTCCGACACAAAAAGGAACCCAGGTGGATTTGAACTTGAGTTCATGATACTTAGGCATACTAATGGATAGTTAACTTTGGCAGTACCAATAGATAGTACTTTCTCAGTTTTCATTCTTTTTATTTTCCTTTTTTCATTTTATTTTAAAAGAGAGTGTGATAAGGGGTTGTATGTTTGTGTGGATGTATTGACTTGCTGACTCCCTTGCTGGTAGCCTATTACTGTGCCCTAGATCCCTTTATTAAGTGGGAATAATAAAATAGCTGTCCTTTCTCTCTTGGTTCAACTAAGATCACATATGTAAAAGGGTGTACTGTACAGTGCAAAGCACAGTTCTGTAGTACTCTATATTATAGAATGTTTTCTTAAAAACAAATGTTGGAGGTATTTTACAAATATCCCCTTTTTATAGATCAGGATAGTTTAGATTCATACAGATGGAGTGACTCATCTAAGGTCACACAGCTAATTAAGTAATAAAGCCCAGATGCAAACCCAGTTCTTTTGATCAAGTCCAGTGCTTTTTGGTTTTATTTTTGGTATTAGATCTACCTTTATTTAGAAATTTTTTTCAACTCTGAGTTGGAACTCAGTGTTTTGGATTATGAGGGTAAGGAATAAGTACTTATTTAGCACCTACTTTATGCCGGGCACTGTACTAAGTGCTTTAGAAATGATTTCATTTTATCTTTACCACAACCCTGGGAGATAAGTACTGTTATTACCATTTTGCAGTTGAACCAACTGAGACAGAAATTAAGTACTTTGCCCAATGTCACACGGTTAGTAAATGTCTGAGGTTGGATTTGAACTCAGGTCTCTACAAACGAAAATACCTTGCTCCAGGAATTGGCATAGAAACTAGTGTTGCATAAGGTTTTTCAAAGAATATATACATTTAATCTCAGCTTTTACTCTACTTTTTGAATGAATAAATTTTTATTAAATGTCTACTTTGTAAACCAGAAGTGACAGCCCACAACACTCTTGAGTGTGACTAGAAACAGATTAAAATAGAATTCAGAAATATGTAAGAAAATAAATAAAAATACAGTAAAACGCACATAGCACATTTTAAAACTAAGTCAATATGCTGTTACAAGGGAACCTTACATATGGTTTAGTGGTCTCCCATTTCTGTTTGAGTTTAACACCACTGATGTAAGTGATCTTTTTTTTTTTTGCCTGCTTCTAGTTTTCTTTCCATTTTTGTTGTTATTTGTATATTCTTGGGGAATAAAGATAAGACCAAAATAATCAAAAGCACAGATAATCCAGAGAAGCAAAGACCCAGCCAAGATTAGGCATGTGTTGTTACACTGGACCTGACTTAAGCAAGACTCATCACACAGTCTTAAAGCAGTTGTGAGCTTCTAAAAATGCCACTAAGACTTTTTTTGAACATTGTGTATATAGATAGTTGGGAGAAAGCAAACCTGCCTTTCCAGTCATTTTGCTGCCTTTTTTTGATTTAAATGCCTTGGGGCATTAGGACAGCTTCAGCAGGGGGCCCAATTGGTTGGTTCTCAGCCAACTGGGGCCAGCTCCGTGGGGCCCCTCTAACTACAGGACCTAAATTACCTCCAAATTAGGTTGACTGTGACCTGGTTTCTCAGAACTCTGTGCCCAGGTAATGGTTCAAATCAGATATCAGGCTGTTCTCATTGGGCTAATTCAGCTGTCCCATTCTGCACCATTGCTCTCTGCTTTATTCTTGTGACAGTGGGAAGGGTCTTTTGTAGACCAGGACTTACCACCTTCCCCCCTTAACTTACTAGAAAAAGAAGCCTGATGAAAGTCTCTACTCTAGTAGACCCATCTGCTTATTTCTAATGCTTAATTCTTGGCCTGCTGTTTTTCTGTTACCACTCACTAGAGCTGCCTGAGGTCAGAGGTCAGAGTTCAGACTGACAAATGGTGCCTTTTCACTAGGACATTAGAAGTCACTTGCAGCTCTGACTGCTGGTGTTAGGTGCCTTGAAGACACAGCAAGCTAGGACAAAACCATGGTCAAGATTGGCTAATAATCATGCACATTTTAAAAGAAAGTAGATGTTAGACAACATTGACCAATCTTTTGAGCATCCTCTGTTCTAGTTAGAATTTGTGTAAGTACTTTGTTTTCACTGTACTTTGCAAACATTGATGAATTTATTCTCTTAAAGTCCTCTTGATTATTATCAGTATTTTCTTTTAAGAGATCAGGTGGTTAAGGCATAAACAAAATTTAACTGTCTTTCTCATTTTTCATTTTGACAGTGCTTTTACTGTCATACCTTGATGCAGAGATATTAACTGAAACAAAAGATTTTGTGACTTGCTTACAGGCACCTAGATGCCACATTCCAGAATGTAAAAACTGTCCAGTTTGTAGGTTTATGCTAAACAAAAATAATTACATTGATATTCTTGTATTAGGCAAATTTTTAATATACATAGTATGACTTTGTATTACATAATGCTAAAGAATGGGGACACAAAGTTCCTAGTTATTTATTCTCTTACAGCTGAAGTGGAATGTTTTTAGATAGTTACATTTTTAAAGATGACCTTTGTCATTTCCCAGTTTGAATGGAAAAAAAGTAAGTTTTCCTTTGTTAGGAGGGGAGCTAGCTGTGGTACTGATGGTGAGGATGTTTTGCTGTCTTACTCTGTATATGATTTCAACTCTCAGTCATATTTTGTTTAGGAGATTAGAAAAAGTATGTCTTGAGTCGATCAGCATTCTCTAGGATAATTCACCAAGAATTATAGCGGTTTGTTTTTTCATTTTTTTGTTAAACTACATTTATAAAGTGTCAATTTGACAGAAAATAATTTTGTATCAGAAATTTTTAGCTTTTCTGTTTTATTTTTCCAATTGTTGATCTGGGTAATTATTTTAACTGCACTAATATTGGAATAGTTTGGTAAAATACTAGAGTCAAGAAATTGCAAACAACACAAAAATGACTTAAAGAGCCATATACAAACCTGACCTGGGTCAAGCTTGATTTGCAGCTCAGTCAATTTTGGAATAGGCTGTCAGTTTTGTAAACAGGAGTCTGCTGGGTGAATTGAACAGAAGGGTGAGATTAGCATATTAATAAGGTGCTTTCTAATCTCCTTCTCTCTCTCCTCCCTCCCCTTTCTCCCTCCTTCCCCTTTTCCTCCCTCCCTTCCTGAATGAATCTAGGAATACAGACCCACACGGTCACATTACTAGCTGGTTGCATTCTGTTCAGTAGCTCACTCTGGCAAAGATGGTCTGTGTTTCAAATTGCGGACGCATGAGAAGATTCTGTAATTGAAAAGCATTCTTCCTGCTGCTGGAAAATGTTACAGAAGTGATACCTACCAAATTTCGATGCAAACTATCCAAACAGGAACAAATGTAGGGGAAGCTTAGCCTTGCTTGTGGATTGAATGCATTCAAGTGATTAGCTTTCCAGCCCCCCTACAGGAGCAAATACTATTGGAGCACTGAATTGGGACTTTGTATGCTGAATCCTGGCTTGATCTCTATACAATTGTGTGTATGTTGTTGGAACTGGCTGGCCAACCGGCCCTGAAACCAGCAGGTGCTATCTATATGGAGAAAAGCGGCTGTAGCCCATTTCCAATATGCTGGGCTAAAGGTATAAATAATTTTACAATCTGTTGTTTTTTATTGTCTTGAAATTGTATTTTGGCATAGAAAGGGCTATTAAGGCTTTTCTTTTCAAGAAATTATCTCCAAAAGGAGAAAAATAAAAATTAGAAAAGAATTTGCAATTATAATCATAAAAAACTGGCTATTTTTTCATGGTTGCTAAAATGTTTAAATGAGTAAACATTTCTTTTATCTTTTGTACTTTTTCTTTGTTTAACTTTATTATGTCATTTTTATCTTACTAATTTTCCATTTTGTTTCTGTCAAAGTTTTCAAGAAAAAGAAATGGCTGGTTTAATTAAAATAGAATGAAAACTTTTCTTCCTAATTATTTTCCTTATTTTAAAGTTAGTATCCTTTAGTGGCAGGTAATCTAGACATGTAAGACTTTGTAATTCATATGATGGCAAAATTTTTTCACTTCATTTAATAATTTAAATTAATTTTAAGGAAATAAAAATAGTTTCTTGGTTGTGTTCTAGGCAACATTTGGGGCATATTTGTTTAAAATATTATGTGATAAATTTCATGCCATGTAAATAAGAAGAAAACCCCAAAGGGTGGAATATATAACTGCTTTACTTTAATAGAAAAAAATCTGTTTTAGCAAAGATGGTCCTTTATGGAGAATTTAGTTAAATCATTTATAATAAATGTGAATTATTTTAAACATAGGTATATACTTAATGTCAAGCCAACCCCATCTCAAATTAGATTTTTAAAAGCAAGTGCACTGGAATAAGCCCTGTTGCATTGTAATAAATAGAACTATAGATTGATTCCACCTATTTTTTAGTTTAGGGAAAAAACTATTCCCCAGCTAGGGTGTTAAAGTGTTAGCTCTTAATTGTTAGTTTTTCTTTTGATGCTTCTGAGTTATCCAGTCGTGGTTTTTATCCATTTAGATGTTGAAATTTGTCTGGCTTTTAAACATTTAAAATACATTTGATTTTGGAGTTTATGTACCACATGAATATAAAGTTATATCTGATAAGTAAATTTAAAAATTGCATTGGGTTAATCTTTGGGTACAAAAAGGACCCATTACTTTTGATGTCTTTTTAAAGAAAATTGAAGTTCCTCATATAGTTTTTAAAAAATACTTTACATTATCATTTACTGTGGTTCAACAACACTAGTGGAGTCTCCTCAGAGGCTGGGGGGGGGGTGCACATGTCAAAATTGTGGTACTTTTGTGGGACATTTATTTGCATAATTCCTACCCATTGTTTGAGAACATTCAGTTTAGTTTTTGTGGCAGAGGCTAGATTCTCAATCCACACATCAAGCAGGCCTAGAATTTTAACTTGCTTAGCCAAATGCTAGGGTTTCTTTTTTCTTGTTACCCCAGGAGCTGTTGGAAATTAGTACCAAACTTTTAGAGTCAGATAGAGTGAGCCTTCCTCTCTGCTGAGAAGACACTAATTTGAGTCTGGCCTTGTTAGCTTTCAAAGACAGGAATAATTTATGAAAATGGAAAAAATTTTTGGAAAAAGTAGACTCTTAAGATACCAGAAGTTTGAGATTGTTCCTACAGTTCTGGACATTTGGCAGATCTGCTTTCAGATGTAGGACTGGCTCTGTCTCTTGTGTAGGCTATTGCTACTTTCGGATTGGCCACAAGAGGTGGCTCTGGCAATGCAAGGCTCCTGTTAACCCCGCCCCTTTCTTGGAGGTTAATCACACTGCCTCCTCAGTGATCACATAACATATACAGTTCTAGTAAACTTCCTCTTGCCCTTCTCATTTTACTGCCTTGCACCAGGACAACAGAACATACATAAATCTGTTTGTGTGATGGTTTGATTCCTGTCTGTCTAGTAAGAACAAAGGAAGAGGTAGATAGAAATGTGCAGAAGTAGCCTTTTCCAAATGTAACTTTTAGGTAAAGAAAAACTGAAAGAGATTTGTGAGACTGTAAATCTCTGCGTGTAGTGGGGGCAGAAGCTGTTCCATAGTCCTCAGATGTTATCATTCACAAACTGTTGATCGCATTAACCTCTTAGAAAATTAACAATGCTCTGCTTTGAGAAAAGACTTAAAATAGGAAAGTTCAAAATTCGTAAGGCAAAACTTCAGCTGGTATATTTCTCTTTATTCTTTAAAATTAAAGTTTTCTCTTTGAAATCATGTTGATCTAGCATTTGACCCTAGAACTTGTCTTCGACGTTATATACTGAGTTAATTTTTTTGTAAATAAGTGTTTCATACTCATTCCCTGGAAACTACCTTTACAGTGTTGAATCTGGCCTACCAGAGACCATCCACACATGGAGGTATAGGGAATGGGGGTAGAAGGTTATTATAAAAAAATAATATAAGTATTTTTACTATTTAACACTATTTGAACTAGAAGATGGTTGTGCAATCCCATGATTTGGAAAATGTGACTTTATAATAAATATTCATTTTGTGCATATATCAGCTTGTACTTGGGGGTTAGTACGTTTTGACTATAGTACTGTTGAAAGAGAAATAAAATTTCTAAGAGTATTTTGAAAACATCTTTAGAGACACTATTGTTTCACCTTTTTAAGGACTTGGGAGGCTCCAAGAGATAATTATAGACATTACTAAGGAAATAATGTTATTTTGCAGAAATATTGCAGGTTTCTCTTACCAGATCATCCTATCTATATATTGAATCAAGGTTGACTTTATAACTCCAAGAAAATTTTTTTTTCTGGCTTCCATGGAGAAAATGAACTAGTTTCAGAAATACCGAAGGAAGGAAAGGACATAATAGAAACTCTTAAATCAGATTTCCCACCATTTTACCTTTTCCTCTGAATTGGAAGTACTTTACACATAGTAGGTCATCAGTGCATATATATATGATGGCTGTATAGACATAGCATACTTAGCAAATTTACAGATGACAGGGCTGGAAGGGATAGGCATTATGTTTTATAACAGGGTTAAAAAAGAACTAACTAGTCTAGAATAATCAGCCAGATTTAATTTTATGACGTTAAGGCATCAGAATACATACTGAACCTGTGATGCTGTTGGAATAGGGAACTCCCAGTTGAGGAAACTCCCTCTTCCAATGGCATTTGGTACCTTTCATGCAAGTTATATTCTTAAAGAGTTGCCCACAATACTGAGGAGGTGAGTTGGCCAGACTTAAACCTCTAGTATATTAGGGTTGAGTCCCCAAAGGAAAGCCACATCTTCCACTCAGGGTTCAAGGGATAGCCTGAGGATTTAGTTATTGTGAACACCCACTTGAGTGCTCCTAACCATAGTTACAGGCAGATAATAATTAGCTAGCTAGACTTAAGTAGATTTTGTGGCTAACAACTTTGGGGGTGCAAAACATCCCTCCTCCCAAACTAAGAGCACAGTTTCCTACCAATATACACAGAGTCCAAGGGAAAGTGAGCTCACACTTAAAGTAGCAGGGCAAAGGATTAACTCATAGCTCAGGGAATTACTCTTGCTAGAATTGTCAGGATGTTACCCTGAGTCATGGTATAGCTTTTCTGCTGAGCTCTTTGTAGATCCTTGAATCCGCATTGAATTTGTCCTTGGTTCCTGGTGCTGACATTGTAATCAGCTGATCCACAGATGCTGGCAGGATGGTTATGAGAAGGGAAGACCTGGGCTTCCAAAGTTTATGAAGTCTTTCTCTGGTCAGGTGGTGGTGAGTGAGGTGGAAGAGATGATATCTGGAGTTCTGTTTCTTCTGTCAGTTGATTCCTTTTGAGGGATCTAGTTGGAATGCTCTCTTCTTTGTGTGCTCAAATCTTTCCTCTACCAGGTGCTTGAATAATTTTGATTTTGAACTGATATATTCCTACTTCTGATTTAATTGAGTCAGTTAGTTAATTCTGATATGACACCTCAGGACTGAATTTAGGTAGAGTGCGGGACAAAGGGCTTATGGAATTTTATCACCCAGTCAACAATTATCCCATAGAAGTTGGGGGCTGCATTCTAACTCTTTGCAATTGTATATCAGTAAGGGACTTTGCTTAACTGAGTTCTCTGCATCCTTTCCATAAAGCTGATTTCACTCAATTCTGATCATTGGGATTCCCTTGAGGAAAAAATCTCCTTCTGAATCTCCCTGCAATGATCCTTTATTCCTTTGAGTAGAAATAATCTTTCTGGTTCTAGGGAATGGATCTTTCTCAGCCTTTTGGAACTTATCTACTAAAGCTTTTGGAAAGTCCAAAGCAAGAATTCCCTCTTCTATTTAGTATACTATAAGGAAGGAAGTATCAAGCATGATAATTGAACAGTTAGAAAGTAATTAGTTGGTAACAAAAAGATTATAAAGGAAAAATAATAATTGAACAACATTTTAATAAGTATGAAAACCAGTATCAGCTTTCGTCTATCTCTGGGCAGATTTGAGTTTGGCACCACCTCAACTTTACAAAAACCCCAAAAACAAAAAAAAAAAATCTCCTTTCTGACCTGCATCAAATAGAAACAAAACTGGAACAAAAGTGAATGAGTAACCCTGGGACTTCTTTAGCCTATTACACAAACTTTACATACATTACTTTCCTTTCAGCTTCACAAAAGCCCTAGGACTACTACAGGTACTAGTATCTTCATTTTCTAAATAAGAAAAATAGGGCTGAGAGAGATTTTGTGATTCACCTGTGTTCCCACAGCTAGTGTATCACTGAACCTTGGTTTTCCTGAATCCAGACCTCCATCCACTATGTCATATTGATTCACAATTTTTTGTTCCTTCATTATTTAGTAATAAAATAATCCCTCGCCACTGTCCCCTGTTGTGTCAGTCTAAAGTGTACAGACCTAGCATTTAGGTTGTTTAATAACCTTCTCAGGTACTTCAGTGGTTTCTTGATCTCTCAGCAATGTCAGTACTCCCTTCAGTAGTTCAGTCAGCAAGCATTTCTTAAGCAGATAGCTGCCCATCAACTCTTCCTCATTCCATCTATCTTTGTCAGATCTTGTATTACTTGTAAAATTGTACCCAGATAATAGTGTATAATTTTTTCAATATGTTGTAGCCTTTTTATTCCTAGCTGTGGGCTACAGTAGATAAAATTGTGGACTTGCAGTCAGAATCTTCATATGTGCCTCAAAATTTACTAGCTATGTAACCCTTACTAAGTCATTTCATTGTTCTCCCCTTCAGTTTCCTCATCTGTAAAACGGGAATAATAATAGCACCTACTGCACAAGGTTGTTGTGAAGATAAAATGAGATAACATGTAAAGTACAAACCTTAAAGTACAATGCTAGTTTGTGGCATTTACATACATTACTTTCGGCCTCAATAGCAAAAATCTTATTTTATCTTTTTGCATTGATATTCATTAGAGAGATTGTTTGTATGTTCCTCTTCCCTCCTCCCTTCCCTCCCCCCCAGCCCGCCCCACTATAGCACCCTTGTTCAACTACCGGAATTATATCTGTTTCATAGAAGTAGTTAGAATCTCTTTCTTCTTTCCTCGTTTTTGCAATTTTTTTTTTTTGCAATCAATTGTTCCTTGAATATTTGATAAAATTCACTTGCAAATTTACCTGGTCCCTGGGTTATTTTTAATTTTTAAGGTTATTCAGAGATTGTTTGCTTTCTTTTTCTGAGGTTAGGTTGTTTGCATTTTCAATTTCTTATTCTCAATTTAGTTATATTTTTGTAGATATTCATCCATTTCATTTAAATAGCTCATTTTGTTGGTACATAACTGGTCAAAAGGGTTTCTAATCATTTATTTTATTCTATATTTTTCATTTTTGATACTGGCAATTTCATTTTCTTGTTTTTTTTTTTAAATCTTATTTCTTAAGAACAACTAGCTGTATTTAACAATGTCAAATTTCCTTTGTTTTCATAAAGTCTTTAATTTTTCAGAATTTTTATTTTTTGTTTAACTGGAATTTTTTATTTTTATTTGTTGCTTTTTTGTTATTTTAGTTGCATGCCTGATTCATTAATCTGTTCTTTTTCTCTTTTGCTGATGAAAATATTTAGAGACATAAATTTTTCCCTGTTGACTGTTTTGGCTTCATCTCAAAAGTGTTGCTGTGTTGTTTCATTTTTGTCAGTTTGTTTTGTGAAATTATCTATTTCTATAATTTCTTTTTTCTCTCTCCAATTCTTAAGGATTAAATTATTGGTTGTCCATTTAAATTTGAGTTTTTCTTCAAATGTACTTTAAGGATTATACTTTTTATTATGTTGTGATCATTACAGGTTATGTTTATTATTGCTGCTTATTTGCATTTCTACATAAGTTTTTTAATGCCTACTAGATGATCAGCTTTTATAAAGGCATCATTTATTCCTTGAGGGGAAATATCATACACACTTTTGTTCCTAATCCTAATTCCCTTTCTGTAATTGCCAAAAATATAATTATATCTAGCTTTTTTAGAATTCGGGTAATTAACTTCTTGTTGATATTTTTTTAACTTATCTATTTCTAAAATTAACATGTTGAGATTCCCCTCTATGAATGTTTTGCTGTCAATTTTTCCATATAGTTCAGTTAACTTTAAGTATTTAGATGCTATGCAGTTGGCTACATATAAATTATTTTCATAATTTCTTTTGTGTGTAAGCATAATATAATTATCTTTTAACCATGTCAGTTTTTACAGTTAGTTGCCTTTTCTAAAATGATTTTTATTCCTGCTTTTTTGAGTTCATTTAATGCATAATAAAGTCTGTTCCAACTCCTCATTTTTATTCTCCATCAATCCTAATGTTTTAAATATGTTTCTTGTAAATAACATATTCTTGGCTTCTGCTTTCTAATCTATTCTGCTGTTCTAGTTTATGAGTGAATTCATCCCATTCACAGTTGTGATAATTACTTATTTTGTTTCTTAATATCTGACTACCCTTTTCTTTCTCTTTTCTTTTCCATCTGGGACCTCGTTGCAAAAGAAGAAGAAGTGGAGCAAAGTAGAAATTTTCTCAACCTCAGTATTTTATCTTTTAAGTAGGCTGTTCTTTCTTTTGTACTGTTCTTCTTTTGACCAGTCCCTGACCTAATTCTTATGCTGTCTTTCTCTTATTTTGACCCCTTCTTTATGATCTACTCTCAGAAGTTGATATTTGTTTCGCATGTGACTATTTGCTTCCTCTTAGTTCCCTGTTTCCTTTTCCTCTATCTTTGTATTTCTTTATTTAAAATTTCTACACTAAAACCTCTATGTGTGTATATTAAACCATATGCCCTTCCTCCATGTTTGTATATTTTTTCTATATCATAATTCTGTAAAACATCAAATTCATTTTTCATCATTTCCCTTTTTTTCCTTAAAACCAGCAAAATAATACAAAACTGTATTCTGGCTGTGTTGACCGCTGTAGACTGTGAAATTTCCAGGGACCCTTGTTTCTTTTCTTCTATTAGAATATAAACACTTCATGTTTTAGTACCCTTTAATTACCAACAAGTGTTTATCTTTGTAATTTTCTCTTATCTCCTGTGTTTGCATTTCAAAGTTTGTACTTACTCTAGTCTTTCATAAGGAATGCTTGAAAGTCCTCAATTCTATTAAAGGTCCATTTCCCTCTTCCCATTTAACTGTACTCAGTTTTGCTGGCTAATTCATTCTTCCAGGTAAGCCTTTATCTTTTGATTTTGAAGTATTTATTTCAAGATATTTTTTTTCACCTTTATGATACTTGTAGCATAGTCTTGTGTGATCATGGCTATCATTCTTTGGTACTTTTAACCTTTTGTTTCAGGCTGCTTGCAGTATTTTTTCTTCATTGGAAACTGTATTTTTTTGGCTTTGATATTCCTGGGTATTTTCAGTTTAAGGTTTCTTTCAGGAGGTGATTACTGGATTCTTTGTATTTTAAGTTCACAGGTCACTTAATATTTGCTTCAGTTTTCTCAACTATAAAATGAGGATATTGATAGTACCTATCTCCCAGTGTTAGTATGAGGATTAAATTAGATAATATTTGTAAAAAGCTCAGCACAGTGCCCAGTAAATAGTAGGTGCTTGATAAATGCTTGTTCCCTTCCCTTCTTCCTTTTTTCCTTTAAAATTTTTTTTCCAAATAACTAAAATTTGCCTTGATATCCTGTCCACATCACTTTTCCTTTCCTCCCCAACAGAAAAAGAAAGCACAGAGCCCTTGTAAAAAAATATGTATACTCAAGCAAAACAAATTTACACATTACATGTGTCCAAAAAATAGTATGTCTCATTCTGTTCTCTAAGTCCCTCATCTTTCTGTCAGGAAGTGGGTAGCATGTTTCATCATGTGTCTTCTGGTATTATGGTTGATGATTGCATTGATTAGAGTTCTTAGGTCTTTCAGAGTTGTTTGTTTTTATACTACTGTTTTTACTAGAATGATAAATTGTTTTCCTAGTTCTATGTACTTTATTCTGTATTGGTTCATAAAAGCATGATTGCCAGCTTTCTCTGACGCTGTCCCCATCATTATTTCTTACAGCGTAATATAATATTCTGTCTCATTAGTATCCCATAAATGTTAAGCCATTCCCTAGTGGATGATTTGCCCTCTTTTTCTAATAGATATAGGTAGTTTTATGATTTCTTGAGAAGCAGTATCCAAGTTTTTTGTTTGGTCATAGTTTTCAGAGACTACAATGATTTTTAAAATGATATCTACTGGGTCTATTTTTAGGTCAGTTTTGAATGATTAAATTCCACACATTTTCTATTTTTTTTTTCAGTCTTTTGACTTTGACTATTTCTTGTTATCTAAAGGAGTCACTGAATTTTAATAGCTTTATTCTTTTCTTCTGGGAGTCTATTTGCTTGAATGAGGTTTACAAACTTTTAGCCATTAACCTTTGACTTTGATCTTCTACAAAATGAACTTGACATAATTCACCTTCTTTTCAGGGACCTTGAAAAGTCAACACTGCTGCAACAATAAGCTCATCCACTACATATTCACAGAATTGTGTGCCTTTAAGCTGCATAGTATCAACTCCACAAGTATTATGAGTATCCTCTATGTGCCAAACACATGCTAAAACTATCTTCTTTTTTCTTTTCATTCTCCTCTTCCTCTTCCTTCTCTTCCTCTTCTTTATAATTAAAACAATAAATCAAATGTGCTATCTTGAGGGGTAGTGAGTTTCCCATCATTAGGAGCTTTCTAGGTAAGTTTTGATGATTACTTGTTCAGATGTTGTAGAGTATTTTCTCTTAAAATATTGGTCATACTAGGTGACCTTAGATGTCTTGTCCAACTTTTACATTCTACAATTCATTGAATTCTTAAGATGATGTCCCGTAAATAAATGGTAACAATAAAGAAGATAAACTTGAGGATTCAAAAT
>CM053594.1:72327170-72367217 GCA_028646575.1 Pseudocheirus occidentalis | reverse complement strand
ATTTTCACTAACCGTCTCTAAGGCAGATGCTTTAGATTTTCTTTGAAGTAGACTCAAGCTTGGGAGGCTCCACTCCTTGTGGCTGCCCTGGGGCCTTGCTTGGCTGCGGCTGCGGTTTTGGGCTGGCGGGGTCTCTGCTCTGCTGCGGTGCGAGCTGCCCCTCTCCCATCCCGTTCCTCACGCCTTGGCAGATGTGGAGGTGCTGGAGGCTGTAAAACCTCTGAAGTCTGGCTGCGGGGCTCAGCTCAGCCCAGCTCCCTCCCACAGTCCCAGGCCTGGCCACAGTCTCAACTTCAGGCTGTTCCATCCTCCATTCCGGCTGCCTCGATGAGCCCCTGCTGCCGAGCTGCCTTCAGTGAGAGATGTACTCTCTGTATTTTTATGAGTCTGAGAGTCCTAGACTTTCCTAGACTTTGTCTGGGCCCATATTTTATGGGCGTTTGGGGTGGTGGTGTGGGAGCTGCTGGACCTTGCTGCTTCTATGCCGCCATCTTGGCTCCGCCCTCCCCTTTTCTATCTATTTCTTCCTCTAATTCCCGTGACTTTTCCTCCAGGAATTTGGGTGCTCTACCACTTGGTGCAAGTATGCTAAGTAATGATATTGCTTCATTATTGATGGTGCCTTTTAGCAGGATGTAGTTTCCTTCCTTATCTCTTTTAATTAGACCTATTTTTGCTTTTGCTTTATCTGAGATAAGCATGCTACCCCTGTTTTTTTTACTTTAGTTGAAGCATAATATATTCTACTCCATCCTTTTACCTTTACCCCGTGCATATCCCCTTGTTTCAAATATGTTTCTTGTAGACAGCATATTGTAGGATTGTGGTTTTTAATACATTCTGCCATCCATGTTTCATGGGAGAGCTCATCCCATTCACATTCACAGTTATGATTACTATCTGTGACTTTCCCTCCATCTTATTCCCTCCCTTATTTATCTTTGTATCTTCCTTTTCCCTTTCCCTCCTTAAGTTTTACTTTTAACCACCACCTCCCTCAGTATTCCCTCCCTGTGTCCCCCTCCATCTTTACCTACCCTTTCCTCTTACTACTCTTTCCCTCCCTTTTAACCACCCCCTCTTTCTTATACTCCCCCCCCTTAGTCCTCCTACTGCCTGTAGGACACAGTAGATTTTTATTCTTAATAGAGTATGTTCCCTTGTTGAACCCAAACCAATGCTAGTAAATTTATACAGTGCTCCTCTCCTTCCCTTTTCCTTCTATTGTTATGAGTTTTGGTGTCTTTTCATGTTAGAATCTAAACTTAACTGTTTGTATTGATTCCTCTTTAAATCAGAGCCAATGAGAGTAATGATCATATGATGCTCATCTCCTTCCTTCCCTCCCCTCCACTTTAGTATGTTTTATGCCACTTCTTGTGGCATAATTTACCATTTTCTGCCTCAACCTTTCCTTTTCTCCCATTATAATCCCCTTCTTCCCCTTAATAGGGTTAAAAAAAAATCTTCGGATTAGTTCACTTATACACACACCCTCTATGTATGTACATCCCTTTTAAATGTCACAATACATATACAGATTTCAGTACTGACAGGTATAGGCTTCAAGTATAGAGATGTAAACAGTTTGTTCTTATTGAGTCCCAAGTTATGTGCATGTGTGAGCATCTGTGTGTGTATGTGTGTGTGTGTTTTCCTTGTTTACCTTTTTATGTCTTTCTTGGGTCTTGTAAATGGAGATCGAATTTTCCATTGAGCTCTGGCTTTTTCATAAGGAAATTCTGGAAGTCCTTTATTTCATTAAGTAACCATTTCCTTGCCTGAAACAATATGCTCTGTCTTGCCAGGTAGTTGATCTTCGGTTGCAGTCCTAGCTCTTTTGCTTTACAAAATATCAAATTCCAATCCCTCTGATCTTTTAATGTAGCAACTGCTAAATCCTATGTAATCCTGACTTGTAGTTCCAAGATATTTGAATTGTTTCTTTTTGGCTGCATTCAGTATTTTCTCCTTGACCTGGAATTCGGCTACTATATTTCTTGGAGTTTTCAATTTGGGATCTCTTTCAGGAGGATATCAGTGAATTCTTTCAATAATTATTTTACTTTCTGATTCTAGGACCTCAGGACAGTTTTCTTTGATAATCTCTTGGAGGACATTGTCCAAGCTGCTTTTTTCATCATGATTGTCTGGTAGGCCGATGATTCTTAGGTTATCTCTCCTGGATCTGTTTTCCAGGTCAGTTGTTTTTCCAGTGAGGTATTTTGCACTTTCTTCTAATTTTTCAATCTTTATGTTTTGTTTGACTCTTGCTGCATCATAGAGTCCTTTGCTTCAATTTGACTGATTCTAATTTTTAGTGAATTATTTTCCTCAATTAGTTATTGAATCTCCTTTTCCATATGTTCGGTTTTCATTTTTAGGGAAGTATTTTCTGCAGTTAAGATTTCGGACCTCCCATCCTAGATCTCCAATTTTACTTTTTAAAGGTTTGTTTTCTTCAGTGAGATTTTTTTGTTCCAGTTTGGTCACTGTAGATTTCAATTTACCTCTTTAATTTCATTTTTAAAATCCCTCTTGAGGTCCTCCAAGAATCTTTTTTGGGCTTGAGACCAATTTGCATTTCCTTATGTGGTCTCCAGTATGAGTATAGAGTCCATGTTGCCTTCTGAATTTGGTTGTTCTTGCTCACTATAAAAGGATTTGATGGTCCTAGATTTGGTAGGTTCCTTTTTCCCCATTGTGATTGTCCATGTCCTAGATTTTTAAAAGTGGGTATCTGCTTTTGGGAGTGCAGAAGTATTGAGTTTCTCAGGCTGGGAAGTAGGGGTTTGGTTGTTCACATTCACAGATGTAGGCTCTGAGTGACTAGAATGAGGCCAAGGCCAGGACTCTGAGCATTTTCCTTGAGTTACCCTGAGGCTTACAGAGTAACCTACAGGGGCGGGGTGGTCTGGCTCCTTCAGGTTTCCACCTCAGTGTCTCTGGACTACAGCTCAGGCAGGCTCAGTAGGAGGAGGCCAGAAGAGCTGCTGTCAGCTGATTCCCTCCTGGTGGTGCTAATGCTTGCACCTGGGCTTATGTAGTTGATATTTGCTGGATCCACCCTCCTGGACTTCCTCCTTCCTCAGTGTCTCCCAAGCCTGAGGCTATTCCACTAATTCAGGGTTTTACTCTTGGGTGGGGCAATTATCTTTGGACTTTTCTGGGTGGGGGGGGGTAATAGCAATTAAGTTTTATTCCTTCATATTGAATTCTTAAAGTTTAGGTATGTAATTTTTAAACATCCAGGCTGCAGGCCAATAGCCCCAAGAAAAGGTGCTGACCCTGCTGCAGCCCCACATTTTCTCTTACCCAGCTCTGACAATCCTCTGTCCTGTGGTGAGACAGCTGTATATTGCCCTCAGGCTGGGTAAGTCTGCTGGATGGCTGGGGCTTCTTCTCAGTCTGCCATACTCTGCTCTCAGATCCGTGCTGGTGCAGCTCCTGTGTGCTCCAAGTTCTCCCTGCCCAGACCTGAGTAGGCACTTTCGTGGGCTGGGAATCTGCCACGCTCTGTCTCCCAATGTGTTCTGTCACTCTTAAATCTGTTCAAACTTATTTTTTTGCTTTTAGTGACAGAATTCTTGGAGGAAATTGGAAAAGCTACTTCCTTTCCACCATCTTAGCTCTGTTCTCCAGAAATTTTCTTCAGTGAGTTTTTGGACTTCCTTTCCCATTTGGCCAATTCTACTTTTTAAGGCATTCTCTTCATTGGTTTTTTGGACCTCTTTTGACATTTGAGTTATTCTATTCTTTTAAGATGTTATTTTCTTCAGTATTTTTTTGTCTCCTTTAGCAAGAGGTTGACTCATTTTTCATGATCTTCTTGCATCATTCTTATTTCTCTTCCTAATTTTTCCTCTAGTTCTCTTACTTGATTTTCAAAATCCTTTTTGAGCTTTTCCATGACCTGTGACCAATTCATATTTTTCTTGGAGACTTTTGATGCAGGGGTTCTGACTTTGTGGTCTTCTTCTGAGTGTATTTTTTGTTCTTCTTTGTCACCAAAGAAAAGATTCTATAGTCTGATTTTTTTCCCTCTCTTTGCTCATTTTCCCAGCCAATTACTTGACTTTCGAGCTCTTTGCCAAGGTAGGACTCTGTCCCAGAGTAGAGAGTGCTATATCCTATATTTCTGGGGTTTTGTGCAGCTGTTGTTGGAGCTACTTCTAGGCAACTGTAAATTTCCAGTTCTTCTAAGGGGATATAATAAAAGGAAAAGTATTTATTCCTCTCCTGTGGTCTGGTCTATAAGTGACCACAAGCACTCTTTTCTGCCTCAGAACTGTGAGGAGGGCTCCCTCTCCACAACCAACATGGGTACTGCCACACTGACACTCCTCCTCACCCCAGGACTGCCACCCAAGACTGCAACCCGGATCCAAGCAGGGCAAAGGAAGAGAATCCTGCAACAGGACCAGCACTAGCAAAGAGATCCCTGCAATTGCCCTCTGATCAGTCATTTGATCCCCCCCACCATCTGTAGGCCTAGAGCTCCAGAAGCAGCCATTGCTGTTGCTGCTGTCACCACCCCAGGGCTGGGGCCAGACTGTGCTATTCTCTCATCCAGGTCTGACAGAGTTTCTCCACTGGCCTTTTACTTGGTCTTTGGCATTTGTGGGTAGAGATGTCTGGAAAACACCATGGCTGCCAGTGATTCAGCACCCCAAGGCCTGCTTTAGTCAGGTCTGTGTCAATGCAGCCCATGACAGACTGTGCTTCATTCCCAGACAGGTGCAACAGACCCTGTCTGTGGGCCTGCCAGGCTCCCTTCAGCTGGCCATGTTTCACTCTCATTTAGTGGGTTCTATAGCTCTAAAATTTGTTTAGTCACTTTTTACAGGTATTTGGAGATGATTGGGGGGGGGGGAGAGATCAATTGAGCTCTGCTTTTACTGCACCATCTTGAAACACCCCTGATATGTAATATTTGTCAGTATTCTCTTTACTCACATTCCTAGCTTTATTTCCTGAACTGGAACTTTGTGTCAGGTCCAACCTGTGTGTATTTCTGGAAAGGTGGTATGACTTTGCTCCTGATCTGTATCATCTTGGGTCCTGGTACTGCTTTTTCTAGGTATTGAGCGCTGTGTTCTTTAGGGCTTCAGAACCCTAGGCAACAGTCTAATCTATGGCATGGCCTAATATCTTCCAGTCTGAGTACTGTAGAATCCCAACCCCAATCCAGGGTTAAAGTGAGACAGCAATAAGCTGGTGTCCTTGACTCATCTCTGGTCTAGGATGCAGTCTTCCTGCCATGGATAGAGTACTGGATCTATGGTCAGGAAGACTCCTCTTTATGAGCTGAAATCTAACTTCAGACACTTACTAGCTGTGGGACCCTGGATGAGTCACTTAACCCTGTTTGCTTGAGTTTCCTCATCTGTAAAATGAGCTGGAGAAAGAAATGGCAAACCAGTCCACTATCTTTGCCAAGAAAACCCCAAATGTGGTCACAAAGAGTAGGACAAGGCCAAAACACAACTGACCAACAACAAACAACTGAGCTCTGCTCAGTTAATTCCTCCACCTTAGCTGGACTTAGCTTAGACTATGAAGACCTCTTTCTAAGCTGATATCAGATGATTAATAGCAATTTCTTAAGTCTGATCATTCAACCAATTCCAAATCCACGTAACTGTGTGGAGTCTCTATTTCTAACTTTTCAAAAATAATAGCTAACATTATATGGTGTCTGTTATGTGGCACAACGGATAAAGCATTGGAACCGGTGTCAGGACCTGAGTTCAAATCTGCCCTCAGACACTAGCTAGCTGTGAGACCTTCAACAAGTTGCTTAACCCTGTTCACCTGTTTCCTCATCTGTAAAATGAGCTGGAGAAGAAAATGGAAAATCATTCCTGTATCTTTGACAAGAAAACATGATATGACATGCCAGACACTGTTAAGTGCTTTACAAGTATCTCATTTAAGCCTCACCCAGGAAGACAGGAGCTATTAATAATTCCCATTTTACAGTTAAGAAAACTGAGGCAAATAGTACAGTAACTTGGATAAGGCCACAAAGCCAATAAATGGCTGAAGCTGGATTTGAACTTGGGTCTTCCCAACTCCAGGCTCAGGCTCTCTCCACCTGCCATCCAACTGTCTATTTCCTTAAGAATATCTTGAGACATTTTAGCAAATGCTTTGCTCAACTCTAGATACACTCTACTGATTAGATCAGGAGAATGTCATTGATTTGGTTTAGCTAGATTTGACAGGTCTCGTCAATCTGACAGTAAAAGGAAATATAGACAGCCTGGTATGATGTTTTATGATGGGTTTGCCAATAACCATTTCCTTAACTAGCCAGGAAGATGTGGGTTAGAATACTGTTTCTGACACAAGCAGTATGACCAAGGACAAGTCACTTCACCTAACAAATGGCATACTTACAGTATCTACCTCAGAAGGTGGGTATAATGAACAAGAAGCTAATGAATTTCAGTAAAGCATTTTGCAAACCTTTTATAATGCGAGCTTTTATGATTATTGGCAAAGGGGATATTTTATTTTGTTTGGTCACAGGAACTCATGAAAATTATGGTATGGAATGTTTGAGATATTTATCCAGAAGGACTCTCACATTGATAAAATCACTGATCCACTGAAGTATTGAAAAAGGTTTAGTGCCCCATCTTGCTATGTTTATTAATCTACCCCATCTCAAGAGAAACTGGAATCCCAAGCTCCAGATCAACTGAGTGTCTATCTCTGAGTTTAGGTCCTGGTAGGATTATAAAGGAACAGAATTTGGGACCAGGACTTAATATCTAGTCTGGAGGATTTTAAACTTCTACCACCTTTGGCAATCAAAAGGCCTTTTAAATGCATAAAATATATAGCATAGGATTATGAAGGAAACATACTGAAATGCACTTTTGAAATATATAACACACACACATAATATTTGCTTTCTGGATGGGAGAATGCAGGGCGATTGGGGTTAAGTGACTTGCCAAAGGTCACATAGCTAGTGTTTAAGTGTCTGAGCCCACATTTGAACTCAAGTCCTCCTGACTCCAGGGCCAGTGCTCTATTCACTGCACCACCTAGCCACTCCAATATATATATAAATGTCTAATATATATATATATGCATATATATTTTTAAATTTTTATTTATTTACTTTTAGTTTACAAGATTCAGTTCCACAATTCTTTTGAGTTTCAAATTTTTCCCCCTCCCTCCTTCCTGCTACCCTCCCCTCCCCACATGGCAGCATGCAATCAAAGTATAGGATCTGCAAACACTTTCTCATTGGACATTAGTCTGGTTGTATAGAAGGGTTGTAACCAACAGAATGAACAAGAGGAAACAAAACCAAACATGGAAAAGACAGCATGTAGTTTGCTTCAGTCTCCATTTAAACTCTGTTCTAAATCTCTCTCTGAATTAGACCTCTCCTTCCATCCTGAGTCTTTTAGAGCAAAATTTATCTTTTTAAAAAGAAGTGCCCAGATCCCAGATGAAGGTGAAGTGATTGGAATTGAGGTATTTTAAAAGAGGTATTTATACAAACTTAGCCTAGTTGACAACAAAATGCTTTGAGGATCCAGAGAGCAAACTCTTCTGGTTTGGATGGGAAGGATATGTTTTAGTCAGGAAAGCCTTCTAGGAGTATTTAGCACCTGAGCTGATTTTGAAGTTTGGGTACCATGTCAGGGAGTAACAGAAACAGGGCAAGCTAGGTGTCAGAGAAGGAAGATAGGGAGGGAAGAAGGCTAAAAGGGATGAGAAAGTATTTCCCCCTAAAAGGTCAACATACCACCCAACTTTCCTTGTTTCACTTGTGAAGTTGGAAAGGATACACACTCAGTTCATAAACTTACTGAAATGTTTATTAAGATTCAACTGGAGAATAACGGACTGGGACACATGTGGAGTGTATGTCTAAATCCACTCCCCCTTCTATTCATAAATGAAATTAGATTATACAAACAGAAAGTGCAGAACAGTAAAAACAGTCGGTCATGCAACAAATCTTTTACCTTAAAAAATAAATCCCCCAAAAGCTCGACAGCATAGAAATAAATGCAACATTGTGCCACTGATGCACTAAAAAAAATCCATCATCTGCGACATAACTTTGCTTTTTAATCCCTTTTTCCTCATAAAACTTAACAACATTATGTGTTTAACACACACATATAACATTGCTAAACTCAGCAAGAGCTAGTATAGTGCCCCAACTTAATAAGTTGATAAAAAATAGTTGTCATTACCACCAGTTCACAACGGAACTAAATATTTCTGTTATGAGATGCCTATATGCAGCTTTTCCATGGACATGAGGCATTTAAACAAGCTCTCAGAACACCCATTTCCATGTTACATAAGGAAAAACTATTCTATCTGAAAACATTAGTGGGACCAGAGAGCTCCTTGAGAAGGGTGATGGGCCCTGTGCCCTAGAGAAGACAAAACAAACAAAAAAATTGGTCATCAGTTGAAGAAGCTTCCCAAATGTCATTTGGGAACATTTGCTGGCATAAAGAAAGTGGGGATGACAGTCTTTGAGTTGGTAAGTAGGCCCCCTCTGGCCATGTGAATAGGTCTTGAATTTCGGGTGCTTGAATGTGCCAGGCATTAACAACTCTATTCATCATCTATAAATGAAGAATTCAATTTAGGCTTTTAGGCCAAAAGCCCAAAACAGTGAGGACAGCTTCTTACTGGCTGTTTCTCTGATGCACTGGAAAATCTGACTTTTGCACACAGACAAACATCAGAGGTAAAGAAAATTCAGATAACAAGAAAGTATGGTTTTTAAGTATGATTTTGGATTGTCTCCTTTGGGGGTAGCAGGGATCACTGCTTGTGTCCTAACACTAAAAGAAGAAAAAAAAAGACTGTTTTTGAGGAAAGCTTCCCCAACATTCTACCTCACCCAATGCTAAAATTCCGTACTTCATCAGAAGGAAGTACTGTTATCCCAATGTAACATGGAAATCCCACATGCTCTGACCAGTACACTTTCAGGGGAGGATCCCTTAGTAGATATAATTTACAAACTTACAGTTTGGTGGGTCAAATACAGACACAAAATAGATAGAAGCAAAGTGTCTTCCAAAAGTTAGTAATTTGGTATTTTTTTTCCTCCACAAATATATACACACATACACACACATACACTCTGTTCCAGGGATCTGCCTCATGCAACATTTGGTGCTCTTTTCACTTGTTTGGTAGTGGGACTGGCTAGCAAGAGACCTGTCCTTAAGAGACTTTCCAAGCTAAAGTTGCTATGAACATTTTGAACTCAGCATTCACTTTTGTACCTAAGGAGACTAGTCTACTCCGCCTAGGGGAAAAATACTAGAAAAAACAGCATGGTCTTTTTTTTTTAATATATTAGTGAATATGATATGGAGAGACCTATTGGGAATACATGGTCCTAACAACAGCTAACCCTTTATTTTTTTAAAGAGGTCTGCTATAAACAGCCATGCCTCAAAGCAAGAGAAATAGTAGTATAAGAGGGGAAATGTCCCCATCGAATTGTACACCCTCCTTCAAATTAACCAGGACAATTGGGGCAATCTAAAATAAATTTAGAAGAGTGCCACCTGCCACCTTCTCCTCCTTGGCCCTTGAGTGCTACTACAGAGAGTAACTAAGCCTAATGGCAGGAGTGATTCAAACCAAGATGAAAACCCCTCTTTATGCATCATTCCTTTGTTCTCTGACACCAGCAGGCTGACATTAGGTGTCTGTTAGCAGAACTAGTCATAAAATTGCACCAGAAAAGGCTAACACAAAAAAGACTTGATTTTTTTTTTCTGCTTCAGCTAAGATACTACAGGTTGACAGATAATCAGACTCAGGTGGTCAAACTTTGAAAATGATCCTGTGGAACAGGATGATAATGCAAAAGGGGGCACAAGCAAGGTCAAGGGCTTAAGACTTCAAATTCATGACTCTAAGGGATACTCCAACTCCCTTTTCTTCTTATCTCTTTTCATTACAGGATAAGCTTTTTAGAACAAATTAAAAAAAATTCTTATTTGGGTGCTCAGCTATAGGGGGGAGGGGGCAGAGAGAGAGAGAAAAAGGCCTTAATCCCTAAATCTGACAAATGCTAATGTATTTTGGAAATGCGTATTTCTAATGCGTAGGTGTCAAGCAATTGAAAGAAACAGGTCAGAGAAATTTTCATTCTGTTGGCTAAAATAATTTTTTTTTCCTGGGTGCCCTGCTTAATTCTCAACATGTTATTCTGTCACCAAAGTCTTCAGCCCTGAGGTGAGTCAACCTTTATATTTTTGTATTTATAAAACACTAGGCCAGATGCTGGCTAAACCAAGCGTTTTACCCCAGTGCATGGTACAGAGGGCTTATGTTAAGCTACGTGAACCTTTCAAAAAGTACAGTAAGAGTCAAGTCAGATTTACTGATACAGAAATAAAATCTCTTCTTGTAAGTTAATACTACACAGAGACATTTTTAAGGGAAGGAAAATCACCCCTACCATTAACCACTAATGCTCAAATCTGCTACAGTACATATTTTATCTGAATTGTAATTTTAGGATACATATAAAATAGAGAATGTCCCCATTCAGACAGTTACAAATCTGCTGTGGAAAAAATGCGAACCTCCTTTTCTCTCCCATCACTTCTTAAGACACAAGGTGATTATACTCTATTAGATTCAACAGTACAATCTTTTAAGTGATTTGACTGCCAAAGGGGCTGAGACAAAAGGATTCCCCAACATCCTTAGTAGAGGACACTTACCCCCCATATCCCAGGTATGGAGAAGGGGGAAGAGTAGAAGGGGAACCAAGGAAATGTTGGTTAATGTGTCTGTCTCCCTGAAAGCTACGCTGCAGAGCTTCAACAGCTACCATAATCTTTTTAAGCTCAAGCTGCAAGGCATTTCCCCCTAGTTTCTGATGTAGAAACCAGCTAGCCTACACAGTGCTAAATACTTTGGTTGCAAAACATCTGAAAAAGTTATAGCTTAAAAGTTCTACCAAAGTGTGCAGCAATTTCCTTCTGCCCGTGTTACAAAAAAAAAAAAGAAAAACTGAACATACTGACGGTGACTAAGTGCCATAAGGCACATTTAAAAAACTTTCTGTGAATATTCTTCTGTAAAAAGATGTTAATCAAAATGCAAGTTACTTTTATAAGACCTTAAAATCTGATCATGCCAGTTTTTTGCCTTTATTCTATTTAAAAGACCATGGTCTCTGGGTGAAGGCTTGACTCTCAAAGGTCAAGACATGGATCTAAGGTGGTCACCATCCTTTCAGTGAACAACCCTGTGGATGCTGCACTACCTGGTGGCAAGAAACAAAATTGAAACCTAGGATTTTTGTACGCAGTGTTTTTCCCTGTCTATGTACCTGCCACAAATATTGTATTTGCAACCAGCAAAATGACATAATCTACAGGTACCAGGGTTCTGGAAAGCAAAGGTCCATCTAATTCATTTAAAAAACTGAAGATGCATTAAAAATATAAACACACTGCTTGTGTTCTCATTCTAATCTCTCCATCCATTTTCTGAATTTTTACAAGGGTAGCACCTGTAAGTGAATCAAACCTTTAGCCACGTGACCATGATCCTCCAAAACAAGAGTCCAAGTCCTGATACAGTATTTTACAGTTGTAAAGTGATATGAAGTGAGTCATGTATTACAACTTGCCTAAAGCATCAAGCCTAGTGAGAAAGCCCCTTGGCCTCCCTGTTCCAGTGAATGAAAGGTGATAGAAATCGCTGGCTTCCCCAAGGGTACCAAGGGTACTTCAAACAAAATGCATGGTTTTAAGCAAGGTTGTAAATGCCTTCAGTAGTACTGTTGGTTTTTTGTCTGAGCAAAAATTCACATACACATATAGTTCTGAATTAAAAGAAAAAACAGTCTAGAAAACAGTCAAGCAACATTTGAGACTTGGAAAAAGTCCTGTGCAATTTGGTGTCCTCGTGAGCTAGGAAATCCCAGCAACTTCACACAGTACATTTGTTTCTGATGGGAGTCTAACTTAAATGAACATACACTGAGAAAGCTATTAGGAACAAAACAAACAAAAGAAACATATTCCCATCAGCAACTTGTACAGACACTGGCAAGAATGTAGATTAGATCAGTACATTAAAACATATTCATTCTCTTATATACACTGAAAATTCAAGTAATTTATTTTAAAAACTTCTTAGTTTACCTTGAAATATATATTTGCTTTTGAATGATCATATTGCAGCATGATTCACATGCATCTTAAAGTACTTTATTTTAAAAACAGCCACTTTGAGGCAGCAGTACCACAATTGTCTCAATTGATCAGTTTAATCTGCAGCAGGCTCCCCGGCTCTCTTCCCTGAAATCCATACGCTTGCTCATAGTGGCCGCTGCTAACAAGAAAGAGCAGGAGCTTCTTGGTTGACAGAGAAAACTGTGGTTGGAGAGAAGTTTCCAAATAGCAGCTGCATTTTCTACTTTACCCCCATTCTGAGTTTTGCTTGTATATGAAAACTGGAAATACTAAAGGTTTCTCAAATGTAGAAAACAGCAGTCTTTCCTTTTGTTCTGGAGGGAAAAAAAAACCCAAACCCATTAAGTTGCCTAAGAGAGTGGCACTTGCAGGATTCGTTGGCTGAAGAGGTCAGCAGAGGCCCCAGGGTTGCAGCAGGTGCGACTGCCCACCCACCTAGCAGCAGGCAAGGCACACACGCTCACCAATCTCCATTTCTTTTTTTTGTAAAGGCCCAAGGCCACTTATTTGAGACAATTCCACACAAATCAGAGGTGGACCTTCACGCTTTTGTAGTGGCGCTAGGCCTTCAACTCAGCTCGCATGATTTCCCCAACAAAAGGTTCAAGATGATAAAAAGTGCAATTAAAAAAATAAAAATCCCCACCCTCCCTTCCCCAGAGGGCTGTCACCCATTCTGTGAAGCTGGCTTATAACAGGAGAACACCCTCTGCCCTTCATGGTTGCTTCAGAGATGATCAGCATCAGGCATCATGAAAACAACAAACCCCTCACAACAAACACACGAGCCCATACACCCAGACAGACATGTGATGCAGCATATTCACCAGTTCAAATAAAGGTTCTTCTCTTAATGTCATATCACAGCATGTTCCGATGATGCGTTAAAAAACTGTCCTTGTCAAGTGGGCATTTCAAACACAAGATCACCTTCTGGGCTGCTCCTCCCACCTTTGGTATGTTCCCAAACCTATCTCCCACCTCCCACCCCCCAATCCCCATGCCCCAGTCCTAGATCAGTCAGTCTTGAGGAAAATGTCCAATGTATTTTTCTTAAAAAGAAAATTACACTTTTGTGTTGTCTTTTTTCTAAAGTGATTGTAAAGAAAAATATTCAATAACAGTTGCACCAAAAAAAAAAAACCCAAACACAAAAACACACACATACACGCACACACACAAAAATAAATGGCAAAATTTGACCAAATAACTATAGCTGTCAGACTAATAGTTGTCTGTGGAAAAAATGTCTGATAAAAGTGTCTATTCATGTTAAACTAGCATTATCTGAGGGATTCAGATGACATCTCATAAAAGTTGTCAAAACAGCTTTCTGTTTGAAATTACAATCTAAAAAAGGCAAAATATTTCTTAATTTTTCTAAATTGCTTACTGTCTGTACAGCAACATGTTAAAAACATGCAGAACTATATACCTGCAGATTTTGAGTAGTAGTTGGAATCAAAAGATCTTATTCTTAATTTAAAAAGAAAAAAAAAGGTGTTTATCAGTAATGTGGGGTTTTTCTGGGTTTTCTCCCCCTATTTTCTAAAGTGGAGAAAGTAATCAGTTTGCCTACTGGTTTAAACTTAACCTAAGACTAATGAATTTTGAGTACATTTTTGCACAAAATCTTATTTATGCCATAATGCAGGCAATAGCAATTATAGAATTTCAGTAACTTCTTCCCCCCTCCCCCACTTTAAAATCATCTCCACACTCAGCCCCAGTTCCTCCTTGGAATGTGTGTAAATCAGAGCGGCAGATTCAGATGACTGACTCATTTTCTACTGAGACTTGGGACTCCTCTTTCTGAAAGAGCTTTACAACACTGGGTTTCTCCTCAGTACTGCCATTCCCAGCTGTGTGGCGAGAAGACAGTCCCTTATGCTCTTCCTTGGAATCTTCACAGACATCGGGATAAATCACCAGGAATGTTGCTGACAAGAAGCCCAAGAACGATCCCACAGAGGCCACCATTGGAATAACCCGGACAGTACCTACTGCTTCTACAACTCCACCAAGCGCAGAGGCTACGAGGATTTGGGAAATATAAACCTGACAGGAGAGGATCGCACAGTCAATGCCAAATCCACGCCTTGAATTTCCAGGGCTGTGCTGCACATACTGCAAGAAAAAAAAATGCATGAGATCTGGAAAGTCTTTTATCCATTATGCAAATTATTTATCCTACAAAGCTCAGTGCTAGGAATAGAGGAGATATGACACTGAACCCGCCGTAATGAAGCTTACACATGCCATTAAGGAGGGATGACCATGCTACAATGATGAATGAAATGCCAGAGAAGGAGAGACCTAAACCAAACTATTATGAGAAATATGAAAATCAAGAGCTCCCTTTCATTCTGAAGGATGACAAGGACACAGAATTGGCCCCAGGGGGCAGAATGAGGAGCAACAGGTATAAGAAAAAGTGCAAAATCAGTCCTGATGGAACAAAGAACTGCCTCACAATTGGATGTAGCCATAAGTAAGAGGCAATATTAGGATGTGGCAAATTCCCTCTTTAAAGGTGCTTGCCTGAAAACTTGCAACTCTTTGCTGGGTTTCAGTTAGAATAGACAGCCTCTGAAATTGTGGGCTGGAACGTTGTTTAGAAAGAGGAACAGTCTAAGCCAGACTCTGGAAACCTTAATCAAAGAATCAAGAATTTATATTTAATTTGGTAAGCAATGACTTTTTTAGTAGCAAAGTAATGTGTCCAGAGAAGTGTCTTAGAAATATTACTCAGGTAATCATGTAACGGACAGAAGAGACTAGCAGAGGTAGGGAAATCAGTGACATTATTAAAATGCCTCAAGAAATTCACACACAGGAAAGGGAAGCATGGTAAGGAGCATTTGGATAAATACCAATAGAAGGAGAAGCAGAAATGATTTTATGACTAGAGCATATAAACCACAGGAACAAAGAGTAAACAGACAGGAAACAGGTCATGAATCTGGGAAAAAAGCAAGCAGTTTTGGAGATGACTTCAAGTATAGAGATATCAGAGGAAGCTCTCTTCTCTGGAAAGCAGAGAACCTGACCTGCATAGATAAATTCATCATCTAAAAGGTAGAGGAACCAACAGGGAAGTTTTATTTTTGGATTCAAATTTCATTAATGTAAAGAACTCTGTGCCAGGGAGGAAATGATGGGAACCTTGGCAGGAGAAGTCCTGACTACTTCTCAGAATTTGTGAAAAAGAAAGTCAGGCATCATCTGACTTGACCTCCTAGGTTTTAGGAGAACAGATTTCAAAGGAATGAAAGGTAGAATCTCACAGACTACACTGTATAGGGAGAGTCAGCCCAGGAGGGATAGAAAATTTTCTGGAATTAATTTCTGAACACACAGAAGGGAAACAATTCCAAAGAGGATGAAAATCGAGAGTTGTTGGAAGTCATCAATAAATTATATCTTAAAAATATATGTACAGAAAACAGAAGCAAGAGAGGTGGAGAATGAATACACAAACACGGATGGTCTAAGAATAATATCAGGTCAGTGATCAAAAGGAGCTAGCTGGAGCAAAAAGTAAAAAAAAAAAAGAAAAAAAAAAGGGCCAGTACAGTGATACTGAGAGAAGCAGGGGATCACAAGAGAGAAAGGGCTTTTGTTTTAGGTAGCCTGGAGGACCAATAAAGAGAAACAGAAGGCACAACTCCTCAATTTTTTTTTGTTTCTGTTTTTTTTTAAACCCTAAACAAGATGAAATCACCTCTGGCTAAAAGGGAGTTGATATTTAAGATAAAGCATAGTAAGAGAAGCCTTAGCATTCTTTCAAAAACTCAAGTTATCTGGCCCCACTACATCTTCAGGTGCTAAAATAATAGTCAAATGATATATGAAAGACCTTGGAGAATGGGGAGGGGCATCATAGGACTAAAAGCAAATGTTTTGTAGGATTAATGTACGCAGGAGCTCTTGAATTCAATTTCACAAGTACAAAATGGGGAAAACATGATTAGACATCAATCTGTCTGAAAAGGGGGTTGTTTGGGGGGAGAGGTTGAACTAGATGGTCACTGAGATCTCTTCCAGCTCTAAAACTGTCATATCCACAGAAACAGAAAACTTAAGAGAGATTAGCAAGTTCTGAGATGATAAATTGTTCGCGTTGTTCATGTGATTTCATAGCTGAAGATTATTTAGTGGGTAGTCTGAAATCCAGGACTGGAGCTATAAGGAAAATCTGAGGGTAGAAATACAGATCTGGGAGTCACCTGCATTGGGATAACTGAAGCACTGGGAATTGATAAGATCACCAAGGTAGAAGATGGAGCAAGAAGAGGACTAAGGACAGAACCTTGTGTAAGGGACAGGGGAAGGAT
This sequence comes from Pseudocheirus occidentalis, assembly GCA_028646575.1. Taxonomy (NCBI): domain Eukaryota; kingdom Metazoa; phylum Chordata; class Mammalia; order Diprotodontia; family Pseudocheiridae; genus Pseudocheirus; species Pseudocheirus occidentalis. The sequence continues at coordinate 72,350,650 of CM053594.1, read as the reverse complement.
ATGAAGTCAGTGGAAGATAAAGAAGGAAAGGAGAGAGATGTGGGAGGAGCCCCAGGAGAGGACAGTGTCATGGAAGATGAGAGAGGCCATCAATGAAAACAAGGTTCTGTGCTGATGGGGCATAGTGCCCAGCATTACCACGACTAGATCTGAATCCCAAAGAGATAGAAGAACAAGGAAAAGGACTGTGCACAAACAGACTTATAGCAGTTCTTTCTTTAGTGGTAAAGAAAAAGAAACTGAGGGGATGCCTGTCAAGTTGGGAATAGCTGAACAAACTGTGATGGATGACTACATTATAAAAAATGATGAACAAGATGGTTTCAGAAAACCTGGGAAGACTTATATGAACTGAGCAGAACCAGAAGAACACTGGTTAACACAGTTAACAGCAATATTGTAATGATAATCAACAAAAGGACTCATGACAAAAAATGCTGTCTACATCCAGAGGGAGAAATGATGAACTCTGAGAGTAGACTGAAACATACTTTTTTCTCTTTATTTCTTTTTATTGGTAACATGGGAAATATGGAAATGTTTTACATGACTGAACATGTATAACTGGTATCATATTGCTTTCCTTCTTGATGGGTGGGAGAGAGGGAGAAGGGAGGGAGAGAATTTGGAACTCAAAGTTTTAAAAATGAATGTTAAAGTATAATTACAAAAATGTAACTAGGAATTTTTTTTGGAGGGGCAATTGGGGTTAAGTGACTTGCCCAAGGTCACAGGGCTAGTAAGTGTTAGGTGTCTGAAGCTGGATTTGAATTCAGGTCCTCCTAACTACAGGGCTGGTGCTCTATTCACTGCACCACCTAGCTACCCCTGGAAATATTTAACAAAATAAAAACCTGACCCAAAAATAAATAGTGCTTCGTGACTGGCAAGAAAAAAAAAGAGAAAGTTAAGGAAGATGGGATACCTCAAAAGGCCATTAGTTTGTAGTTTAAAGTGGTAAAGACAGAAACTGAATTGCAAAAGCTTGAGAAATGCATAGTAAAGAAGTAGAGAGAATGAATGGAGAATATGAGACCCAGGGAAAGTGTAAAATGAGACTCTTCTATTTAAAAGTTTAGAAGTCAAAGGAAAGTTTGGAAAGACACAGAGTGATGATTTGAGGAAATGGCTGAATCAACACATGGTTTTTATGTATGTTTGTTGGGAATGAAGAAGAAGCTAAGAGGAGATACTGAAGATAACGAGAAAGAAAATGACTGATGGAGCATGTACAGAAAAGGAAACAAGAGAAGCAAGCCTGTAAAAGGGACTAATTCTGATGGCTGGTTCAAGTCCTTGCTATGCTATAACTACTGGCATATCCTTGGGCAAGTCACCAACCCTCTTTCCTGACATGTAAAAGTAAAAAGACTGAACTAAATGATTCCTTTTTAGCTCCAACATTAGAATTCTAAGCTTATTTTAGAACTAAGACCAATGGAAACAATCTGTTTTCAGTTTTAAAAATCCTGGTAGTTATGGAAAGCTATCTAGAACATACAGTTCAAAGAGTTGATGATGTTATCAGTAATATGTATTCCCCACTATAATACAGACAAGTACTATTTAATGATCTAAGGAATGAGCAGGCTTTGCACGCACCTCTTTAATTTCATGATATTGTCCTAAGAGTACATAGGGACAGTAGGATATGCTCATGGAGACGATGCCCATAGTGCTGATCATTATCATAGCGATGTAGATGTTGGAGAAAATGGCCATTACTGCAGTACCAATCGAAAAACCCAGGGTTCCCAGGATGTAAATCACCCTTATACTAAGGTCATAGTTGTCCAAATACTTCTGTAACAGGGCTGAAAAGAATACAAAAATCTATGTTCAAAAGTCAACAACACTATATACAACATTTAATCACTGATTCTTTTGGTCCCTCTTTTCTTAAGGAGCTCCTAATTTACCTGGGGAAACAATACCGATGAAAAGTTTTACAATGAGGTTATTTTTTAAAGAAAGTTCAGTTTTACCAATTATGTTTGTGACAAAAAAAAATAGTTTTACTACACTCTATCAGAAAACTTTCATTGTCAAAGCTTCAGCTGTCACCTCTGTAATGATGTCATCTCTAGATCTGACTTGTTCTCAGCACTAGGGAGACAGGGACACACTAAAGCACACATAGTTCTTTCTGGAAAATGCCTAGTTTTGACATTCACAGTGCTATCTCCTACTGTCAGCTCAAGTTCACTAACCTTAAAATTGAACTCGCACTCTCTATAGAGCCAGCTTCCCTTCCTGACTAAACTATTTCAGTTAGTGGCACCATTTCCAATCAGGCTTTAAATCCTGGAATGATCTTGGACGACTCTCTCATCTATTGTGATGTCTACCTATCTGGCACTTTCCTTCCCTTCCCAATACCATCATCTGATTATCAGGTCTTATCACCTAGATTACTATAGCAGCCTAACTGGTTTCTCTGCTTCCACTTATTCCTCTTCCATATAACAATGGATTAATACTGCTGATATATCAAGTTGCTTCTCTTGTCAAAAATTCTCAGTAGCTCAAATATCTGCAGAATAAAATGTAAACTTTTTATCTTAGCTAAACCCATCCTCAGGCTTTTCAAACCTCATCTCCTCCAACTTCCCTATCAAAGTCTTCTGGCTCCAGGTATACCAGACAATTCACTGGTCCCAAACATAACTTTTGCCTCCTATCTGCCTATAGGCATACAGCTTACTGCCAACCACATTAAGTTAGACTCTGCAGGCCCTTAGTTTTTCTATCCAAAGTTGATCAGCTTTCCTTCAAGGTCTAACCCTGGGCCTGCCTCTTCCTTGAGGATCTCTCATATCACTCCAGTCTACTCTGATCTCCTCCTGTCTGCATTACTCTCTGGCACATAATAATTACATACTAACTTAGGGAAATTCTTGTTTTTTCTGTTAACTTTTCAGTTTTATCTCCCCAAGTACTATACATTGTAAACTCCTAGAAGAGAGGTACAAAGTCATTCTTTGTCTCTTCTGTAGCATCCAGGAAAACATGGGTGCTCAACAAATAAATGCTATTTTTTACAATTCAATACTTGGTGGGGTGTTTTTTGCTTTCCTGTTTCCAATTACCTGGGTTTTGAGTCAGTTCGATTTATAAACATTTTAAACTACACTTCCACACATGACTCACCGGTTCCCTTTAAAAGCAGATTCACATACCTGAGCAAATAGCAGCAGTGGAGGCATAGATGACTAATCCCCAACAGCCCATCTTCACACCTGCATTATATGCATGCCAAGCAGTAGAATTTGAAGGTGCCTATTGCAAGCAAAGATTTGGAGTTAAATTGGATGAGACTCCAGTATTATATCACTAAAAGGTAAATCCTTTTAACACTACACTTTAACATTAAATACTACATTTGAAAAGAAACAGAGATAACTATAGTGATAATGTAATCACTACTTTATAAAGCTAACAAGGACTACTTTTCAAGGCATTTTAATAAGCCCTATCTCATTTCGTTTAGAGGATTTTCTTATGAAGTAGGTAAAATAAGATTATTCTTCCCATTACACAGATGAAAAAATGGGCCAGACAGGTTAAGTGTTCTGCCTAAAATGGTAAGTGATCCTAAGATTCAAATGTCCACATTTGAATGCTACATCTGCTGCTCAAGCACTCCTTGAGCCTAACATTTTTATCACTACAAGTAATAAAACTTAATAATTGTAAAGAACTCTAGAGATCATGGAGTTCAACTCTCTTACTTTACCCTTGAGAAACTGAGACCCAGAGATTCAAATCATGCAGCTGCATACCTCAAGTTATTTATCCCCCAGTCTAATGCTCCATGGTTCTCCCCAACCCCCGCAACAAACATGTCCAGAAACTTCCACATCCCTAAACCCAGAATAAAACTCAAAGACAATCTCCAAAATGAAAAAAAATTAAAACCTTTTGCAAATAGAAAAGGTACTGATACACTTCCTCCTATAAATTTACTGTACTACAATTTTGGTCATCAGGAAATGCTAGAATCTTGTCAAGCTTAGAATCTCCCTTCTAGACTATCAAGGAAGACTACTGGAAAGATCTTGTCAGGTCCCCCAGACTACCAGCCCTATTATTAAAACATCAGGACCATCAACCTTGGATCTACAGGTACTATCTTATAAGGTTTTAGCCTCTAGAAGTATTAAAATATAAAGGCTGAATGGGATAAAAACAAATATAGAATCCCTACAAGTTCAGAAATCTTGCTTATACTAAACAAGGCCTTTTTGATTTTTAGTGAATTCCTAGTACTTCATTGTAAAGTTTTTCAACTGTCATTGATGTTTGCTTTGAAATGAATTATGAAAGCATGAAATACATGCAGGACTGTGTATTGTTAATGGAATGGGAAGACCTTTCTTGCCCATTAATATGTCTATGTGAACATGTGAACTGCTTTGAGTGCGAGTCATATGGAAGCCTGAATTACATGAGCCTGAGCCATATGTAGCCTGTGGTGGGAGGAGCTTGCCAAATGGGTAGAACAGGAAGTGGGAAAGTAAAGTGGAGCAGAGAGAGAGAGAAAGAGAGAAAAAGAGAGAGAGAGAGAGAGAGAGAGAGAGAGAGAGAGAGAGAAGCTAGCATTGGTGAGAGAGGGGCATTTTGCCTAAGGGAACATGTTTATATGGAGGCCTGATAGAGGGAAGGCTTACCCTTCATTGGTAATATGTACCAACTTCTTTATTGCTAAAAAAATTTTTTGTGTGGATTTGGCTTTCTTGTATATGAACAAATATCTTGGTTTTGTCTTCAAAGCAAAGAGTCTGTTATATCTTGTGATTCAAACCTGGAAATGCACCTGCATGGCATATGGGTATGGCCACTATGGGTATGGCATTGGTGATATAGACTGAGAAAGGTAACTGGAAGCAGGGAGTTCTTAGAGTTGGGTACTTAAGAGACATTAAAAAGGGATATTTCCTCTTCAGTCAAACTGTAAACTTGCTTATAATTGTGTTTACTATAAAGATAACTGCTTCCTACCCTAGTAGCAGCTAGGTAGCACAGTGCCACTAATGCATAATATTGGCCCTGGAGTTAGAAGACCTGAGTTTAAATTTGGCTTCAGACAATGACAAACTGAGTGACTTTGGGAAAGTCAACTAACCTCTACCTCAGTTTCCTCATCTGTGAAATGGAGATAATGGCATTACCTGTGTCCCAGGATGTTCTGAGGATCATATATCTATAAAGTGCTATATAAATGTGAGCTCTTAGTGTAAGCAGTAAAACCTTCTGTGTGAGACAGAACCTTTCGGGACTTTAGACTGATTAGAACAGATCATCTCACTGTGATCATCTAAGTGTCGATACTGGGCAATCAGTAATCCATCACTTATGGAGAAATGTAGTTACTAGGTCCAAGCTGGAGAGCTGTTATGAGAAAGACTACGGGGCCTAGATACTTCCTTGAGTAGTGTGAAGTTATAAACTGGCTTCTTCCATAATTGTTTTTGATCCAATAAAACCAACTGTTAATATCCACTCTAGTTTGATCCCAAATCCAGGACCTCATTGCTGTGGGTACTTCTTCCCTTTGACATAACATTCTCAGTTTTCTGATGAGCCCTTCTAAACTTTGTTAAATTGGACCTTGAATGACAGAGCCAAAGACTGCTGGGTCCATACATAAACCCCTTTTTGCTTAGATGATCTGCCAAACTTTATGTTCCTAGTAGCTTTCAAGAACCTGGGGCATCAATGGAAGAAAAGACTGAAGTCTGTGTTATACATGTTTTGTTTTGTTTTTTAAATATGGGGTGTTCCAAAAAGTCTTACTTACTTAACTTACTCAAGCAATTTTGGCATCCATTTATTAGAGGAGGATTATACACATGCTATGTTGGCCTAGATGTACTTAACCAGGGGTCTGGGAATTTTAAAATAAACAAATAAATATTTTGGTAACACTTTCAGTATAACTTGTTTCCCTTTAAAAAATGTAATGAATCTTATTTTAATGCATTTAAAAATATCAATCTGAGACAGAATTCATAAGGTTCACTAGATTGCTAAAAGGGGACCATCACACAAAAAAACTTAAGAACTGTTATATTAGGCTTAATTGTTTGAAAAGTGCCTCAGACTGAAATACATAATGGATTCTGTTAGCTTACCTTAGGGTCACCTTCAAAGATGACTTGGCCCATAAAATCTGTATAAAACACTGCTTCAGCAATGATTGAAAACCAGGTCACAAGGTGACACAGGCAAAGCCTCTTTAGCTCCTTGGGCATCTTCAACATGGACAGCCACAGCAGTTTGACCGTGGTCTCAGTTTCCCCTTCTTCACTCTCTGAGTCACCACTGGAATTAGTTGCACCACTCTGGTTCCTTTGTCTACACCTCTGACGGTGCCTCTTCTGTATATCATAGATATCATTCATGCTTCGGGATGACTTAATCAGCACAATGGCATTAGCTCGTCGGAAACGGTAACGGTGAGACCCTACTTTGCCATAGTACGAAAAGGTGCAAGATGCCTGGCGGTAGAACATATGCCTTCTCCTCCTAATGGAGCCTGAAGTGTTTGATGTCTTCAAGGCCATTTTAGAGTTTCCATTGATGAGATCTTTTGGTGGAGAGCCACTGCCATTTGGCACTTTGGCTTCATTCAAGTGATTATCAAGCAACATATCATCTTCTTTTTCATTTTCCCTGAGGAGAGTGGACAAACGGCTCCGTTTGCATTTCATAAGCTCCTGGCTGGTGCTTCGGGGAGTGTTAGGGTTTGAAGAGTCCTGAAAAATTGAGGGTTCAATGTCATGAAGGAAAAGTAGCTCTGGCTCAATTTCCAATGTTGCATCAGGCATGTGAAGTACAGAGTCACTTTTACTTCTTACAATGTCCACATCGAGATAATCCAGACTAAGCTCATGCTCAGATTGTACTTCATCGGCAAACATAGAAACCCCGTATGGCTCTCCCTCGTTAATTACATTCAAGCGGCTGAGTGGGGGTAGGCTGCTGCTGAATTTGCCACTGGAGAGGGTGTCTGCTTCTTCAATTCGCTCTTGCTGAGGGCAATATTGTTCTTCTTCGATGCTAAAAAGGTGAAGGACTACAGACACTGCGAAAATGACAGCTGCAAAGAAGAAGAGGACTTGATACTGGGTTTTAAACCAGACACCTAAGAAGGTCTGTGTCCAATCCAATCCTCCCAGCACATAGCCAGTTGCTCCTCCAAGACCTGAGGAAAAGAAAAAGAATGAAATCTTGTTTGAGATCTCTGTGAGTCTGAGAGAGGAGAGAATTCATGTGCAAGTTTGCAGAAATGGGAGGGTAGAGATGTCAGAGAAACTCATGGGCCTGGGGCAGGAACAACTAAGCAGGAATCCCAAGTATGTCTAAAAGAGAGCCTGCAGGATTTTTGTTTTCAAATATCATGAAACTTCCCATAGAGGCAACATAGTATAGTAGAATGGACAAAGAGTGAGGAAGACTGGATTTGTGCTCTTGATCTACTACTTACTAGCTTTCTGACTGGGGGCAAATTATTTCACCTGTCTAAGCTTCAGCTACATACAATATATAAAACAGGGATAATATCTATACTATCTAGACTCATAGGGTTGTGGCTAAGAAAATGCTATGTAAACTACAAAGAGCTATAGAAAAGGGAGCTAGTGTAATGATAATATTCAAGTGACAATTAGACTAAAAAAAACCTCCTCACACCTCAAAACAAATTTTAAAGACAAATGATCTTGGATGGTAGGGAAAATAAACTTTTAATTTAGGTAAAAGAAATGTCAACTTTAGGAAATATCTTATCTACTAACCATTATACTATGGGCCAATTACCATTGTTTTTCTAAATCAATTTAGGCCCCAGGACTATTTTTAAATACAAGTGATACTTAAGAGCATGGTTAGAAACTAGTTAACTGAATATTTTCAAACTTAAGTAATATTTATTCTTCTCAGCACTAATAATGTGATTTTTTAACCAAATCTCTTGCCTGGAAGTCTTTAAGGTTGCAACTGAGAAAAGTTAAGTTTCCTTATGTGATTAACTCAGAATTGAGCACATAGTCCTACTGGAGAAAGCCAAACATTAAAAAGGAAACAAACAGCCTGCTCACTGTAGAGATAAAGGCATTCTTCCCCTTCTTTGTAGAAGATAAAAGTTTATTATTCTCTACTTGGGTTTAGTTTTGGAAATATACATAAGTATGACAGCAAAATGAGATGTTCACACTAGCTGCCATATCACCAAATATATTTCAGGATGTTGTGAGTGCCTTAAATTTATTGGAGGTGATTTTCTTATGAATATGCAGAAGAAATTGTTTACTAGCTTATCATTTAAGTTAAATTCTCACTTTAATAAAGGCAGTTATATGACACTTTAGAATCTCAAGCTAGTATAGGTAGAAGGAACATTCAACATCCTCTTTTTCAATCCAGCACATAAATTTTTATAATTGCTATATATTAGTATAATGTACTCAATGACTTTTTCATTGTTTATCTGTGAAAATGGACCAAGAAACAACTTTTAGTTTTGATATGTAATAATTCATATTATAAGGAAGGAAAATGACACTACAGTTAGCTTCCACTTTTTACCACCTCGTAATGACGGTCCTGTGTGGTTTTGCTCATTTGTTGCTACCTAACAGAGACTTTCTCCTTCGTTTGGACAGTGGGAGAGTGGGAATGAGCAGACCTGGGCCTGAGTCTCAGCTTCTGTTGCCCACTTAACCATGTACCCTTAGGAAAGTCACATTACTACGTCTTGGTGTCTCAATTTCCTGATTTTTAAAATGCTACCTGAATTCCTTTCAAGTTGTAACAATCTGTGACTTCGTGATTCTAGATTGTTTTCTGATATGATTTGTTCGTTTTGGGAGCTTCTACCAGTGCTGGAACAGACAGAGCAACAGTCAATGCAGGGTCAGGATTCTACTAACTGGCTCTCAAAGACAACCTGTATAGGAATGATTTATATTTCTTACTTTATGGTCAGCAAGTATCTTACATTATTTTATCTTGTTGGACCCTCACAAGATTGCTGAATGGCTTTAATACTATAGAACTAATATTCTATAATATTAACTGAATTTCACAGTTGAGCAAAAATGACTAGAGAGTAAAAGGCCACGTGGCTAGTTGTGGCAGAATCAGGAATGGAGTTCATATCTTCTGAATCCAAGTCCAAGGCTCTTTCAACTACCCTGGGCTGCTAACACTGCCTAAAAATGAGGAACACTGGTGTCTTTCAGCTTTGAAGGCTATGATTACTGAATACCCATTGACCTCATGAAGGTTATTATCTAGTCATTTCCCTCATTCTTCATTTAAAAAAAAAAATTAATCCAGGAAGCTGAGTCTCTCCTGACTATGACTCAGGAGAATACAAGTTACCCTGCTTCTTGGCCCCTTGCCTATCTCTTAACATAACAACTTTCTCTTACAAAATTTGGAATAACAAGAAAAGAGCTTTCTACCGGCTGAAAAGGCATGGATGTTAAGCGCCATGTCTTGTTCTTCACTGTCCACGACATCCAACAAGTAGGCACGAATTGGCCCTTCTGTTGCATCTGCACTGAAATCCAAAACCACAACACCAAGCACTGTAAGGACGATCCCAATTGGATGTTTATTCTGAACATCACCAAGGGCCAGACCTGGGCAGACAAAATGTAAAAAGGAATCAAAACAATCTTCAAGGCTTTGTTCACTCAAGGAATAAGGTGCTTAAAAGTTAATCTCTAAGAGGAAAAGAGCCAAGAGAACACTTACTGGGATTATAATCTTTAAAAGAGAACAAGGGTAACTGCATTCTTTGGCATAGTTTCTTGGGACAGTGGAGAGTAGCCAGAACAGGATTTTCTTCTGGTAGCAAGGCTATGTTTACCCCCAGTAGGCTCATTCCTCCCCTGCAAAAAATGCTCACTGTCCCTCAAAAATATTACAGATGTTCTTCCATCAAAAGACAGAGGAAATTCTAACTATTCCAACCATCATGAAATGAGTTGTATAGCTGTGCAGAAATACATCAAGGAGGGAGAGTTTAGCACCATTTTCTTAAGGGTGACAGAAATAGCATTTCATTCTTTGATGGGTTTCTGAAGAGTCTCTGCTCTTTGGTATATTATTTACAAACTATGACTTAATGGGATTAGAACTGGGTCTCCAGAAGAGTCCAAGCTCAGGCCTTTTCCCACAGAGGCAGAGAGCAGAGGATAAAAGCAGATTCATTAAAAACATATCTGAACTCAGCACCAAACAGGAAGGTTACAGGGACTTTTTGGTTGTGATATGGTTTTTAAAAGGAAGATCAAAGACATGTTTATAAAAATAAAAGCTACTCAGGGGCTAGATGGATATGATTAAGAACACAGGATCACAGATCTAGAGCTGGAAGGGAACTTAAGAAGCCATTTAGGTCAACTCTCACTCTCTTCTTACAGAAAAAGACTCAGGGTCCCAGGGGAGGTTAATGACTTGCCCACGTAATAAGCACCTGGGAAAAAATTTGAACTCCAACCTACTGAACCGACAGTATTCTTTCCACTGTACCATGTTTTCATTTTAATCCAACAAGCTTTTATCAAATAACCTACTTTGTGCAAAGTACTGTACAAAGAACAAGGGATACAAAGACAGAGAAAATGATCCCTGTCTTCAAGAAGCTAACATTCTTCTGTGGCTGGTCAGAGTCATGAGAGAAATAACATACAAATAAGAAAATTCAAGTATATACAAAATAATTTGGAAGAGGGGTGGAGAACACTAATAATTAAGGGGAAAAAAGTAGCATTTGGACTAATAAGCCTCGAAATTATGAGAGGCAGAGGTGGAAGTGGAAGCATTCTATGAACGGGGGTCAGACTGCCTGGGAAAAGGAAAGAAAAAGAAGTCCTGTTACTGTTATAAATTGGAAACACCAAGTAGAAACATTTGATGAAACACAGGGCATGTAAAAGGTCTTAATTTGAAATAAGACTAGAAAAATCGGGTGGACTCAGATGATGTTAAGAATTCAATACAAACAACATCTGTACTTTACCTTAAAACCCAAAAGGTATCTATCTATTCCTGGAGCTTTTTGAGTACAGAAATACAACATAACTCATATAGTTCAGGAAGACCATGACTGCAGCTGTGTGGAAGATGGGTTGAAAAGGGGAGACACTGAAAGCAAAGAGATCAATTGCGAGAGATGCGATCGGAGGTGACATGGGTCTGTAGTAAGGTGCTAGCCACGTGAATAGAGAGGAGAAAGATATGAAAAACACACTGACAGCTTGGCGTCCCTTTCAGGAGAAGATGTAGGAACTGAATGGATATGGAAGATGAAACCAGAAGAGTCACAGACAATGAGGTGACAAACATGAAAAATTGGAAGGATGATGATGCTCTTGGTAGAAACAGAGAATTTACAAGGAAGACAAAGTTTTTGGCAAAGACAGTAAATTCCATTTTCAAGTGGTTGAGTTTGAGATGTCTGTGTAAAGCTAAGCTAGTTGGTGATGCCGGACTGGCACTGAGGAGAAGGCTGAATCTGAGCCATCTGCTTAAGAGCTAATCAGATTACCAAGAACAATTAGAGATGGAGAAGCACTTCTAGGACAAAGATGTGGGGTACATACAGTCTGAGATGCTGAGAAGGAATGGACAGTCAGGTGGGAGAAGGGGAAGACAGGAGCACATGGTTGAGAGAGGGCACAAAGAGAAGGAACTGAGAGCTTCTGCTAAGAACAGCTATATTTGGGCTAAAAAAGGGAGAACACAAAAATAGCTGAGAGTGGTTGATACTGCAGCTAAGTAAGAAAATAAACGGATCCTTTTAGAATTTGTACCATCTACCTCATGAGGTTGTTTTTAGCTCCCAGTTACTGCTACTGAACTCAGTCTGCCAAATGAGGACTATCTGTAACTGAATTTCTAATTAGGACATTAAGAAAATGTTTACTGACTACTCCTAAATAAAGCTGACACATTAGTTAAGGAAAATTTAAAGCTCTATATTTTAGGAGAATCACACTGAGTATAAAGTATTTTAGGATCACGCTAGTAAAAAGTGTTGCCTCAATGAGGCTTTTATTTTTAAATAGCTCTCTTTGATAAGGGTTCCCAAAGCAAGAATCATCTTCACAGAAACTGTTACTTTAGACAAAAAAACAAATATTAAGCTGGGTTCTGGAATTTTTCAATATGAAACATAAGAAAAGGAGAAGGAAAAAAAAAGATAATTTTGAAATAATGCTGGAAACAGGATGTGTTGTTAGATATGCGTTAAAAAGAAAATGGATCACAACAGGAAACACTTCCCTGTGAACAGGTTCCTACAGTTTTCCCATGTGAGGGCCTGGCTGAATGTATTGCAAACCATGCAAATATTATGCTAGTAACCATTGTATTAATAATAACGAAGAAGTGGCCATGCAAAGAATTCTGTAACACAGAATAAAACCTGCTTTCTGAATGAAAAGAAAATAAGTCATTGAAAGTCTAAGGACTTTCACACACACCCTGTTTAGACTGAATCATTTTATACTAAGAATAATACCACTAGCTCAAAATAATACAGGAGCTTTGCAGTTTACAAAGCCCTTTCTTCACATAATCATGTGAGGTTGTACTAAAAAAAAAAAAATTTTTATAGATGATGAAAATGAAGGTTGATGATGACATGATTTGACCAAGGTCATACAGGGAAGTCAGTTCCTAGTACCTAGACTTCTAGCTCAAGAAAAAGTTCAAGCCTTTGAAAGACATTGTCATGATTAAAGTACTAAAGCTCAGTAACTTTTTCATGAATAACTGCATCTTTTAACAAAGAGAAAATTCAAGTAATATTTACCTAAGGCAGGACCATTGAGGAAAAGTGCAACTCCGAAAAGAACTCCAATGCAGAGAGCGAGAATGAAAGGCCGCCGGCGGCCCCAGCTAAGTGTGCATCGGTCACTAGCAGAGCCGATCAGGGGAGTGCAGATGAGACCCAGGATGGGGCTAAGGAACCAAGTGAGGCTGTAGTACTGTTCCGGAAGACCTGGAAGGAAACAACATCACATAAGAAAATCTCAATACATTGTGCTTCTTACTCTCATGCAGGAGGTTTACAACGCTAAAATCCAAAAGCAAAAACTAAACATTCACTGTCTGTGATGCAGTTGGCCAAACTGTAAGAAGTCATAGGATCTCAGAGGTCATTTGGTCTAATCCCTTCAGAATAAAATAAGTGGGATATAGTCATACAGTAGTTTTCAGTTTATATAAATCATCTCACTTCATTCTCAAAACAACCTCAGTTTGTCATACAGTATTATCATTTTATAAATGGCCAAAGGCAGCTGCTTGAGGAATAGAAGTGCTCATGTGGAAACTGCATAACTACTGTCATGGACGTAATACTCCTGTTACATTCCTGTTGAGGTCCAAGTTCATTCTACCTCTGATTATGTGGATTATAAGATCCTGACCATACCAGTTTATGTTTCCTATAATATGCCCAAAGTCACTGAGGTAGAAGACTATAATTAATCTATAGTTAGAAGGGGCCTGAGAAACCATAAGTGCAACCAGCCTCAAAAACATTATTCACAAATAGTCACTGATGATTAGAGATTATACCTCCCAACAGAACCTAGAAGTACAACAGAACAAACTGCTGCACTGTGTTCTCTGTTCTTTTATTTGGCTAACTTTCTACAAAGCCCCAAGAGCAGAGAAGATTTCTGTTCACACAGCAATGTAAAAATAACTTGCTATCCTATAGAAAAACCACATACACCAGTTTGTCTGTACTTGCTTATCTGAAAAGAGAAAGTGATATTCTGAAATTTTAATAAAACATTTAATTTCAATTTTATTATTTCTCAACATCTGACCTGTCCTACACGTAGTAGGTACTGCATAGATGTTCATTACAATTATGAAGAAATCATACATACCTACAAACCTCAATTCCTGAGAGAGAGAAACAACTAACTACAGTGTTGGTATCTTTTGAATGCAAATGAGATGATGTACAGATGTGATTTTACCTAGTTAGTTAAGTTTTAAATGAAATGGTCTACTTTGTGAGGCAAGGCAGTTCCAATGCCCTACTGGGCTTAAATAGAGCCAGGTGGACAATTTGTAGAGGAGATACATGCATTTAAATAGGGATGTCTTCTCTGAACTTTGTCCCCAGGACCTCATACTTATTTTACAAAACAACAGGTACTCACATCTTGGATTCTACGAGTCAACCCACAATAATTTTTAGTGCATCTGACCAAACCTTTGACACACTGTTCAGAAAACGTAGTCTGATTTTGCTTCCTACTTCTTTTATTCTAGTTATTTTTCCACTTTTGTGCAGTCTGAACTCCAAGTCCAATAGTACTTATTTCTCATACTGAAATACAATATCTAAAATCGTCCTTCAACAAAAGCATTAGAAACTTAAAAGAATTAAAAGATTATAGTTAACATTCCATCAAAAGTAACATAAAAACACAAGTAGGGATTACTTAAGACTGTGCTGGCTTTAAATGTGTGGCCAGTTTTGTAACATTTACTTTGGAACCTACAGCATTTACACCGTGATCAGAGCATTCACACTACACTAGGTATAGGTCATGGAATTTTGCCAGTTACTCTATAGGCTAGGAGTCAAGCTAGAACACAAATTAAGTTATCTCTCACTTGGAAGTGAAGAATTCTTCCTCATGACTGGCACATGGTAGGCGCTTAATAAATGTCTACTGATGAATACTGCAGAATTAAAACCAAGATTAAATGTAGAGGTAGTCGGGATTCTTGGAATGTAAGAGGGGAATGTAAGTGGCAAGATTCAGTAGAGAGGTTAAGACTCAGGAGGGAGACTCGTCATCTGTTAAAAAAATTCTCCACTACCACAATCTCATAATGAGTCCTTAAATATTTACCAAGGTAAAAGCAAAGGGATTAGGTCACTTCCACACATTCCTCTTAGAAGCTGCAAGTAGTTCTTCCCTATCTCTCATTTCCTTAAAGTTGCTTTGGATGCTCACAGTAACCTAACTTGACCTAAGATGCCTCAATATGAAGTGGAATGTCTCTCATTAAGCACCCAATCCTCTGAATGCTTTAAGGTGGCCTGGGCAGTTCAGTCTCTTCTCAGACTAATATAATTAGAACCCTCTCTTCTTACTTCTATGAGTTCTCCATACATAGACTGTACACTTCTAAGAGTTCTGGTAGTTTCTTCCAAAATGAAAAAGTTTTTATCACGGATGTAGTGATAATGTACACAGGATGACAGAGCACATCTGGTCAACAGTGTAAAAAGATCTGGGAGGTTTAGTGAATTGCAAGGTAGGCAGTACAGTGGGTAGAGCACTGGGGCTTGGAGTCAGGAAGACTCGAGTTCAAATTTGACCTCTGATACATCCTAACAGTGTGACCCTGGGCAAGTCATTTCACCTGTTTGCTTCAGTCTCCTCATCTGTAAAACAAGGATAAAAATAGCACCTACCTCCCAAGGTTGGTCAGGATAAGATAACTGTAAAGCACTTAGCACAGTGACTGGCACAGAGTAAGCACTATCTGTTATCATTATTACTGTTATTATTACTAAAATAAGGCAGCTAATGTACCCTCAAGCTAGTTAAGAAATAAGAAATGACTGTTCCATGATACTCTGTCATGGTCAGGGGACCCATTTGAAAGAGAAATGTAGAAAATGTCCAATAGTGCATAACTGAGACGGTGAGGGGATTGGAGAAAATTTTTATTTAATTCAGTATTACTTTAATAAATGTTTACTAAGCACTGGAAATAAAAAAGTCCCTGACCTCAAGGTCTTCTCATCTGTGTGAGAAGCAAGTACCTGTGAGAAAAAACAAAACACACAATTTTGGGGGAGTGGAGAAATGATCTGGGTATACTTTTTGTAGGAGACAGCACAAGCTTGGGATTCCAAGAAGGAGATGTGAGGAGGAAGATCACCCTGGGCACAGGAGACAGAATGTCATGTACTGAGAAGAGCAAGCAGCCCAGGTTAGCCTGAAGGGTAGAATATGTGAAGGGGAATAATGATGACAGCAACAACAAGAGAACAACAGCAGGTAGCATTTAATGTAATGCTTTAAGGTTCGCAAAGCACTACAGCATCCCAACAAATCCTGGGAAGTAGGTGCTATAATAGTATTCTCATTTTACAGACAAGGAAATTAAGGCAGAGAAAAGTTAATATTGCCAGCCACCGGTCACATAACCGGTGAAGGACCCCACAGCTAGGATGTGTCTGAGGCTGGATTTGAAGTCAAGTCTTCCTGACTCCAGGCGCAGTGCTCTATCCACTGTGCCACCTAGATGCCCGAGGGCCATGACAGCTCTTTTCAGCTATCTGAAGGGTTGTCATATAAAAGAGGGATACAGACATTCTGTTCAGTCCTAAGAAGCAAAAGTAGGAACAATGAATTAATAGAAAAGTTGCAGAGGGAACAAACTCCTAACAATACAAGCTCTATAAAACTGGAATGGGTGACCTTGAGAGGTAGAGACTAATCACCAGTGACTATCTGTGGATGCTGCTGCTGAGGCACTGGTTGCACTTACGGTGTCTCAGGCAAGGGAACAATAATATCCCCCCATAATAACATCACACAGAACCTAGAAGTACAAGAGAACAAACTGCTGCGCTGTGTTCTCTGTCCTTTCATTTGGCTAACTTCCTACAAAACCCCAAGGTCAAAGAAGACTTTTGTTCAAACAGCAAGAAAAACCGTACTCTTGTAGATGACGAGGAAATCATTTATAAAGTAAAAAACAGAAATGCCTTTTGAAATGGTAGTTAATGTGGTAACGTATTTACAACCAATGTAAGTTTGTCCTTTCTGATTTCATCTTAGAATTTAGGATGCTAGGTTTCAACACAAGTTGATTCTAATTCTTAGCCAGAATGCCACATTCAACAGTTGTGGAAAGTTTCCTGTCATTGCTATTTAAAGCATTACTACTGGGTCAGAGTATACAGACCTGTGTCTTGAAATGTGAGAAGACAAAATGTTTTTAAGTAGTATGATACATAGACTGGATTCCAGTTGTTCACTATAAGAAAAAGTGACTTTGAGAAGAAAAAGTAATCTCAAAATGGTTATTCTTTTTTTTTTTTTTTTTTTTTTGCTTTTTGGAGGGCAGTTGGGGTTAAGTGACTTGCCCAAGGTCACACGACTAGTTTTTTGTTTTAAGTGTCTGAGGCCGGATTTGAACTCAGGTACTCCTGACTCCAGGGCCAGTGCTCTATTCACTGCGCCACCTAGCCACCCCCAAAATTGTTATTCTTTAACCAAATAAAAGTGTATATATAAGTATTTGGGGACAAGCTAAGTGGGAGGGCAGTGGGCTTAGAGTCAGAAAGATTCATCTTCCTTTAAAAAAAAGTCTTCTTTCTAAGAACAAATATGACCTCAGATACTTACTAGTTATATGTGACCCTGGGCACTTAACACTGTTTGCCTCGGTTTCTCACTGGGGAAATGAGATGGAGGAGGGAATGGCAAACCACTCCATTATCTTTACCAGGAAAACCCCAAATAGGATCACAAAAAGGCCAACATAGCTGACATGACTCAACAACAACAAATGTGAATATTTTATATAGATCTATCTGTATATCTATTTACCTCCACATCTATTCTTCTCCAGACACAACAGTGATGGTCATATCGCTTTTAAAAAATCTAAGCCCACATGCTAATCTCATAACCCAAAACATGATTTTCGAATGAAAGCACCCTGAAGCAATTCAGTCGAGTCCCAGGGAGTAGCACGGCATGGTAGCAAGAGCACTTGCTGAGGACTTGGAAGACCTAGATTCAAAGTTTGCCTCTCAGACTACCATTGTGGCTTTCCCTTGGCAAGTCATTACACAGCATTCATATGTTTCCTATAATCCCTGTATCATCTCTTGGGATTGCTTTTCATCCACATTTTCCAATTTGTCAAGTTCTCTTTGTCAGAGAACCTTAATAAAGCCTTTCAACTGGATAAAAAGATCTGCCTTTCTGAAGAATTCTCTATGACATACCACCCTGCTATTTGTACTTGCCTTTGATAATATGAGTATGCTTAAAACTGTAGAGCAAGAAAAGATCTTAGGGAAGGGTAAAAGTTCACAGATTCAGAGGGAAGGAGACTTCAAGACTGTATAATTCAATGTTTCATTTTACACGAGGAAACTGAAAAACAGAGGCTACAAGGTACTTGTGAACATCCTGTGTTCTAAGGACAGGTCCATTTCAAACATTCAGCTTTCTAACATATATCCAAGTTGGAGACAACCTCAGCAATCACCTCCTTGTGACTCTGGAATTTGTTCATTCTGTGTACACATTTTTAAAATATGTAAGTATGTCCGTGTTACTAAGCATTATACATTCTGAGAATGCAAAAATGTTGATTTGACTGCTTGGTTCAGTACAATCCAACATCTAGTGGTTCAGGGCAAATGTTTTCAGTGATGATTAATATGGTAGTTTCTGTATTAATAAAGCAGTGCAGACTTTTGATTAGATTTGTCATTAGCTAAACTAGTATTTTGGGTTGATGGCTTGTATTGCACCACTCCCACACACCTCCCTAAGGCTTAGGTAAGATGGTTGACAGAAGTTAGGACTCAATCCAAAAACAATTAACAAATGTCTCAATCTACCCTCTGGATACACATAGACATGGCAATACGGTGTAGTGGTATAATTCCAAGGATGATGCATTAAGAATCAAGAGATTTAGGTACTAGTCTCAGTTCAACCAATAACTAACAAGCTCTGTGACCTAAAACAAGGTCATTTCCCTTCTCTGGACCTTAATTATCTGTTACAAATGAGGGTGTTAGGACTAAATTCTGCATAAGGCACACTTGATTTCGAGTCATAAGATTAATTTTAATCCAACTTGGCTCTTACTATTCAAATGACCTTGGGCAAAAAACATGTCTGGTCCTTAACTTTCCTTGCTTTTTTTCTTTTTAAAGAGTGTTAGGGGGCAGCTAGGTGGCACAATGAATAGAGCACTGGGTCTAGAGTCAGGAGGACCCAAGTTCAAGTGCGCCCTCAGACTCTTGACAGATATACTGTGTGACCTTGGGCAAGTCACTTAATCCCAACTGCCTTGCCTTCCCCCCACCAAAAAAAAAAAAAAAAAAAAAAAGAATGTTAAGGTCACATAGGTTCAAAAGGCCCCTACTAGCTCTAAAAATTCTATGATTCTAGACCACTAACTTTTTCAAAGTATGATCAATCATATCATACCATACATTCAGTTAAAACCTGTTTTTTCAATTGAGACAAACTGTTTCAGCATAACAAAAACTCCACTCTTATTATTATTATTTTGCTTTTTGGAGGGAGGAAGGTAGGGCAATTGGGGTTAAGTGACTTGCCCAAGGTCACATGGCTATTAAGTGTTAAGTGTCCAAGGCTGCATTTGAACTCAGGTCCCCCTGACTCCAGGACGGTGCTCTGTTCACTGTACCACCTACCCGCCCCTTCTCTCATTACTTAACGTAGTTACCATTGCTCCTCCAAAGCTAAGGAAGGAAAACAATTCAATTAAAATATTTTATTAAGCACCTACTCAGTAAGTAAATAAGACTCTTTGCTAGATCATAACCTAGCTGGAAGAGGTTACTTGGTCCCAATTCTTCAGTCTACAAAAACAGGATCAATATTGTGTGGTATAGTGGAGTGGGCGTAAGCCTAAGAGTTAGGTCAGACCCAGTTCCAAAACCACCTGATAATAGTTGACCACGAGCAAATCTCCTACTGTCCTGAGCCTAATTGTCTGATCTATAAAATGGGTAAAGTATTATCTGCATTGCCTGGTCCTTCACAGGGTCATTTTTAACGGATGAAAAATTATACAAAGTGTTTTATAATCCTGAAGAGCTAGCTACAAGAATGTCCATTATTATTACTTATTAGAGTGCATAAGCACTTACAGATTAAGTCTTTAAATGGGAGAGTACAGAACTCAGTTAAGTGTGAGCGTGACCTCTACTCTTTAGCCGATCTCTTTAATGGCTCAACTAGCCCTACTGTTCAGCTTTGGGGAACCACAGAATCACCAGCAAACTGCAGTTAAAAAGATGAGCTGGCCTTCGTTTGAAGAACAATGTTTGAGTCATACTCTGTCTCAGCCTGTGGTTCTTGGTTTGCTATGGTGTGGCATTCCCAAGGCAGCCCTCAGAGACATGAATAATAACTAACCAAAAGAAATATTAACACTTAGGGTGTGAAAAAAAAACAAACCTTTGAGGTCAATTGGTCCAAATGCTCTTATAGAGGGAGAAATACAGAATTCTTCCTCAAAAAAAAAAAAATTTTTTTTTCATCTGTTAAATGAGAGAATGAGACTAAAGTCTCTTTGAACTCTAAATCTATGATCTTATAAATGATAGACCAAGGGAGAAATATGCTGCTAAGCAGTGACATTTATATATTAAGTCTGAACCATTTATAAAAATAAGTCTGAACCATTGTTCAGTAATAAGTCTGAATAAAAATATAAAAATAAATCTGAATCAAGTGTTAAACATGGCATGAAATATATCTGACATTGTAAGAGGGCTGTTTGCATTTTATAGAGAAACATTTTTGCTTTTCCTTTGTATTCTCAGCACTCACTACTCACTCAGTACAATGCCTTGTATAAAGTAAGTACTAACTGAATGCTGTATAGACACAAATAATAAGTAGATTCTAAAGGTATGATGAAAAAGGAAAAGAAATGTATGTCTATATTATATTACACCAGGTAAATAAAAAGGTTAATAAACAGCAACGAGGTGAAAAACTGGCAAATTTTACCAAGATGGAAAAGCTTTTGGGAGCACAGCCATGTGTCTGTGTCATCTAAGGACCTGCCTGGATAAGTGTAGAGAAGCTTACAAAATGGCCACCAGGTGATGAGCAGAAACTCAAGAAGTAAAAGTACTAAGGCACAGAGGAAATGCAATCTGTGGGTGGAGGAAATGATTACCCCCAAAGAAAGAACAGACCTCCTGAAGAACTGAAGTAAAGATAAATTCAGACTAAAACAGCATTGCTTCCGTTCTTAGTGAAAGTTTCTACTAGCATCTAGCTGGGTACTGTGGGTACTTTAGAAAAATACTCTAGCTCACATTTTATTTACGACTTAAAAGTTTACACAGAGCTATAATTCCATCACAGGGTTGGCAGGTAGTACATGAACCATTCCTTCTTCACAGAGGAAGAAACTGAGGCTCCATGGTTAAAGTCCTGTGCCAAGAAGTCTTACGGTAAGGTGGCAGGGACGGGAGCTGAACTCAGGTTTTGTTACTCCAAGTCCAATGTTCTTCTCCAGGCTATATCTTTAACACTTACTGGCTATGAAGATCAGCTCAAGAAATGCTTTCTTCTTTAAACATTTATTCATTCAACAATGTATATATCAATATTTTAAAACCATGTTTCACTGGTACTTTCTTTTCTTCTCTTTTTTTCATCAGTACTACTATTTAAATCCCAATTCAGGGGTAGGGAGAACTGTAGCCTCAAAGCCACATGTGGTCTTCTAGGTCCTTGGGTACGGCCTTCATGCTGAGTACAAGTTCATATCCTTTTATTAAGGGGGATTTGTTCCATGAAGTTTGGATTCAATTAAAGGACTGCACTTGAGGTCCTGGAGGGGTACATGTGGCCTTGAGGCCCCAGGCACCCTACCCCTGACTTAATCCATGGTCACAACTCTCCTTTCTCTCCCAAATAAAAGTTCTCCTTTGTAACAAATAAGCACAGCAAATGAAAACAAATGCACACATTAATCTTATCCCAAAAGGTGCATCTCATTCTTCCCCTCACCTTCTTGTCAAGAGGTAGAAGGCCGGCTTCATCAGTCTTCTGGAATTGGGATTTGGTTATTGCTTGTGCCTCTTTTTCTGCCATTCTACCACTGTCATTACCAAAATGGGAAGATAGCCAGACAGGATGGAGGGGTATTTTGTATTTTTTCTTCTGTTTAGGGGGCTGCCATGGTAAAAAATAATTCACGAAATTCCACCTTCCAACTCTCATGGCATTTGCTGTCCCCTTGGACTCTTCCATTCAAATTCTCCTCACCTGCCACATTGTGATGGCCTTTATCAATCCTTCCCTTCAGGTGTCACTTCTACAGAAGACTTCATAGAAGTGTGACATTTCATAACACAGCAGAATCAGGGTGTTAGGTTCTAGAAAGATCACCCTGCTTAAGGAGAGAGAATGGTACAGCGGAAAGAGTACTGGCTCTGGGGTCAGAAGGTGTGAGATCAAGGTCTGCTTCTACACCAAGTCAATGGAAACCTCCCTGGACCCATATATAAAATAAACCAGTTAGACTAGACAAGTTCTGAAGTGCCTTCTCTAGATGATCTATGATACAGTCAACCTCATCCTTTTCTGGAAGAGGAAATGATGCTCAGATAAATGATAAGAAGGTTATAAAGGTAACACAAGGAGCAGAGCTAAGATTTAAACTCAAGTCTAAAGCCAGCTTGTGGCCTGGTGTAAAGCAAGGCAACTTAGGTTCAAGTCTAGGCTGTGACATTAATGATGTGACCAAGGACAAACTGTGTAATCTCTCTGGCTCTATTTCTTGACTTATAAAATGAATGAGTTGGACCAGGTAACTCAAGGAGGGAGCTAGGTAGTATAGTTAATAAAAGGGCTGGGCATGGGGTCAGGGAGACCTGAGTTCAAATCCTGACCTCATGTGCTCACAAAAAGTATGACCCCTAGGGCAAGTTACTAATTTCCTCATCTCTAAAATTAGGTTGGACTTGATGACCTCTAAGGTCCTTGTTAGATTAAAAATCTATGCTCTCATGATCCTCTTGATGCCAAATATGATGGATGCTCATTCCATTATAACACTGATTTGAGATGAGCCATGAAGAATAGATAGGATTTACAGGTAGACACTAGAAGAGGGAAATATGAAGGAATATTCATGAGTAGGGGAGAGATGTAATGAAAGCATATGTATAGATCTATGTCGGTAAACATTATTTTTATTTTATGGAATGCTTTCAATCTGTGCTTTTATTAGAAATGCTACCCAAAACAAAATGAAAAATGAAGTAAGATACTAAGAGGACTACAAAAAAAAAATCACAATTCAGATTGCCCAAGTATAAAACAGCATTTGTAGCCAACAATATTCTGAATTTATTTTCCGTACTCACATTTGCCTAAGTATATTTTGTAAAAGTATTTTATCAAAGTCTACTGATTGCACCTTCCCCTCTTCTCTCCTTTAACAAGGAGAGAACAAATGCTCTGGTACAGACTTAACCGAACCATTCTGGACATTGGCTACCAGCTACTCGACGCTACCTTGCTGCGAAAACGTGCATTTACAGACCCTCGTATTATTTAGTATAATTTTGGAACCAAGTAACGTATTATAATGATATTAGACTTATATGAATTGGGTGACATCGAGGAATGTATATTTGCAAAAAAACCAATATTTTATTGTTT
>CM053594.1:72302473-72326670 GCA_028646575.1 Pseudocheirus occidentalis | reverse complement strand
TTCTGTATGCAACTGTTTTAGTGCTTGAGAGGGGACATCCAAGTGATATGCTAGAATTCCGATGTCCCCTGAGAGGGGACAGCGGAGTGCAAAGGGTTAATTTACCTAGTCCCATCTTAATTAAGCTGCCAAAGTGAATTTTCTAAAGCACAGGTCTGATCATGAAATCCCCAGAGTCAATAAATTCTAGTGGCTCCCTTATCATTCCTAGAATCAGATATGAAATCTTCTGTTGGGTATTTAAAGCCCATGATAACCCAGCCTTTCCAGTCTTGTTATACTTTACACTCCTTTCCCTACCTCCATTCTTATATTCTTAGATCTAGTAACATGGGCTTCCTTGCTGTTCTTCTATCAAGTCATTCCATCTGGGAATGGGAATTTTCACTGGCTGTCCTCTCTGCCCCCTTAACATGGAACGCTTTCTCTCCTCACCAGTGTCTCTTGAGTATCCCTGGCTTCCAAAATGTTCCAGTTAAAATTCCATCTTGTATAGAAAGCCTTTCCCAATCTCTCTTAAGTCTATTTCCTTTTTCAGATTCCAATTCATCCGTATATATATGTCTTGATAGTCCATATTTATTTGAATGTTGTCCAGAAGACTACATACATGAGATAGTGAGGCCAGGGGCTAGCTTTTTGCCTTTCTTTGTATACCTAATACTTAGCAGAGTACTTGGTAATTAGTGGGTTTGTTTTTTCAATTGTGTCCAATTCTTCATAACTCCATTTGGGGTTTTCTTGGAAGAAATACCAGAGTGGTTGACCATTTCCTTTTCCAGCTCGTTTGACAGATGAGGAAACTGGGGCAAACAGGGCTAAAATTATTTGCCCAGCGTCACACAGCTAGTAAATATCTGAGGCCAGACTAAACTCTTCACGACTACAGGCGTGGGGAACTTCATCCAATGTACCACCTGGCTACCCAGCTAGGCACTCAAATGTTTATTGACTGAAAAAAGTCTCTAAATTTATCGTTATCTACAAAGCATGAGAAAGGGCTGGACTAAGACAATGACTTTACCTTGTACTATAAACTCTCATTATGCAGAAATGCTTCAGCTTAAGCAGTGGAAGCCTATTTCTTGGTTTATTCTAACAGCTTAAAGTACTCAAGACCCTGAAAGACACTGATCAAAGATTGAAACAGTCCTTACCTCAAGAAACTTATCTAATAAAGGGGCTAAGACAAAGAAGCAAATGGGAAATAGTATTAAATGAGGAGTCAAAAGACTTAGGTTTAAATTGCAATTCAGTAAAAACCAATCAGTTAAAACCAGTCACTTAACATCTTTAGGCTCCTTAGTTTCCTCATGTATAAAATGAAAGGGCTAGATTAAATTATTTCCCTGTCTTTCAAATCCTCTGATCTAATAAAATTTATAACATGAGTACATGGGAGTATAAAATGGTATGAGTTCAGATGAGAGAAAGATCATGTCTCGCTGAAAGGATCAAACAGGATTCATGGAAGTGATTTCAGGATTTCAACATTCTTGTTATGTTAACAAAAAAGATGTGGAAAAAGAAGCTGTGTATAAGTACCCCAGAATCAAGTTAGCAGTATGAACCCAAGTATGAAGGCAAGAAAATGTATATATGTGGAGGATCAGTGATAGTATAGCCAATTAGGGTTTACTGTATACAAGATAGGACAAGAGAGAAGGGTAAGGGAGTTAGTTGTGATATAAGTTGTAGAGGACCTTGAATTAAGACTCAATCCAATGGGAAGTCAAGTTAAAGTTTTTGAGCAGTGAACCTAGCTATAAATTAACTGATCTGGCATCTTGTGTGTTAACCAGGGTACTGGCCCCCTGCTATTGGCACAAGAATTCACTACTCAACAAAAACTGTTTGTAAAATTGAAAAGCAGTCTGGCAGAAACTAGGCTTAGAGCAACATCCCACACTTGATTCCAAGATAAACTCAATGAGAATGCTCGGTTTAGACATAGGTATGACATCATAGCAAATTAGCGAATCACAGAAGAAATGACCTAGTAGGTCTCTGACTAGAGGAAGACTACTGGATTTAGAGAAGATCATTAACACCAATTTAGAGATGATTTACAGAGGGGAAAAATGTGACTGAGAAAAAGGAAACATTTTATCTGTGATAGAACTTACACCTGAATCCAGATCTCAATGCCACAAACTGTCTTTAATACCGTAACTGCTGTTGGCCTCACTGTCCCAATAGGCCAGAGCAAGCCACAATTTCTCTGAGCCACTCAGTTTCTTCACCTAGATTCAATATGTAGAGTTAATAATCATTCCATTACCTATCTTGTCTCACGGGCTTGTTGTGAATCAAGAGCTTTTAAAAATATAAAGCAGTATATAAAATGTGGCTATACTTATTTCACTAGTCTAAGGATTTGTGATTTTTATAAGAGTACTATCTTTACTACATACTGTGATTTCTTTATGCCTTAATTTTAAAGGGATTATAATGAGTACCTAAGACTGAAAAATTTCACACCCTAGTGGCCAACCCTACTAAGTCTAACTCCTGAATTAATTCGGCTGGTCTTCAAATTATGCATACTTAAAGTCTGTTATGCTTGAAAGGGCCTGTTTGTTCTCTTATGGCAAAGTCTTCAAGGTTCCAAGCAGAGTTACCTTGGCATTAATGATATATCACAAAAGCACAACAGTGGAGGAAGCCACCTCTTACTCATTACATCACCCACCCTTTGTAATTGTTAAAGCTTGGTATCACCCAGCACCAAAGAATTACCAACTATATATTTATTTTCTCTTCAACCCAACCTTCCCAGCAGTTTAGGTTGTAAAGGACTCAATGTGGAAAAAATGAATTTAAGAGTTAAAGCTAAGTTTAGAAAGTACTACATAAAATATCACAAGATGAGAGCTCCTTGCTAGCTTCAGCAGGATTCTCAGTTTCTTTCTGACAACTCAACTTTAATTATAGAGTTAACATTTCTGTAGAAGCATTCAAAGTATTCTTAAAAGGCATATACTAAAAGGCAAAAACATATAATATATATGATGCTATAATGTCATATATAGTGACATAATGGAAGGAACAATGAATTTAGAATGAGAAGATATGGGAAAGTACCCTCATTTTTGCCACTTGTTAGCTTTACAACCTCAAGCAAAAGACTTAATTGAGCCATAAAATGACCACGTCATATTAGATCTAGGGCTGGAAAAGAGATAGGTCAAAGGACATCTAAGTCCCAACATCCCTACCATTTTTCAGATGAGGAAATTGAGGCACAGATGAGTAAGTGACGAATGTCAGTCAGTGCCTGAGACAGGCTATGAACCCAGGTTATGAGTCTCTATCTAGTATTCTTTCCACCATTCTATACTTACTTGTGAGGTCATAGTGCTGAATGGGATCTAAAGTGATTATATTTAGTTCAACTCATTTCACAGAACACAAGGACGAAATAAGAAAGGACTCTGCTAGCTAGTGGCTAAGTTGGAAAAGAGAACCTAGGTCCCTTACGTCTTAGTCCTGTGCTCTATGTCACACAGTTCGTAATACTTTGGGTACTCTGATACAGCTACTTATTATCTATTTTAAAAAATCTATGATCACTATTGCTGTTTTTAAAAGACAAGGCTAGAGGAAGATACTGCTCATTTTACTTCAGTTACAAATAGAGTACAGGGCTGAGGAGTACGAAATCACTACTCACATTTTTAGAGTTTGATTGGTCAGCTGTTCTTTCTCAAATAGGACCAAAATGATACCACTATGTTAGAGTCAAGGTAGACTATGTCCAACTGTGGCTGATCAGACCAAAATGAGCTCAGAAGGCTGATCACACCAATACGAGCTCAGAAGGCACCACACCAATACGAGCTCAGAAGGCACAAACAGTCCATATGAACATTTGGAGTGGAGACGTCTCTAAAGCTGGACATCTATTCTGTTTACAATACCCAATAAGGAAGAGTAGAGTGTATTAGGTACGTTTTACAAAAGAACTGAAGCTCATATAAAGTGAGTAGTTACTTCAGACAGAATAGGCACACAAACTCATGCCCAACGAATTAATATTCCTTGTTTTTATCCAACAAAAACAAGATTATCAGGAAGACTTAGAAACAGGGAGGAAATGATTGCGGCCTTCAATACTGAAGGCTATCACTTGTTAGAAGGATTAGGCTCGTTCTACTTGGTCCCAAAAGGAAGAACAAGGCATAATGGAGGCTATGTAGAAAGGCAGATTTTCAGAGGGAAAAACTTCCTAATAACTGAGTTATCCTAAAGGTGAAAGGGCCGCCTAGGTAACTCTTTCTGTTCTTTACCAGAAATTTAAGAGACTTAAGGTTAAATTTTAATCATATCCTTCTTCATCTTATTGTAAACTTTCTTTGGAACCTAACTCTATACCCAAAGAACAGAATACACTTAGGTGATAGTGACTTCTCATTCACTAGAGGTTTTCAAATAGGAAATTATTCAAGACTTTTTAGGGATAGAAGAAGGGAAAGAAACAGGCTTCAAATAATGTTTGCATTAGATTAGGTCCCTTCTAACTTGAAGATTGTATGGACTATTTAGCTGAGACTAACAACAAGGAAAAAACCTTACATGATACTTAAGAATGTTTTCACAGCTAGTTTTATCTTCACAAAAGCCTTGTGAGGCGAACAAGAAAAGTCTCATTCAACATTTTGCAGACAAGGGCAGTGAGGCACAGAAAAAGATTAAGTGACTTGGTTTAATAGAGCCCAGGTCTTTTGAATCCAACACCTTTGCTCTTTCTACCGCATTGTGGCACCACTTTTCCCCTAGAAGGAAAGGAAGCCATGGAAAAGCACATGGTACACAATGCCCCCTCCAAATCAATTCAGCAAGACAGGGTGCGAGTAACTAACATCCGGTCTCCAACACAATCCGCTAGAAAACAATCTTTCTTTTACTAGCAAGTTGCTGCCACTGGGACTCTTGGGACATGGCATTTCCCAGCAAAGTTATAAACAAACAGGACACTGGCTTATAGTAAATAATTTTTGTTTTTTTTCCAGGCAAAAGTTGAACAACAATAGTGGGACCAGCCAGACTTGCGGTTCACAGGAAATACTGACTGTGTCACCACTAGTCAGAGGGCTGTATGAGGTCACAAACTACTGGAGAGAAAAGCTTAAGTCATGTGCCATAGTTTCTATTCACAACATCTTTTTTGATAACCTTGTACTTTTTGGGGGGTGGGAAAGTGCGGGAAAGTTTCCTACCAATATTTAACAAAAGATCTGAAATAGGAATAGGAACTTACATTTTTTTTTTCAATTGACAAAGCCTTCTGTATCAAGATATGTTTGTATACTCAGACAAAAATCAAGTTCACAATAAAATTAAATACGTGAGAAATTGTGTTTGGGGTGAAAAAGGAGAAATATTTAAGTAACTTCTGATGAAAAATAATTGAATACAAACTAGATGAGGATAGTTTTTATTAATTCTTCATGAGACCTAATTTTAAGAAGGTATACTAAGTATAAGATTATTCAAGAAAAAGCAATAAGAACATTCTTCAAGTACTTTATTTAACTTAGAAAGTATTTTGATGACTGGTGTCCAGGGCCATCAGAAAGATTTTTGTATTGAGTCTTAAGTTGACACTTTTTGTATATCCTAGATCTGACAATAATAGAATCTTAAAGGTGAAAGAGGCCTCAAAGATGTCCTAAATCCAACTATCCTCATACACATGAAACTCCTCTACAAAATTTCTGACAAGCAATCCATTTTCTGCTACACTGTACAGAAATAAAGTGCAGGAGAAATCACTCTACCTTCGGAGACAGGTCATCCCATTATTAAGAGAGCCTATAATAGGTGCATCCTAAAATGTTTAAGTTGAAATACCTTTGATGTTGAACCTGTGTAGCCCTCTTCCCCAATCTTTCTTTGCCTAGGTTTCCTCATTCATAAAAAAAACACACCTTTCTCTAGCTGGAAAGTCATATTAAGAAAATACTCCAAGATGTACAAAGGTACCTGGTGGAAGGTGAGGGAAAAGTGTAAGCTAAGATGAATATATAAAAATATGAAAGATGAATAAGGAAAGAACCTATTCTGTAAGCTTTCTGTGCTACTCTCTGAATGACTTTTAGATCTAAATCATCACTTTTTTAAAAATATCAATAACATCATGGCCCAAGCCATCATTTTTCCCTCCTGACCCACCCCCTTCCCCTTAACTTCCCTGTTTTTATGAATAACTAGAACCTCATTCTTTCTCAATCTTCATATTCAATCAGTTGCCAAGTGTTATCCATTCTTCTTACCTCATCTAACCCTTTCGCCTCTACTTACACCACCTGTAATAGCTCTAGTTTAGTCTTATATCATATTACTTCTACTCTAAACTATTTCAATAGCTTTATAATTTACTATTTCCACTTTGCCCCTCTCCAACCCATCTTCCACACAGGTACCAAACCAATATTCCTAAAAGGTAAGTAAGTTGGACCATATCACTGCTATGTTCAAGAAATTTCAGTGTCTTGCTTCTCTACCCTTGGGAGAGAGCTTCTTAACTTTTTGGCCATCTAATGAAGCCTATGGACTCCATCTCAGAAAATATTTTGAGATGAGTGAAAATAAAGAGTTAATTTTGTTTCTTCTTTCAAATTACAGACCCCTTTGGGCACTGCAAATCACAAGTTCAAGAACTCTTACCTTAGAATAAAACAGAAACACTTCTGAACTTAAAAGCTTAAAAGCTTCATAATCAGGCTGTAACCGCTTTTTAATGCACATTATTCCATTTTACCCATTTTACGCACTATTCAATATTGGTCTACTTACTTTCCTTTCTCTGTACCCAACACTGCATTATCTAGTGTCCATACCTTGTTGCCTATGCCTAAAATGCTTTCCTTTTTCACTTTTTGCACCCTGAAACTACTTAGCACCTTTCAAGACTCAGCTTAGTGCTACCAGGCAGCAGCTAGGTGACATAGTAGAAAGAACACTAGACATGGAGTCAGTAAGTACTGAGTTCATATCCTACTTGAGACACTTCTTAGCTGTGTGACCCTGGGAATCTGTCTGCCTCAATTTCTTCAATTGCATAAAGTGGGGATAATAACAGCACCTACCTTCCAGGGTTGTTGTGAGGATCAAATGAGATATTTGTAAAGTACTTAGCACAGTGTCTGGAACATAGTAGACACTTAAGAAAGGTTTATTCCCTTCTCTCTTCCTTAAGAGGACTTCCCTTATTTGCCCAGTGGTTACTGCTACCCCTATCTTGCAATTACTGTATATTTATCTTGTAGGCTGTGCATGTACCTTCTGTTGACATATTTTCTCTCTCCAGTAAACTATAAGCTCCTTGAGAATAAGGACTATCTCCTCTATTTGTGTCTATAGCATCTAGCAAGTGCATTTGGGACCTAAAAAAAATTTAATAAATGCTTACTGCTTGACTGACTGTATACCATGGGATTCAAGTATGTCACCTCCTTTTAAAAAGCAGGGTCAAAGATGAATAGCAGAAAAAGACTTTAGAGTCATCTATTCAAACTTTTTCTAAGTGAGAAAACTTAAGTTGAGAGTAAGTGACTTGCCCAAGGTCACATGAGGAGGAAATAAAAAGGGACAAACAAGGGCCTTCTATTATGCTAAAAGGGACCATAGACAACAAATGAAAAACATTAATAAATTTATACACTCCAAATAGCTTAGCATCCAAATTCATACAGGAAACACTGAGCTTCAAGAAGACAATAACACAAGTGAGAGGAGATTTCAATATCCCTCTTTCCCTTTCAGATAAGTCTAACCAAAAGATAAACAAAAGAGACTATATGGAACTGAGCAAACTTCTGGAGAAATCTGGCATCTTCACAGTCAGTTTTTGAAGACCTGCACTCAAGCTTGTTTTCGAGGCCTGTAATTCTTTGCTGGTAAACACATGCTCCCATCTTCCAAAGTGAGAAGAGAGAAGGTAGGAGGCATTGTCTTGGATCTGAGTGGTCAGGTGGTACGGAAAGAATCTTCTCTCCTTCCTGTTTAAAGTTCTTTCCATTTAAATCCTACTTTAAAAATTTGCCCTATTAAAAACAAATTTAGGCCCAGAGGGGGAAAAAAAAAACAAATGCCAGTTTCTGACTTGGAATATAGTACTCTTTCAACTGTCCCTTACTGCCACTCTAGTGAATACTATTTTACTACCTATATCACAAGGTTAAAATGAGGATCAAATTAATAATGTGCCATTAAGTACATGAATCTCAGATGCTGTTATGATATACCTGTCATAGCAGAACAGATTCACGCTTTAAGTCAAACATGCTTCAAGTTAAACAAGATTGCCTCTAAAGTACCTTCTGAAGCTGACATTTTATTAATTCTATTATTCTTTTCCTAAGTCTTTACAGTCAAAATACACAAAAACTTTAGAAGCTTTCACAAACATTTAATTTTTTCTTCTTCCAAATTACAGACTTAATGCAAATTACAGACTTCATGTACATTTACAGACTTAATGTACATTTTTTTTAACAGCTGATCATCTAGCCCCCAACAAGTTTCCAATGAATCTTGGAAACCGCATTAAGAGAAACAGGATTGCCATTTCCTATGAAGGATTTCACAGCTTTGGGGCATGAAAAATTCTAGTTTGTAATACTTCTTTTCCACTACAAAGATGTAGCGTTAAACCTTCCAGGTGCTTCACTAAAGCCACAAAAAGATAGGAAACTAGTTTGTTTCCATTGTTAGCTGTACACTTGCTGTTGCTAACTGATACATTCATCTAAAACTGACCACGCGAACCAGACACTGACACTACAATCAGAGGCTTGAAGCTCTGTTGCTGTCACAGATAGTAAATGACTCCATTTGTTTGAACCTCAGTTTCCTTGATCTATGTACCCACTTGAACAGGATCACCCTGAGAAACAAATGATTGGGCTTAAAATGCTTTATAATTCTTAAGCCACTATGTATAGGTGCCCAATAGTACTTTACTTATAAGACACTATTCTGACAGAATCCTCACCTGGATTTTGTTTGGGGTACCCTACCTGACATTAAAAAGCCTGACTTGGTGGATATAGTGATGGAGTGGGAATCAGAAAAGCATGAGTTCAAATCCTGCCACTGATATTCTATGACCATGGTCAAATCACTTAATCCTCTGAGCCTCAGTCTACAGAGGGTTGGGGACATTTTGCTATTGTCTCTTAATTAATATTTTATTTAAAATTTTTGTATCAGTTTTCATTAGGGATATCAGCCTGTTTTCTCTCTTTTAACTCTACTT
The DNA here is from genome assembly GCA_028646575.1 of Pseudocheirus occidentalis. NCBI lineage: Eukaryota > Metazoa > Chordata > Mammalia > Diprotodontia > Pseudocheiridae > Pseudocheirus > Pseudocheirus occidentalis. The sequence continues at coordinate 72,317,408 of CM053594.1, read as the reverse complement.
GGCATCAAGCCCATATTTCAAAGATAGGAGGAGTTAGAATCGTTCTTTTTCTATTTTTAGTCTATATAAGACTGGAATTGTTCTTTGAATATTTGATAATACTGGCTCATAATTCACATGTTCCTGGGGTATTTTTCTTTGAGAGTTCACTCAATCTGTTCAATTTAATTTTCTAAGATGTTTTAAAAATTTTCACTTTTTCTGTTAATCTGGGTATTACATGTTTTTGTAAATATACATTCTACTTAAGATTTATTGGCATATAACTAGGAAAAATAGTTTCCAATAATCTCCTTTACATCCTCACTTTTCTGTCGAATGATCTTTTTTCATTTTTGATACTGGTAATTTGGGGGACAATGGGTAGGACACATATGCACTGTCAAAGCTCAAAGGTGAGGTTTCTTTTTCCTCTTTGTTCGAAAGGATTGCTTTCTAAGGAGAAGAATATATTTGATATAACTACTATTATTTATATCAGTCAATTAGCATTTACTAAGCATAATTTTTTTTAAAGCTATGGAAGCAGTTCCATTCTCCACTCTCCAGACTTGAGAGTTTCCTCACTTTGGAAATTCACTTTGCCCCTGGTCCTTCTAATACTGGAAGTAACATTTCACCCTATAGCCCCTTCCTCTGACTGGCTGATTCCTCCCAGAGCCTGCATTTTAAGCCATGTGTCTATGCCAGCCAGTCTTAATTCTTCTCCAAGCTCTGCTTCTTAGTCTTTTGACTTTCTCCTCCATCTCCCTAGGCCTCCATCAGGGAACCTCTTCTCCATCAGTCAGTCAAGTCAACAAGCATTTGTTAAGCACCCCACTCTATGCCAGGCACTGTGGCAAGTGCTGAGGTAACAAAAAAAAAAGTAACTCCCCCCCACCACAAAGTCTCTGTCATGAAGGAATTTAGAGTCTAAAGGCATGAAAATAACCATATACAGTATAGATTAGAGATAATCAACAGAGGGAAAGCACTAGCATGAAGGGGATCAGGAAAGCTTCTAGAGAAGGTGCGATTTTAGCTTGAAGGAAGCCAATGAGGTCAAGGAGACAGATGAAGAGGAAAAATTTGAGGCATGAGAAACAACCAGTGAAAATGAATGGAGCAGAGAGCTGAAGTGTCTTGTTTGAGGAACAGCAAGCAAGCCACTGTCACTGGATCAATGAGCAGCAGCAGAGGGTGTTGGATGAAGGCTGTTGCTAAAGTATAGGAAGTCTAGAAAGACAGGAAAGGAGCATGGTTATGAAAGGCTTCAAATAAGAAACAGAGATGTAAATTTTCATTGTGGAGTTTTATTGGGGCATGATCAAATCTGCATTTGAGGAAGATCAACATGATAATGAGTCAAATTAATGAACTAAAGTAGGGAGAGAGAATGAGCCTCAATCAAGGCTCCTGGGGATCAAGGACCTATACTAGAGAGGTGGCGGTGTCAGAGGAAAGAAGGGGGCCTATTCAAGAGATATTGTAAAGAAATCAACAGGACCGGGCAATAGATTGCATTTGAGGATGAGCAGTCCTCCCCCAAAGTAGTTCTTTGCTACTAAAATGCAACTCATTTTTCTAATGCATTAAAGAATTATAAAATGATTTCTTTACAACTACCCTGTGAGGAATGAGATTTCCACTTTAAAAATAAGGAAACAACAAACTAAACTAAGTCAAAAGAAGTTACTTGTCCAATGTTATATTGTCAACAAACAGACAAATGAGATTGAAACAAGGTCTTCTGAAACTAAGTGCAAAGCATCTACCATTATACTACTTTTCCTACACAGAGATTTAGAGAGTTAGAAGATCTCAGCTAGGATTTTTTACATTTTCTTTTTAAAGATTTATGCCCAACAGAAATTAAAGATATTTATATGCATATGAAAAAATGCTCTAAATCACTACTGATTTGAGAAATGCAAATCAAAACAACTTTGAGGTATCATATCTCACCAGTCAGATTGGCTAAGATGACAAAACAGGAAAATGACAAATGCTGGAGAAGATGTGGAAAAATTGGAACTCTAATGCATTGTTAGTGGAACTGAACTGATACAACCATTCTGGAGAGCAATCTGGAACTATGCCCAAAGTGCTATAAATAACTGCATACCCTTTGACCCTGTAACACCATTTCTGGGGTTGTACCCCCCCTAAAATCATAGAAGTGGGAGGAAAACCCATATGCACAAAAATATGTATTGCAGCTTTCTTTGTAGTGGCAAAAAACTGGAAATTAAGGGGATGCCCAAACAAGTTGTAGTATAGGAATGTAATGGAATATTATTGTGCTATAAGAAATGGGGAGGAGATGGTCTTCATATTCACCTGGAGAGCCTTATACAAACTGATGCTAAATGAGAAGAGCAGAACCAGGAAAAATTTGTACATAATCACAGACACATTTTATGTGTGATGACCAACTTTGATAAATTGTACTCTTCTCAGCAACACATAGGTATAAGACAACTCTACAAGTCTCAGGATGGAAGGACATATCTACATTCAGAGAAAGATCTAGAAAGAACAGAGTTTAAATGGAGACTGAAGCAATCTACATGCTATTATTCTTTTTCATGTTTGGCTCTCTTTCTTTTTTCCTCACTGTTCACTCCACTGGTTACAACCCTTCTATACAATCAGACTAACGTCCAATTTGATGGGGGCGAAGGGGAGGAGTAAGGTAGGGGAAAAAAATTGAAACTCAAGAGATTATGGAACTGAATCTTGTAAACTAAATGTAAATAAGCAAATCAAATTAAAAAAAGATTTATGCTCAAAAGCAATGAGGTGTCTGGGAGAGGAAACATGGGAACATGCCTCGACTGTGCCACTTTTTAGCCCTCTGACCCTGACAAGTCCCTTCCTTTCTCAGAGGCTGACCTGGGATCAACAAATAAAATATTAAGCACCTTTCAATACATTGAGTGTTATATAAATGTACTTATTTTTTCCATTAGAGTAATAGTAAAAGAAGAATGGCTGGAGGGGTCAGAGGATATGGATTCTAATGTTAGTTCTGTTATAAATTTTTATATGACTCTTGGGCAAGTCATTTCTCCTCTCTAAGGCACCCCCCACCCCAACTCTTTACATGACTGAGATGTTCCCTAAGGTCTCTCGTTTTATTATTATTATTCCTCTATTATTCTAATTAGCTTCAGCTATTTGCTGTAATTAAGTGATATCATGGGACTAGGGTGAATAGGCATGTCTGTTATGAATCCAACTTGCCAGAAGGTATCCTTGGCTTAGACAGCCGCTGGATCTGGTCTTCCAAATCAGGAAACAAACCAAATTAATTGTCGAAGCCCATTTGTAAGAAGCACCTTAGAACACTGCTGGCCTTCTGAAGAATCCAAAATAGATCTTCACAGCCCTCAAATTAAAGTCTCATATTAGACAACAGCACAACATTCTTAGAGAAGGGTGTGAAATACCAACATACAGGTTGCGTTTGACTTAAACACGGGCTATAAACTTGTCTATGATAGAAACATACTGTTTGGGTACAATGTGGATTTCTGAGCTAATGGACTTTTAGTATAGCAAAGTGGTTTTCAATAAAAGTGTTTTTATAATCTTCACAGGAAGTTGCAAATTAAATACTTCTACAAAGAAGCAGTCCTCTCATTGCATAACAGCAATTTCTTAGGAGAACATACTTTAGGGTTACTCATGAGTGATGAATACTTGGCATTAAAGACTGGAAAGAGTAATAGGCTCAAGACTTTCACCTGAACATTGTATGAATATATATTTCTCAATCAGACTCAAAGAGTTTTAAAACTGTATTTGGCCCTAAGGGCATTTCCAAACAATAATAATTCTTGTAAATGAGAAAGAGTGGAGAGAGTATTCGCTAATCATAGACAATAGCAACAATAATTAGCATTTACACCTTGCCTGGCACTATGTGGAGCTTGTTCCTCATAATGACCCTTAGGCAAGCAGGTAACAGCCTCCTTACCAGGAGGAAAACTGTAGCCAAGACGGTTGTCACAAACCAGGAATACAAGGAGCACAATTCAAATTCGTGTTTCTTGACTCCAGGTAAAGTGATTTTACTTCTCTGGGTTTCATTTTAATAAGACCATAGGATATGAAACGAAAAGAAAGCTGAAAGGTCATGTAGTACAGCTCCATCACTGTTAAATGAATTAAGGCTGCGGCAAGAAGGGATCAAGACTACAGACTCCCTCAGGTCCCTTCCAACTCAAATTCCATACAAAATACATCTGGGAGTCAGACTCAGACCACTAGACCCCAAGTCAACAACAATGAATAAAAAAGCATCTGTTAATTAGATGCTAACCTTGTGCCAGGGCTCTGGGGACACACACACAAGAGAGAGAGCAGGTTGGCTGAGACCACAAATATATATGAAGGGTGGTGGTCAGAGAAGGGTGAAATTACAGAATGGTGAACGGAGCCCCAGAACTTGTAGAAAAAGAACAGGAAACTTCAAAGTCAAAATACCTGGGTTTTATTTTAATTTAGAGCTCCTGAGAATGGGCTTAATTTGTACCCTACCTAACTCACAGCTTTGCTGACAATGCTACCAAATATGAAAGGGATTTTGTGACAATAAAATGTCATCTTAATGAAAACTATTATAATGAATAAACTTACAAATACTAGATCTTCCCTCGGCATCTGGTGCCTTTTCTTTTTACTCTGGAACATGCCTCCACTATGCTTGCCCCCTTCTCTTATTGGCGAGTTGCTTCCAGGGCCACTTTTTGAGGTGTTGTGCTCGACTGTCAACTTCAACACTATATCCTAGCCCAGCTAGCTCCCCAACTCCCCACTTCTTGTTAGCTGCTTTTTATGTACTTCCTCTACCATTAGAATGCAAGCTCCCTAAAGGCAGGGACTGTCTTTTTCTTTGTACAGTCATCCCTCAACATTCGAAATTTATTATTCACAGGTTGGCCATTGATAATTAAATGGCTGTTTTTTGGAGATTTGTGGCATAGGGTAGGAAAATAGCAGATGACAGTAGTCTCCCAAAGGCTGTGTTCTTACACTTTTTGGGGAGGAAGAAAAAAAAAGATTAATATGAATTACATTAAAATATACCAAAGTTTTCTTTAAAGCAGGTTTGAAAAGGCAAACCAGGCCTATCCCATTAAAAGATTTTCATACGTGCAAATAAAATGAACCATAACCTGAAAATCTTATTCATACAATCAAGTCCATATCATTTTTTAAAAGTTGTGGAAAATTCCACTTTCTCATAGGTATATAAACCAAGAGAGATGGGCTCTATAAACTGAGAGTATAGGGGCTGTATTACCTAACTTTTAACATTAAATGTTTGAAAGTCTCTTCCAGCTGTGACATTCCAATAGTATATGAAAAATTAATATAAGCCATAATCAATTGAATGGGTCATATTCAAGTGATGTTCATCATGGAAAGAAAGAACATTCTACTGACTGATTTTTTTTTTTTTGCTTTTTTTTGGAGGGCAATTGGGGTTAAGTGACTTGCCCAAGGTCACACGGCTAGTTTTTTGTGTTAAGTGTCTGAGGCCGGATTTGAACTCAGGTACTCCTGACTCCAGGGCCGGTGCTCTATTCACTGCGCCACCTAGCTGCCCCCTACTGACTGATTTTTAAGAAGACTAAGAACCAAATTCCAGGCTCCTATTATTTGGTTTCACAAAATAAACATGGACAGACATCAGGAGGTGAGTTCCCTACTTGTATTTTACTGACTGGGTGACTCCTTCTCTGACCCTTGCATCACCTATAATATGGAGATAATAATACCTATCTCACAGCCAGAGGAGAAAGCATTCTATAAACTGCATAGTCTACAGAAATGTGTGCAAAGACTACCGGTTTGGATCATGGTAGAAAACAAAATACATGCTGTGTGCACCTATGCATGCATGCACTGTCTTTGGTATGCAAATATGATGTATTATTCACTACTCTACATTATTTTTTTTTCACATTTTCAGGGAAACCAAGACCTGACAATCTAATTCATTATACCCATTTAAAAACTATTATTTTTTCCCTTTTATATAATTTTCTTTCCCTGTCGACTCCCTCTTAACACTAACTTTCCCTCCTCCAACACAAACACACACAATTTCCTGAGTCCGAAATGAGAACAATAAAATGGGGAAAAACTTCCCCCTTCCCAAGGGAAAAATATTATCTGGAAAAAATCCCAGAAGGATTTACAAATCTGAGAATGGCTGTTCTAATTCATGTTGGATATGACTCACAGAAACTGAGTTTACTTACTGTTTCTATTCAAAGAGGAATATTCTTAATCAGCCAGTGTTCCTTAGTACTTTTCCCAAAAACTTTTGAAGTTTTACCTATGTTCTAGTCCAACTGATTATACATTTGAGATGTTTGATGAATGAATAAACCTGTTTCACAAAAGTGGCAAGAACAAGAAGACAGCTTCTCTTTTAGGAATTCTACAAAGATTACATTCAATTTACATTAAACAAATACTAGGTGGTATCTACACTATACAAGGTCCTGAGGCTGGTCCTTGGAGGGAGGCAGAGATGACCAGGTCCCAGTTCAAGCTCAACATACTCAGGGAAAAGGCAGGCACATACAGAAAATAACTAACAGAAATTACTTTACTGGTTAAACCATAAGGCCTCATACCAAAACAATCACATTTCTCTGTAACATCACATACACGTATACTATTGATAAGAAAAAAGTAACTGTTATTTTTTCATCCTGGCCTATGATTTCCTTAGTACTAGGAACTCAGTGTAGAAACCTCATCTACTAATGTAGATTTGAAACTTGTCCATAATTTAATGTTCTTAGAATAGCAGTTCACAACCTGTGGGTCGAGATCCCTTTGGGGATCGAACAACCCTTTCACATGGGTCACAGGGGCTGCCTAAGACCACTGGAAGACACATATTTCCTATGGTCTTAGGAACCGAGACACCCTTCCTCTATCTGTCTCCTGGTTGGTCCGCACACATGCAGATACACCCACATAGGAGTATTAAATTAAAGAATTCCACTCAAGTCTTCTCAGCTAAAGAAAAACAAAGTTTATTAAAAGTTCAAGTTCGCCATATGGGGTGCTAGTATTAAAGGTATTTTTATGGTTATATTCTATGAATATAAATAGAATAGTATTATTAAGAACATTAGAATATTATGACATAATATTATAAATAGATATGACCATAAAAATGAAGAGGTACCCAAAGAGGGTTAGGGCTGCCCGAGACCCCAAAATACCAACATGCCGGGTCCTGCTGAAAGAATTCCACTCAAGTCTTCTCAGCCAAAGAAAAACAAAGGTTATTGAAAGTTCAAGTTCACCATATGGGGTACTAGGGCATTCTGTGGCGCTCTCACACAGAGCTAGTCTGTGCCAAGCCATTCCAAGGTGCTCTCACAGACAAAGTCTCTGCTAAGCTATTCTATGGTGCTCTCATGGCAAACTTGGAACTTTCAATAAACTTTACTTTTTCTTTGGCTGAGAAGACTTGAGTGGAATTCTTTCCGCAGGACTCGGCATGTTGGTATTTTGGGGTATTGGGCACCCTCTTCATTTCTAAGGCATTCTGTGGCGCTCTCACAGAGCAAGTCTCTGCTAGGCCATTTCATGGTGCTCTCACAGCGCAAGTCTGAGTGCTAGGGCATTCTACGGCGCTCTCACCATAAAAATGAAGAGGGTGCCCAAGGAGGGTTAGGGTTGCCCAAGACCCCAAAATACCAACATGCCGGGTCCTGCTGAAAGAATTCCACTCAAGTCTTCTCAGCCAAAGAAAAAGTAAAGTTTAATTAAAGTTCAAGTTCACCATATGGGGTAGACTCTTAAGGAGCCAGTCTATACTAGGCGCTCTCACAGAGCAAGTCTGTGTGCTAGGGCATTCTATGGCGCTCTCACCATAAAAATGAAGAGGTACCCAAAGAGGGTTAGGGCTACCTGAGACCCCAAAATACCAACATGCTGGGTCCTGCTGAAAGAATTCCACTCAAGTCTTCTCAGCCAAAGAAAAAGTAAAGTTTACTGAAAGATATGGGGTAGACTCTTAAGGAGCCAGTCTATACTAGGTCATTCTATGGCACTCTCACCTGTGTGAATAGTCTCTTCTCCAAGCTAAGCAAGTCCAGGTTGCTTTAGTTAGTACTCATAGGAAACAATCTTAATCCGACCTAACATCAATCTAACATGATCCTGGCTTCCATCTTCTTTATTTTCTCAAGACACATAGTTCAACTATTATCCGTCTGAAATTTGATGTTAAAAATATTTGATGGTGATATTTTCATGGATAGAAAAAATTGGGAATCATGATTCTATATAGTACTCATCTATCTTATCTTCAAATGTCTGTCCTTTTGATATTCCTGTGTCTGTTATTGAAGCCACTATCTAAGTCACATGGCCATAAAGCACCAATGTTCAACACACCAATTTTTAACCCTGCCTCTTATTCCCTACACCTAATCACCAAATTCTAGTCATCCTATCTCAGCAATCTCTTTCCTATTTTCCCTCTTTTTGCACTTCCATTTTACTCCTCCTTTTCCAGGACCTCATTAGTGTTTTCCCAAAATGTTATAAGAGCCTTCTTCAAGGAGACTCTTCACAGCACTGTGGGATTCACCTTCCTAAAGCCCAACTCTGATTATATTACTCCCTTGCTGAAAGTGTACAAATAAGGGTCAAGTAAAGTAGACTGCCTTTCAAAGAACATAAAAAAGTTCCATGAGAACTATTTGTCTTTTAATCAAAGAAAAGGTGAGAGTACATTGTTGGATAATGCTATAGGGAGGATTCCCTTTGGGGGCTGGACTGTAGACCTATTAAATTTAAAGTCGAGACTTTTTAAAATTATAGAATAGCTGGGTCATGTGACTAACAAGATGTAGAACCAAACCTTTTCTTTGATCCTCACAACCCCTCAAAACCTTCCAATACAAAAATTATGCATCAAAGATAAAACAACTTCTGTTGTATCTATGGTGTAGGACTCCAGGAGCTCCAGAGGCAGTAAAAAAAAAAAAAAAAAGTTTTTTTAAACAAACAACTCCATGATCTAACACCTACCTAAAGCTCACTCAGTCCCATGCTACCAGCACTGAGGCTGCACTAGTCAACTTAATCCAGGAGCTTACAGCAAAAAGATAACTTCACTTCTTAGTCCCCATCCTTCTTTCCAGTACCATGGAGACTCACACTCCAAACTGCAGTCAGCCAGCACCACAACAGCATTCTTTGTTTCAAAAGGTCTCTGCAAGAGAGCAGAGGAACAGAGGGAAAGTGGCAGGACATGTGTCTGGAGAAATCCTCTCAAAAGGCAATATTACCAGTGCAGGAGTACTCTGAACTGCAAGGCCAGGAAACTGAAGTAATAAGAGTGAATGGGACAGGATACTTTCTCTATGAGGGCTGCACAATACTCCACCAACCCTGAGGGAAAGAGTGCTGGATTCAGTTAAGGCCAGATCTGTTCCTCCAAAAGTCACTTGAGGCATAGAGCAAAGATGGTGAACCACGACTCAGCCATCATGGGAGGAGGCTGAGATGCTCTGAGATGCAGCCCCTAGGGAAACCACCAGAGAGGAAAAGTGAGAAAATGAATAATAGGGAAAAATAAAGGGAGAAAAAAAGGGAAACTACAAAAGATCACAGGAGAAGAAAATGCAAAGACCCTGAGAATAATATGCAGGGAAAATATTAACAGCAGAAGGAGATGTGGCCTTTAGACCCAGGCTAATCATGTCAGGCCTTTGAAAATAAATACTGTGAAACAAAGGAAAATAGCTCAACACTTGATGAGACAGAGGACTCTAGAATATGAAGAGAACACGGGACCATAACATGCCGTTCCTGAGTGGTTTAAAAAAGAAATGAAAATTATGAGAGCAAAATGTGTACCCTACACAGTAGAACTGACAGAACAGAAAAACTAATCTGTGAGGGCAAGTCTCACCAAAGTAATAAAAAAAGAGAACTAATTACAATTACACTAGATACAACTACAAAGAAATGAACAACAATCTAAAAGAAGAAAGTAAAAAGTGCTAGGCCCACATGACTCTAGGCCCACACTTTATCCACTGCACCATCTAGCTGTCCACATAGTCTGGCACATAGTAACTGGCAGCTGCCTCTCTGGCACAAATTAAGTGCTATATGAATGTTAGTGTATTATTAGCAGCAACTCTGAGGCAAGCAGTATAAATGTCATCCTCATTTTCCATAAGAAAATAATAAAACTTCACATTTAAGTGACGTAGGCTTATTAGTTGTTGATCTTTCTCAGAGGGGATCAAAATTACGTCACTAGGCTGGGAGGGGGTGTCTCAAGGTGCAGTGTTACAGTGTATTGGATCCCAGCTGGTTAGACTAATACAAATTTGGAAAGCTCTACCACAAATTGGGCACAAATAGTCCACACGAACCCTCAGAATGGAGATTTGTCTAAATGTGCACATCTCACATATCTTTTGAAACTACTGCAATTCTGTTTCACTCATAGAGTGTAGCACCTTCTTCAGTAAAGGCATGCCATGCTGGGCAGTCCTTTGCCAGAGTCTCCCATATCACTCAATGGATTACAAAGTTCTTCACAGAGACCTTGTGCTTGCCTTGTCTGAGTTCTCTGTAAAATAGCCTTTTAGGCAAACATATGTTTGGCATTCAAAAAACATGGTGAGCCCATAAGAGTTGTGCTTTCTGCACATGAGTTTGAATGTGTGGAAGTTCTGCTCAAGAAAGAACCTCTGTGTCTGGTACCTTACCTTGCTGAGCAATCTTCAGAATCTTCCTAAGACAATTCAAATTCAAGTGATTCAGTTCCCTGGCCTGCACTAGTATCCTGCCCAGGTTTCACAGGTGTACAACGATGAGATCTGCACAATGGCTCTTCAGTTGGTGGGCAGCCTAATACCTCTTCTCTGCCACACTTTGCTTTGGAGCTTCCCACACACTGAGCTAGCTCTGGCAGTGCTTGCATCAACCTCATCATCTACATGGAGATCCCTGGAAAGTATACTGCCAAAGCATTCAAAATTTTTGTTTGTTGTAAGTGATTGTTCCAAGTATGGTGTGGTACTGGCTGGTGGAGAACCTGTTCTCTTGGTGTTGTCAGGCCAAAATTAGGACAAGGAGCAATCAATCCATACTTTGTTGCATCTCAGCCTCAGAGGCAGCACTAAGCGCACAAACATCTGCAAACAAAAAATCATGTACCAATACTCCTGCCACTTTATTCTTGGCTTATAGTCAGCCTTTTCAAGTTAAATAATTTATCTTCAGTGTAGTAACTGACCTTGAAGCCTTTTTTCCCTCACTGAAGGCATCTAACAACATTGGGGAAAACTTTATGCTAAAAAGCATGGGAGCAAGGTGACTTGTAAAAGAGCCTACAGCTACACAGTGACCCTGGGGGGGCCCATAATCCAGTTTTTTCTGATTTTGTGCGGTCAAGTCATGGCATAGTAATACCCATACAAGGCAGAGCTATTTCTTTTTATGAATGCTCTGAACATTAGATATCACTCCAGGCATGTGGTCAGAAAATACCTTTTCATATCTCCAGGGGTAGTCCGCTGAGATAATGTCCAAAACCCCGATCTGGACTTCAAAAATAAAGTATTATTAAAAAAAATAAAAAATAAAAAATAAATAAAAAAGAGTGGTGGAGGCGGCTAGGTGATGGCAGTGAATAGAGCACTGGCCTTGGAGTCAGAAGAACCTGAGTTCAAATTTGGCCTCAGACACTTAACACTTAATAGCCATGTGACCTTGGGCAGTCACTTAATTGCCCTGCCTTCCCCCACTCCAAAAAAGCAAAAAAAAAGAAAAAAGAGTGGAGTCAGTGCACTACAATGACTGGGTCTGAGCTGCAAGCCACTTACTCTGAGTAAAACTTGACCTCTCTTCCCTCAGCCTCAGCCTAGGATGATCCCTAGGTCCCCTATCTTCTAGATTCTATGATTTTAAGGACAAAGTCCTGTTTTAAAATGATGAAACAACAATAAAAAAGCAAAGTCAGAATTAGAGAAGCAATAAAAAATGGGAAGTGAAAAAGCAAGATCATTTAAAATTTTTAGCAAAGTTAAGCTTATAAGAGAACTGGAAAAACCACAGTTTTCAGACCCAGTATGACAATCTGTAAGAATAAAATTACTATTAACATTTATTTTAAGAGGTAAGGTCTCAGTTCAGCACCCAAAATGTGTGAATGGCAAACACCCAAATTTTGAGCCTTTCCCGATCCCACTTAGTAGTTCAAATCTGGCCTCAGAAACTTACAGTGTGATCCTAGACAAATTACTTAATCTGCGTCTACTTCAGCTTGCTCATCTGTATTATGAAGAAAATAAATAGAACCTACCTCACAGGGTGGTTGTGAGGAGCTGAGGATGCAGTCAGATAATATTTATATAGCACTTACAAATCTTAAGTAAATGATAGGGTAGGGGGGAGGAAAAAGAAAGGAATGAGACCCCTAGAAATTCATATTATGTAGTATCAAGCAGGCCCTCACTGCAGCAAGGAAAACACTCTCTTCCTTCACGATATGATATCCTGCTTTCCTCAGTTTTCATTGACCTCCTCTCCCTTTCCCCCTTCCATGTCAACTGAGGACCTTGCCTCATATTTTACCTTAAAAACTAAGATCATTCCCAAGTAACTCATCTTTCATTATTCTGACATCTTTCCCCTCTAGCTTGCCTTTATTTATCTTAGATGAATATGGTGTGGTCAGTTGATTAACAAGTACTTACTATGGGTATGGAACTGTGCTAAGTGCTACGGATATTAAAAGGCAAAAACACAATGCTACCAAAGAGCTTATGTTCAACTATGGAATCTATGTATACCCAAGATATGTAACAGGTAAATGGGAGGAAATCTTGGAATGTAGGATTTAAGTTGAGTCTGGAAGGAATCCAGGGAAGTCACTAAGCAGAGGTCAGGAGGAAGAGAATTTGAGGCACAGAAACTGGCAGTGAAAAGGCATAAAGTTTAAAGTACAGTGTTTGAATAAGAAAAATGCCAATGTCTCCAGACTGCAGATTACCTGGAGGTAGGAAGGGGCCAAGCTGTGATGGGTTGTAAAAGCCAAAAGAGATGGAAGTTAAAAGGAGCTATGGTGGGGTGAGGGGTAGGGGAAGGATGGGCTGGACCAAAGAGTCTTCCAGACTGTCTGGAAACATCTTCTTTTCCTTGTTATGATCTTACTTGGTGATCTAAGCAGCTCCCATCTGTTTAATTATTATCTCTAAGCAGATAAATCCCAGGCTCATATTTCCAGTCTTTTCTCTCTCTCTTGAACTTAAGTCAAATATCACCACTGAGCATCTGGAATTCGACGGCCTCAAACTGTTACCTCAAACTCAACATTTTCAGAAAAGAAGCCTAACCCCTCTCTTCTCACTGTCACACTCCAGGGCAACAAGATCCTTCTAGTCAGCAAGGTTCCTTCACATAGTCATCAAATCTCCTTTCTCACTGACCCTATACATTCAAAACCTTGAATCACCAAATCAAGCTGTTCATATCTCCACAACTTCTCTTGAATACACCTACTTCTCTCTACTTACTTAGTTTTGAGTCACAAACTCACTTCAACTCTTATCACCTGGACTGGGGCAGTAGGCTTCTACCTGACGCCCGGCCTCAAGTCTCTCCCCACACCATCCACTCTCCACTCAGATGAAGGTGATTTTCTCAAGCGCTGTGCTGACTGGGCCAGCCACGCATCTGCCCCAACAAACGCCAGGAGCTCTGTATTACTCCAGGATAAAATGCAAAATGACTCAGAATTAGGAAGAACTGAATTCAAGTGCCAACTCACCCTCACTGTCTAACACCAGGCAAGCTACTTAGCCTATCTGTTTCAATTTCTTCAACTGCAAATTGGGAACATTAATAGTACCTCTCTCTCCCAGCGCTGCTGTGAGGATCAAATCTCATAATGTTTGTAAAGTGATTTGCACAGTGCCCAGTACATAGGAGTTTAGTAAATGCTTGTTTCCCTCCTTCTTTGCTGTCTGGAACTAAAAGCTCTTTATAATTTGCCTCTCTCTTGTTTTCTTATATTTTACTCTACTCCATACAATCTACAATCAAGCCTAGCTGCAGTGAGTCAACTTGAACATGGTGTCGTTGGCTATCTCCTCAAGTGGTGCAGTGAATAGAGCACCGGCCCTGGAGTCAGGAGGACCTGACTTCAAATCCGGCCTCAGACACTTAACACAAAAACTAGCCGTGTGACCTTGGGCAAGTCACTTAACCCCAACTGCCCTAAAAAAACAACAACAAATTTCTAGGGCATAATTATAACAAAATTTAAAAATTCACATTTGCCTTGTCAGATAAATCAAAGCAGGTAAACAGAAATTTTGAGAATGAGGAACAAGAAAGAATTTTAAATTACTGTACTTGACAATATTTGATATTTCAATATTTCTAAAAAAAAAAGCATGACTCTCATTAGACAACTTCCAAATGGAATCTTAATGTTATACATTATAATTCACGGCAAGAGAAAGACATTAAAAGTTTGCAGAAGAAATTGTTTTACAATATTTTTTTACTGATTTATGAGTCAAACATTTTATTCCAAATTAGTTTGATTTGAATTGGTGAAGCTTTCTATACGTTTTTTAAAATATAAATTTTTTATTTATATTCTTGTTTACATTATTCATTTCCATGAGATTTTTGAGTTACAAATTTTCTCCCCATCTTTCCCCTACCGCAACCCCAAAACAGCGACCCCACTGTAAAGCCCCTCCCCGGATCTACTCTCTTTTGTACCCTCCTCCAAGTTTCATAAGTTACTATTATCATTTTTCCATATTGGCATGTAAATAGTTCAATTCTGATAAGTTCCTTATGATTTCTTTCCCATATTTACCTTCTCATGCTTCTTGTGTTTGATTGTCAAATTTTCTGTTCAGTTCTGTTT
>CM053594.1:72280517-72301973 GCA_028646575.1 Pseudocheirus occidentalis | reverse complement strand
AAATGAGAATGATGCAAGAAAATCATTAAAAGTGAGTCAATAACCTAACTGAAGAAAATAACACCTTAAAAATAGACTAACTCAAATGGCAAAAGAGGCCCAAAAAGTCAATGAGGAGAAGAATATCTTAAAAAGCTGAATTGCCCAGATAGAAAAGAAATTTCAAAAACTCACTGAAGAGAATAACTCCTTCAAAATTAGATCAGAGCAAATAGAAGCTAATGACTTTATGAGAAATCAAGATACTATAAAACAAATCCAAACAAATGAAAAAATAGAAGGCAATGTGAAATATCTCATTGGAAAAACCACTGACCTGGAAAGTAGATTCAGGAGAGATCATTTAAAAATTATTAGCTTACTTGAAAGCCAAGATCAAAAAGAGCCTAGAAATCATCCTTCAAGATATTCTCAAGGAAAATTGTCCTGATATTCTAGAACCAGAGGGCAAAATAAAAATCGAAAGAATTCATTGATTGCCTCTTGAAAAAGATCCCAAAAAGAATACTTGTAGGAATATCATAGCCAAATTCCAGAGTTCCAGGTCAAGGAGAAAATATTACAATCAGGAAGAAACAATTTGAGTATTATGGAAACACAATCAGGATAAGACAAGATCTAGCAGCTTCTATATTAAGGGACCGAAGGGCTTAGAATATGATATTCTGGAGGTCAAAGGATCTAGGATCAAAACCAAGAATCACCAACCCAGCAAAACTGAGTGTAATGCTTCAGGAAAAAATATGGTGATTCAATGAAATAGAGGACTTTCAAATATTCTTGATGAAAAAACCAGAGCTGAACAGAAAATCTGACTTTCAAATACAAGAAGCAAGAGAAGTATGAGAAGGTAAACAGGAAAAAGAAATCATAAGGAACTTATTAAAGTTGAACTATATTTATATTCTTACACGGAAAAACAATAATTGTTAACTCATGAGATTTTTCTCAATATGAGGATAGCTGAAGGGAATATATATGTGTGTGTATATGTATACATACATATATGTATGTAAAGGAGGGTGTAGGTATGTATAAATACAAATATGAGTATGTGTATATGTGTGTACATGTATACATAGAGAGCACAGGATCAGTTGAATAGGAAGGGATGATATCTAAAAAATAAAATTAACAGATGACAGAGGAATGTAATGGGAGAAGGAGAAAGGGTAGAAGAAAGGATAGAATAGGGTAAATTATCTCATATAAAAGAGGCAAGAGAAAACTGTTACAATGGAGGGGAAGAGCAGGAAGGTAAAAGGGAAATTTGGCTTAAGGAAGGAATGACACACACACTCAATTGGGTATCTTACTGTATAGGAAAATAGGGGGGAAGGGGTAAGAGGGAGGAAGATAGAAGGGAGGGCAGATTGGGGGAGAGGGTAGTTAGAAGCTGACACTTTTGAAACGAGGAAAGGTCAAAGGAAAAAACAGAATAAGTGGGGGGCCGGGATAGGTTGGAGGGAAATATAGTTAGTCTTTCACAATATAACTACTATGGAAATGTTTTGCATAGCTACACATGTACAACCTATATTGAATTGCTTGTCTTTCCAGTGGGGGTGGGTGAGGAAGGATGAAGGGAAAGAATCTGGAAATCAAAGTTTTAAAAACAAATGTTTAAAAAATTGCTTTTCTACATGCAACTGGGAAATAAAATATATAGGAACTGGGTATAGAAGTCCATCTTGCCCCACTAGAAAGTTGGGAGGGATGGGGGAGGATATAAGAGAGAGCAGATTGGGGGAAAGGGTATTCAGTATGCTTGCTATATTGAGGTGGGGGGTAGGTGAAAGATGGGGAGAAAAGTTGTAATTCAAAATCTTGTGGAAATGAATGTTGAAAACTAAAAATAAATAAATCAAAGATGAATTTTTAAAAAATTTTAAAAAGTAAAAGCTACTAGAAAAAATATATTGGCATGGTTATGAATATGATAGAACACTGTGAAGTAAGAAATTATGAGGAATTCAGAGAAATGTGGAAAGATTAAAAGGAATTATGAAGAGCAAAACACACAGAACTAAGAAAGCCATATAAAGATAGCAAATGAGAAGAACACCAAAAAGAACCTGAATTCTAAATAGAAAATTTTAAAACCAATCCTAGAGGTCTTAGAAGAAGAAAATTTAACATATTTTCTTCCTTCTTATGGCAAAGTAGGGAGCTACTAAGATACAATATTATATATATTGCCAAATGTGGACTTTGTATTCAGTATTTTTTCTTTTAATTTTCTTTCACACAAGGAAGTGTTTAAGCTGGAAGGGAGTTAGAGGGAGGAAATAACCATTGTAGATAATAAGCATTGTGGACCCAGCAATACCACTTCTAGGGTTGTATCCCAAAGAGACCATAGAAGTGGGAAGAGGCCCCATATGTACAAAAATATTTATAGCAGCTCTTTTTGTGGTGGCAAAGAATTGGAAATCAAGGGGATGCCCATCAATTGGGGAAATGACTAAACAAGTTGTGGTATATGAATGTAATGGAATACTGTTATGCTATAAGAAATGAGGAACAGATAGACTTCATAATAACCTGGAGAGACTTATACAAACTGATGTTGACTGAGAAGAGCAGAACCAGGAGAAATCTGCACACACTTACAGACACAACATATGTATGACAACCAACTTTGATAGACTGGGCTCTTCTTTGCAATGCAAGGTTATAAGACAACTCCAAAAGACTCATAATGGAAAGAGATGTCCACATCCAGAGTCTGACTGCGTACTGAAGCAAACTACTTGCTCTCTTTTTCTTGTTTTGTTTTGTTTTCTCTTTTCCACTGTTTATTCCATAGGTTATAATCTTTCTTTACAATGTAATGTTTAATGTGAAGGTATTCGCAGATCCTGTATTTGATTGCATGCCGCCATGCGTGGGGGGTGGGGGGGTGGGGGAGGAGAGTGAGGGTGAGAAAATTTGAAACTCAAGGGGCTGTGGAACTAAATATTGTAAAATAAAAGTAAACAAAGAAATTAATTTTTTTAAATAACCTAGAAAAAGACACACAATAAATATGGCATTTTACCTTAAAAAAAAAAAAAAGTAAGCATTGTGAGAAACATGCTTGTGGGGAATCACAGGATTCCCAGGCAGGGTCACAGAATGAGCCTTGATGAGTTTCCACTGTGTCCACTGCTTCCCTGGGGGTCCTTAGGAAGACCCCCATGATATACCCCTTAAAATGGCAAACCCCTTCTCACTGAAAGAACTCAGAAATAGAGTGGGCAGAGGAAGGCATTTAGGAACACATGCACCCTGATATAGCAGCAGGAGTGAGGTTATATAGTTTGGTCCTTCTTGGTAGAGTTAGAGTTAACTAAAATTTCTCAAATTCTTCACTTTATTTCCCTAAAGTCCCCTCTTTATGCAGATTACACAGGTGTGGTAGATACTTGTGGTCCAGAAACCTCTAGGGCAGCTTTTCTCAACCTTTGGGTTGCTACCCCTTTGGGGATTGAACAACCCTTTCACAGGGGTTGCCTAAGACCATCAGAAAACACATAATTTACATGCAGCTACTCCCATATTAAAGAATCCCATTAGGAAGACCCTAGAGTCTAGGGTCTGAGCTGATTGTCACACCCCCACCTTTCTAGTTCCCCCTGGGGCCAGGATGGCCATTGTCTTAGTAAAATAAGAGATGCAAGCTTCGCCACAGTCACTGATTATCTCCCAATAACTTTTGGGGGAGCAAAACAAGATACCATAATACCCCCTCTTACAGGCATCAGACTAAAACATTTTTTAAAAGAAGTACCCAGATAGAAGTCTTTAACTACAACTAGCATTCCTGACTTTTTGGTTAACAATTAACTCTACAATTTATACTTTTCCCCCCCTATTTATCATATCACTATAGATTTTGAAACTGTAAAAGACTTAAGAAATTATGTAGTACGTTACCTTTATTGTAGAAATAAATAAGGAAACTGAAGCCCTAGGAACTGAAAAGTGAAATTATTCACTCACTACAGAAACTGGAATAACAACTCTGAGTTCAAGAAGTCTTAAAAGAAGATGATTTGGTCAGTGTCTCCTACCTATTTTAATTTCAACATTTGGTGACAAATATCTCTCCAAGTGAGTTAGTTAACAGTGTCCACACAAGAGAAGAGAAGGGAAAGCCCAAGATTTACATATCCAAAAGAGATTTATTAGAGCGGATTCTTTAAAAATGGCTGCAGTATGGTGCTATGCTTCTCCAAATCTGCATCCAGACAGGGACTGGATAGGGGCAGCTTCTTCAAAAATGCCTTCTCACAAAAGCTGAACTGTGGTACATGAATTTAATGGAATATTATTTTAACATAAGAAATAAAGAGATGATGTCAGAGAATTCTGGGTAGAAAGAACTGACAAAATATAGTGAACTGAAAAAGCAAGAGAACAATTTATACAAGGACAACACTTAAAAATGTAAGAACCCTGGTCAATGCAATAACCAATCACGTCTCCAGAAGACCTATAAAAGACCCCCTGATAGATGTGATGAACAAGGTATGTAGACACTGAAATGCATTTTGGAGCTTGGTCTCTCTGGGAATTTCATTTTGCTTGACTGTGCTTACTAGCGGCAAACCTGTACCTCCCCTCCCCCCACCATTCTTTCTCTTATGTTTTTAATTAAAGATGTGAGCAACAATGCCAAGAAAAAAGAGTCATTTTAGTATTTAAATAAATGTAAGAGAACAGAAGCAAAGAAAACACTAGTAGGGCAGTTTTGAAAATAACAGGTAGAAATATGTGTGTATGTGTTTATATGTATTTTTTTTTAAAGCAAGTGGTATAAAATGAAGATTTACAGTTTCATAGAGTCCTTTCTATGCTTTGCTATGCCCATGGAAATGCCTTTTTGCATGTTTTAAGTTCAGAATAAAAAATATTGTAATGGCACCTCAGCTTACATTAGTGAACAGGAAAATCTCCATTTCTAAGCAAATGTTCGATATGGTTTTTTTTTGTTTGTTTTTTTACTTTTGAGGTATTCTGGGGTAGTGATTAGTGGGGAGCAAATTGTAATCTCTGCTTCGAGATCTATACTTGGGCATCTTAGAGACCCACAAATGGTCAAAGGGCCATGAGAATATGGTAATGAAATATTTCTTCCTTTACTCAAAGCTGGATAACAAAGAGAAACGTGAAATGTCCTATCTGTAAGCTGTGGCAAAATGGAATTGTTTGGGTCCCAAATGGCCATTTGAGTAAACAGAGAACTTTTCTCCCAGTTTCAGAGGTAAAAACAATAAGAAATTTGGGCATACACAAAGCAGCCAATTCTAAACTGCCTAGCAAGAGAAAGGTCTTGAGTGATTCTCTCAAAGTGAGAAGAAGTGGTTATGGCTAACTCAGATTCTATGAGGGAGAGGAGAATAAGCTTTCAAAAAGATTGTAAATAAGGTCTTAATCAGTAATATAGCTATATAAAAATTTTCTAGAAAGAAATAGTATCATTCCATTTATATTCTCGAGAGGAAAGACAGCCTCTATAAATGTGAAATTCTAAGAATAATGTAAATATACCCTACATAAGAAAAGGTTAACAGAAATCTCAAACCAGGCACTAATATGGAATAAGCGGTCATATTTTAAGAAGCTCTACCAACTTTGATTTGGCCAAAATCACACAAGCAATTAATGCTCTTGAATTTAAACATAGTTTTTTGGACTCCAAATCTGGTATTTTGATGGGGAATACTTTATTTGCAGAAGACTATCTCACTGGCCCATTTAAAAATGCAGAAATTCTACTGTTAAGTACTGAAGTTCCTGGAATTGCAGGGCGTTTTTTCTTCCTACAAAACTCAGAGATACATAAAAACAATTTGTTGCTCAAAAAACTAATTTCATAGCTCTTTCTCTGGATATGGATAACATTTTCCATCATGAGTCTTTTGAAACTGTCTTACGAGATCACTGTATTGATCATCAAACAATGTTGTTTCTGTGTACAATGTTCTCCTAGTTCTGCTCACTTCGCACAACATCAGTTCATATATGTCTTTCCAGGTTTTTCTGAAATTCTCCTGCTTGCCTTTTCTTACAGAAAAATAGTATTCCATGATGTGAACATACAACAACTTGTTCAGCCATTTCCCAACTGATGGGCATCCCCTCAAATTCCAACTCTTTGCTATCACAAAAAGAACTACTATAAATATTTTTGTACATGGGTCTTTGTCCATTTTTATGATCTTTGGGATATATATCTAATAGTGGTGTTGCTGGATCAAAGGGTATAAATAGTTTTATAGCCCTCTGAGCATAGTTCCAAACTGCTCTCCATAATGGTGTAATGGTTGGGAGTTCACAACTCCACTGACAATGCATTAGTGTTCCAATTTTCCCTCATCTTCTCCAACATTTATCATTTTCCTCTTCTTTCACATTAGCTGATCTGATAGGTGTAAGGTGGTACTTCAGAGCTGTTTTAATTTACATCTCTCTTATCAATAGTGATATAGCGCATTTTTTTTTCATGACTACAGAAGCTTGAATTTCTTCATCTAAAAACTACCTTTGACCATTTATCAATTGGGGAATGACTTGTATTCTTATAAATTTGATTCAGTTCTCTATAAATTTTAAAAATTAGGCCTTTATCATAAACACTGGCAGTAAAAATTGTTTCCTAGTTTTCTGCTTCCTTTCTAATCTGGGTTGCATTGGCTTTGTGTGAAACCTTTTTAATTTAATGTTATCATAATTAATCATTTTGCACTTCACAGTATTCTCTATTTTTTGTTTGGTCACAAATTATTCCCTTCTCTACAGATAATTAAGGGGGAATAAGGGGGGGGAATGATAGAAGGGAAGGCAGATTGGGGGAGGGAGTAGTCAGAGTAGTCACTTTTTTGAAAAGGGACAGGGTCAAAGGAGAAAATATAATAAACAGATGGCAGGATAGGATGGAAGGAAATATAATCAGTCTTTCACAACATGACTATTATGGAACTATTTTACAAAACTACACAAGTATAACCTATATTAAACTGGTTGCCTTCTAAATGGGGGAAGGGTGGGAGAAGGGAGGGAATTTGTAACTCGAAGTTTTAAAGACAAATGCAAAAAACTGTTTTTACATGCAACTGGGAAATAAGATAATATAGGCAATGGGGTAGAGAAATCTATCCCTACAAGAAAAGAAGGGGGAAAGGGGTAAGAAGAGGGGCATGATAGAAGGAAGGGCAGACTGGGGCAAAGGGCAATCAGAATGCATGCCATCTCAGGGTGGGGGGAAGGGGATATGGGGAGAACATTCAGAACTCAAAATCTTGTGGAAATGAATGTTGAAAGTTAAAAATATATAAAATTTTTAGAAAATATTCCCTTCTCCATAGATCTGACAGGTAAACTATTCCTTGCTCTCCTAATCTGCTTATGGTATCGCCCTTTATGGCTAAATTATGTATCCATTTAGACCTTATCTTGGTAGAGGGTGTGAGATGTTGTTTTATGCCTAGTTTCTGCCACACTATTTTCCAGTTTTTGCAGCAGTTTTTGTCAAATAGTGAGTTCTTATCCCAGAATGTGGAGCCTCAGGGTTTACCAAAGGGTAGATTACTAAAGTCAATTGCTTCTGTGCCTTGTGCACCTAACCTATTCCATAGATACACCATTCTGCTATGGAGTCTGAATACAGATTGAAGCATCTATTTTCTCTCTTTTATTTTTGTTTTTTTCTTGTGATTTTTCCCTCTTATTCTGATTCTTCTTTCATAACATGACTAATGTGGAAATATGTTTAATATGATTGTACATGTATGACTTGTATCAGATTGCTTGTCATTTTGGGGAGAGGGAAGGAAAGGGAGTGAGGGAGAAAAAAATTTGGAACTCAAAATCTTATCAAAGTAAATGTTCAAAACTCTTTACATGTAACTGGAAAAAATAAAATACTATTAATTGGAAAAAATAAAGTAGGGGGAGGTGGAAAGGGTAAAAAAAAAAAAAAAAAAAAGAAACTAGCTATTCAAATACCAGCCTTACTTAATAAGGGTGAGGGGAAAAATAAAATAGTAAATCAGAGTCCTTTTGGAACTTAAGTCATTCTTTGGTAGTAAAATGGGGGTAAGTGCACTAAATTACATTATATTCTTCAAGCTACTATGCTTTCATATCATAATATACTTGGCCATTGCCGCTGTTTTTCTAGTTCATTAGTTTCCACATGTAAGATTCAGAAAAAAGTTTAAACATCTGCCAAACCTGCACTTTACAAACACTACAGCTCTATAAAAATGTGACTACTTCATAAGGATGTTATAAGGACCAAATGAGTCTGTTTATGTGCAGGTAAGTGCTCCCATTCACTCCCATTCACATTGCTAAATCCAACTTAACTGTACCATGGTATAAGAAAATTCTGATAGCCTTCTGATATCAATCACATTTAAATAATCATCCAGTTCTGAAGTTCTATGACTATGGCCTATCACTTTCCATTCTGCCATCATCAGTCCCTGCTGTGTGTCATACTACAAAATGGGTGTAGGGTGGAGGCCAGGTCCAGTGAGGGACCTGCCCATAGTTTAAAAAAATACAAGGGGATAGGTAAAGGGGGACATTTAGCACAGATAAGCCTACGTGATACAATGCAAGAACCTTGATTTATGGCATTTTAGCCTTAAAGGCAATGACCATGCCTTTTGCTACTTATTAAATGAGCACAGTAACTTTACAAGATTTGTTATTCACCTAGTAAAATCACTATTTAAATGACATTTATATGATGTTTACAATTATACAGAGAACAAACACTTACCAATTTGCAACAATATCGGTGTGACCCAAGCCGTTTCCATGGCATAACAGAATTCCCTGCCAAACATTACTGCCCCATGCATCACCCAAAGGCGAACTGGTATGCGGTCTATGGATCCTTCGCTAACTGTTTCATCGTGGTTCTCGTTCTCCTTATTTTCAGATTTCTGGAGGTCTGGGGCTGGTGCAGTGAGCTCTTGGACTTGCATAGACTCCGAGTCGGCATTCTGAGGAGCCATTTTCATTACCACCAAAATATATATCTTTATTCTATCTATATAAATAATACTATTATATATCTTTAATGATAAATTAGGATATCTTCTCTTTCAGCTTCCGTCGCAATCCTCATGAAGGTTAACACTCCTCTTTGTACAAATGGATATCTCACAACTTCTCACCTATGTCTGAGATGTGCAGCAAAACAGAATGGTATTTGGTAGGGCTTTAAACATATGGCTTGCTGGTTTATTGTGAATTAGAGTTAAAAATCCATAATTGCCATTCAGTTAATACCAGTTTCATCATTATTATTGAAGAGGTGCTGAAATGATTTTTCTTGCTACAGACAGGTGGAAAGGTATCACAAAAAGGCGGTCCACTGTTAATCCCCATCGAGTGACTGATTAATCTGCAAAAAAGGGGGGAAAATAACCAGAATAAGACTGTCAGTGAAAAAGGCAATAACTAGAATGGCCTATGTGGCTCTTCAATGAACTCTGCTTTCAGAAAACCTCTCTTTTCCCCAGTTCCTAGAGGGCTAAAATATCTATAGAACTGATCTTTGTGTTCTTAAAAAGCTATCTGGTAAAGATCCTCTGGCCCTCAAGAACTCTATGTGTGGAGAACGACAAACATTTACAAGAAGTACATTTTCTTAATACAACGATAGCATAGCACAGTGGCAAAAAAAACCCACAGGATTTTGCTTTAAGTCCAAATCCTGTCCTGCTGTTTTCTAATTATGTGACCTGGGCAAGTCACCTCACTTCTATGGGCCTCAGATTCCTCAAAATATTAAGGTTGGGCTGGATCTCTAGGGTCCTTTTCCCATTTTAAATTCTGAGGTCTTACACTGGAAATAATGAATGAAGGAAAACTGAAAACAAAAAAGGAAGGATGGGAGAGGAAAAATAACATGCTGAGGGTAAGAGTTCCTTCAATCTCCTTCCCCCAAACAAGCATTATACAAACATATTCATCTAATTTAAGTGGACAACAGATTCTTTCAATGACCATCAATACTGGGGAGAAAAAATGTTCTTTAGGTCTTCCATGGAAGGATGGAATAAACAAAACCAAGTCCTGATGCCTACCCAAGAGGCCAGGAGGTAGGTTCTCTAATATGCCAATCTCAAAGATGCATAGTTGCAATTCCTCCTCAAATGAATATACAAAAATATCACTTTACCAACATGCAACATGGTCCATCATTCTTTACTTTGTAGAAGTAAATTTTATTACCAAAAAAAAAAAATCATCTAATAAGAATTAAACCTTGATTAAGTGAATGGCAACTAATTAGAATTCTTCCCCCCAACCCTTAGTCCCCAACTTACTCTGCATTTAGGAGCAATATATAGTCTTGTATATTACATTCTCACATGTTCCCAGGATAGCCTACCCCCTCTCCTTCTCAGGTCCCTGGATTTGCAGTCAGAAGACCCGGGTGCACATCTTAGGTAATGCTACTTACTACCTAGGTACCCTTAAACAAGTCACTTACCTTTCTTTCTACAACCCCTTCCAGCTCTGAACCTACGAAAACCCTTTGAGGGTATATATGGCCTGTGGTTAATACACACACACGCACACACACATATACAGACATATAGTCACACACAATGGTAACCACATAGTTATGATAATAGTCTTTAGGAATAACAAAACTCTGGCTCAAAGGAAAATTAGTTGATTACTACTACAAGCTTAGGAAGAAAAAAGTGTCAAAAGTTAACTGAGTAACTCTATAGTAAGTCACAGAAATGGAAGAAATCTCAAGATGTCATACATACAACTGAATTCATAGGGTTTCCATGAAAAACTCTGCAAACGCTTAAATACTATGTAAACAAATTATTTTCAGTCATATCCTCTAACTCAGTGAAAGTTTGATTCAGTTAGGATAAGCATACCACTAAGCTAGAGTGTACTAAAGAAGGCCAGAAAGTACTTGGAAGTATAATTTTATTACTTTGAAGTGTTTAGGAATCACTATGCTAAAAGGACCTTTTATTCTAGGATGAAATTTAATTTAAACTTACTTTTTCTTATTTGGTTCAACCATTCTCAAAACACTTTTGGTCCTATCATGTCTCTCAAATTTTATACAAGTCTATCACTTTCCCTATAACTTCAAAATATCTAATGCGTTGTTTTTTTTTTAAGCCAGGCAGCTAGGTGGCAAAGCTGAAAGAATGCTAGAGTCAGGAAGAGCTCTTCCTGAGTTCAAATCTGGCCTCAAATGCTTACCAGCAAGTCAGTTAACCCTGTCTGCCTCAGTTCCTTATCTGCAAAATGAACAGGAGAAGGAAATGGCAAACCACTGCAGTAGCTTTGCCAAGAAAATCCCAAATGGGGTTGCAAATAGTTAAGCAAGAATTTTAAAAACGACTGAACAACAAATTTTCAAAGCCAGACTTCTATTTATATATCTCAAACAAAACATTTCCTACTCTTCTCACATATATAATTCTTGAATCACTCATATCTTAAAATAAAACTTACGAATTTATCTGTCATAATCTCAAGTGAATCCAATATTAATTTGAAAATCACAAGGATAAAAGAAAATCTGCTTATTATTTGGGAAAAAGCCTACTATCAATTCATCTTCTAAGTAAAATAACCCATTTGCATCAATAAAAAGATCAACTACAGTCTTGTCTGAACTATATAATAATTAAGTTTCCTAAGAGATCATAGGAATTTAATGAACAACAAGTAAATAGTTCTGCTTCAAGAAGCAGCTTAATTTTCTGGAAGATGAAAAGTAGGCAGCACTCCCTGATTAAAAATACATTTGAATGACACTGGATATGAAATCAGCAGAAATAAGATTTTGTGTTTGTTTTTTAAAGTTTCCGAACCCTTGCATGTTACACCTGGAATCTATTAGAGGGTAGACTATGAAAAGTCTCTCAGAGCTCCTTACTGACACAACTTGTGACTAACAACTGCTTTAACTGTTAGAGTTTTCTACAAGATTTCTTAATGAAACTTCCCCTACATGTGACACAATTAATATTTCTTTATCATAATATGACCATTTGCATCCTAATACTGATGTAGATAGAGCTGAAAAAGATATACTAGTTAATTAAGTTCCCTGTAAGAGAAGATTATTTGCACAAAGATGATGATGATTTAGCAAGAATCCTAAGTGGTATCCTAGTCAAGGACAATCTTTTATAGTCAACTGACCTGTTTTACAGAAAGCATTCAGTAATCTATTTTAAAGAACTTTCAGAATGTTTAAGTTGTAAAAACGTACATATAGTAACAAGCAAGCTCCCATTTAAGATCTCTTCTTTCAACATCCTTAACACTTCATATTGCTAATGTACTAAATTTTTTACTTCCTCAGCTACATGTCTAATTTTCCATTTCATTTCTGAGAAGTTTTCCTTATTACATGAGAATTCAGAGAACCAGGCATTATATCTAAAACACTTCAGAGGGTCTTTATTTATAAGCACATGGTAAAGAAAAGTCTATTTCACAAAAGCTTAATGTAAAAGACAGGCAGAAGATATGGGCACCCCCTCCAAAAAAGTCAGAACCTGTGCTTTCCAATCGTATTAGACACACTAACAGAATTTTTAGATATAAATTCAATATTATTAATCTAAACAAAAAGGAACTACTGAGATGAAAGGCTCAGAATTTGGAAGAAAATGAAAAAATGTTAAAATATTTTCTATTTCATTTTGACTTCAATTCCTTTTGAACATCTTTTTCAGATTTCAAAGACTGACATTTTCTTCAATAAAACTTTATTATAGAAATTTAACATGCTACATGATCATTATTCAAATACATTTTATCAAGGAATGCATAAAATTTCTCACTCCTTATTTTACAGCATTTACCATTTGGGTGATCTGAGGTCTTCTAAGGCAAGTAAACTTCAATAAAAAATGGAGACACAGCTCCAACAACATTGGACATGAGACAATGTGTCCTTTACTACAGGGCAGTCTTTGGTAGTACAGCTCAGCTTCTAGGGACAGAGCCCCTGCAGGTACAGAACAGGGCTTCTCCTGGCAGGATACCCAATAGATAGCAGAGCTAATTGTACAGTGGATAAGAGGGTAAGAAGAGGTCGACTGGAATAAGGCAAAGCCAGTCTCCTCTCTACCAAGGTGACCTTCCTTTGGAAATTATACCCAGGTCCCCCCAGCAGTATTATTAGTTAAGCACTTATGAAATGGGATGAATTTGGTTTTTGTTTACCTGTCATTCAAGCAGTCTGGGCATTAAAACAGCTGGCTTCCCTTCCTCAAGTAGTGCAAACGTGGAGGCACAGTAAATAGTTTTTACACAGGTAACTTCACTGTCATCTATATTGGTGAAAATGACAAACCTTGTTAGCATCTTCGGTTTAAAATTAATTAATACATATACTAATTCACCAAAAACTAATCAATTGTATGTAGTTTAATCGTGTATAATATAACAAATTGAGGAGAGGTAGTATTCACCAACAGAACATAAGCAGCTTAGCATGGTTTCCAAGGAGTCTAGATAAAGCTTTTTCAAAAAAAGATTAGGTAACTTTCCTTAACTATGGCTTTAAAGGCAAATAACTTTCAACCCAGTTAGGCACTTTGCTGCTCCCTTTAATGATGCCACACTAATTCAGTTTACAATACCTAAACTGTTCTTTAATTTATATGGGGTATGCTACAGTCCTCCCCTATCACATCAAGAAGATTCCATGTGGCAAATTATTGTTTCTCTAACAATGATTCTCGACTTCATTTCTGTAAAGCCCTAGGGTTTCTATAAGTATATTGATAGGGAGCACACTGCAATGACCTTGTATTGACTATACACATATCTTCATTTGCTTATTTGTGTATATGTTATTTTCCTACATAGAACAAATTCCTTATGGGTAGGGATAGTTTCCTTGTTTGTCTTTGCATCCCCACCACTTACCACAGTGCCTGGCACATAGCAGACATTTAATAAATACTTAATTGACTCATGTATTTCAGTGACAGCAATTACAAATAAGTTTAACAGGCCAGAGAACAGCAACTCTCATATATTAAAATCAATAGACAGTTGAAAATACCACATCTAAGGAGGCAGACAGTATATGAACACTAATAAACTCCAATTTGGTTGTCTTTCCATGCATTCCAATAGAACCAGTGTTGAAAGATGGGAAAAACTGTGTTTTTGCAACCTACTTTCACCTCAGAGTTCAACAAATATTTAATAAGCACTTAAAACATAGAGATCCTGTGTTAGGTGTTCAACATACAAAGACAAAAGATAGCCCAAGTCCTCCAAAAGTCTATAATTTAGGAGACAGTAGTTAAAAGGTACAGAGGAAAGGTTAAATAATGGTTTGAAAAATTTGAGGAAGAGACCTTTTATAACATAAAAATAAGGAAGACTTTATACTAGAAGTAGAGGTACCTGAACTGGGTAAGTAGTGGACCAGTTCAGTCAAGATATGGGGATGTGGTGGGGGAGAGAAGGTTGACAATCTGAAGGAATTAATGCGTGGAGACTATAGAAAATTAAATAATTCAGTTTTACAATCAGCCAGGGTCAGAGAAATCCTGACATTAAGCACTAGAAATAAGACCCAGACCACTGAATGCCTTGACTAGCAGGCTAAAGTGTCGCTATCTAGAGAATTCAGCAGGGGCAGGTATTATTCTTTCACTCTTCCCTCCCCCCTTCCTCTACTTCTTTCTACCCTCTTTACCTTCCCAGCACTAGTAACAGAGGAGATAGTTTTCCCCGTTCCATACAAAGGCTGCTCTTTTGATTTTCTGGACACCAAGATAGAAAGCATGCTCAGGAAAAAAATGGAGCTGGGGTAAGGACATAGGATTTTAAAAGTATACCTAGCTGAAAAGCATGGCATACCCTTTAAGAACCACAGAGATAAGAAATGGAGGAGCTTTTAAAGGACAAGTTTGTTGAATTTCTCAAGTTTCTTTCTTTCTTTCTTTAATCAGGAGAGAGACTTCTCCATAGACCCTGCCTCTGCTCCAGTACCCATGTTACCTTAAGATTCCCACTAGAGAACTCTACTTCCTTAAGTGGTCTACGTTCCAAATTATACTCCTCTCCAAATAAAAATTTATAAAAAAGAAAACTAGCTCTGGGGAGGAAAAAAATAAAAGAGAGGCAGAGCCACAAAGGTAGAGTAGTAAGAAGCAGTACCACCAATATGAAGAGGTGTGGGGAGTGTGGGTGTCTGAGGGATGTCATATAATCCCTAGTGGGTTCTTGTCTGGAAAAGAATTTCAAATAGGACCCAAGCTGTCTTTTGGCAAAGTTACAAAGTTTATTGATATGCTGGCTTAGTAGCCGGCAGAAGAAATCGGGGGGACCTGGAAAGTGCAGGGATCTAAGGTAGAGTAGTTTTATGCTCTGCAGCAGGCAAGAAAAGGTTAAAGAGATAGCCTGCAAAGAGCTAGGGGATTGGGGGGGCAGTTCTTGTAACCCTAAAACTGTCAGTCAAAGGCTAATTATGCTGACTAAGTGGGCAAAGGTAGAGTTAGGGAGGAGTTTGGGAGTGGTCAGTGCTTAAAGGGACACGCACTTTTTGTATTAACTGCACATGCAGATTACCCATAATTCCATGTAAATTTCTTGGGGGGGGGGGATGCTATCCAGAGGTGTGGTTTTATGCTTGACACATCACTAGGTTACTTTTGGTCAAGGATGAATAACATATGTCCAATATGGCTATTGGGAGGACAGACTTAATTGTTTCCAAGTCTGGGAACTAGGCTGATTAGGGATTCAGGAGGTACCCTATTGAGATGGAGTTATCTGTCTGACAATGTTGTTCAAGGCTTTTGGGTACAGCTGGCCACTTAGAACAAAGGGGCTATGCATTTCTCTAGACTAAAGAGTTTGTTTATGAAATACTTGGGTGATGTATTCATAGGGATGGCTGTTGTTGCTAGGTAGATTGCTAGCTCAGGGGAAAAGGCTTTTAGGCTGGGGCAAGGGAAGAGGCAGTAATGCCTTTATGGCTGGGGGAAAGTGTGACTTTTACAACTTAATTGCACATGCTTGTTACAGAACTGATGTTACATACATAG
The DNA here is from genome assembly GCA_028646575.1 of Pseudocheirus occidentalis. Taxonomy (NCBI): domain Eukaryota; kingdom Metazoa; phylum Chordata; class Mammalia; order Diprotodontia; family Pseudocheiridae; genus Pseudocheirus; species Pseudocheirus occidentalis. The sequence continues at coordinate 72,285,897 of CM053594.1, read as the reverse complement.
GTACCCAAACACAAGGGAGATTTTTACAAATTGGGGTTACGAACAAAAGCATCCTAGATCCCATCAAATCCACAAAACTCCTGCAAATAGATTTAGAAAACACACCAGACTGAATTCTGATGAGGAAATTCATGAAAAAGCAACAGTAATTTTTCCAGCCCAGATTGGCATAAGAAGATAGAGAAGTATAACTATGTGGAACAAGTTCAGAAGCAAACAGAAGCTGTGTAGCTTGGACATCAGGCGCAGAGCAGGGTCTCAGTTCCAGCTTCGTCTAGACTGAAGCCTACAGAGGAATAAATCAGGGCAAGAATTCCAGACCAAAAGGGAGGCCTGCAATTCTGTATCTCATAGAGTCCTGGCTGGCTGGTACTGGCTGAATTCAGCAATAGTACTCTACTGTTGCTCAGATCCAGACCCAGGTAAAGAATTTGCAGACCTCAGACCTGGAAGAATAATGAGCAGATTTTGGCACGTATCATACTAATTTGGAAGCACTAAAAGACTGATTATCCCTAGCCTAAGATTCCCATGATCTCATAGAATAGCACAACAATCTAATCCTAAGAAAGTAGCAACAGGACCAGTCTAGAATTTCCTTCCAGAAGTGCACAGAGTCTAGTGCTAAATATCAAGCTTAAAGTCACAAAGTAGGCTGAGAGAATGAACAAATAAAAATCCCATCATAAAAAGCTATAAAAGTGATGGAGACACCTAAGACATAAACTCAAAGAAAACAAATGATTTAACTATAGCAAAATCTCAAAGAAAAATATGGCTTGGGTAAAAAATCAACTAGAAGTGATGAGCAGTTTTTAAAAAGAGTTAAAAATAAAATTTGAATGAAATGGCAACACTAAAGGAAAAAAACTGTAAAAGAAATTAAGAAGTATAGAAGAAATCATTGGCAAGAGACTGGCTTGGCACAAGAGGTACAAAATCCTTCTGAAGAAACAAACTCCCTGAAAACCAGAATTAAACAAAGAAGCCAATGAACTCTGTTAGACAAATACTAAAACAAAGTCAAAAGAATAAATAAAAAGAAAATTTAAGATACTTCATAGCAAGAACAAGTAACCTGAAAATTAGATCAAGGAGAAAAAATTTTAAAATCACTGGACTACCTGAATGCCATGAGCAAAACAAAAGCCCAGAAATCATATTTCAAGAAAATAAGCAAACTGCTCAAGTCACTTAGAATCATAGGGCAAAGATGAAATAGAAAGAATACACCAGTTGCCTCCTTCCAAAAAACAAAAAAATCCTCCAAATGAAAACTTCCAAGAAAATTCTAGGCAAAATATAGGGCTCTTAGGTCAAATAATTAAAAAGAAAAAATTCAAGTACAAAAGGAGACACAATCAGGATCACCTAAAGAGTGGGAAAACTTGACGTCTGAAATTTTAGAAGGCAATGAATACAGGTTTATAGCCAAAAAACTTATCCAGCAAAACTGCATAAAAAGAGTTTAAAAAAAAAATGGACCTTTGATGATAAGGAAGACTTCTAAGCCTGATACCAGAGTTATAGCATTACTTCAAGATCAAACATAGGAAGAAAAGAGAAACATAAAAAGATAAACTCAAGGGGCGGCTAGGTGGCGCAGTGAATAGAGCACTGGCCCTGAAGTCAGGAGTACCTGAGTTCAAATCCGGCCTCAGACACTTAACACAAAAAACTAGCCGTGTGACCTTGGGCAAGTCACTTAACCCCAACTGCCCTCCAAAAAAAAAAAAGCAAAAAAAAAAAAGATAAACTCAATAAACAATCATAAGGGACTAAATAAGAAAAACTGCTTACATTCAAATACAGGGAGATAATATATATCTGTCCCCTCTGAAACCAATCATCATCCAGGGTGAGGAATATAACTGAACAAAACCTAGGAGTGGTTCTGTTCTGTCTCGATGATATGGAAGAAAGGAATATATTGGTGGGAAAAGGACAAGAAGAGAAAATTATCTCACATAATCGGGGTTTACAAGCAGGCATCTATTCTAATGAGACAGGGAGGCAGGGCCTGATATATGAACCTCCCTCTCAAGTGAATTGAGAAAAGGAGAGAATACATATATGTGTATGTACAATACGTACATATACATACTCACAAAGGATACAAAAATATATTTCCCTCAATAGGAAATTAGAAGGGGAAAGGAAGAAGGGAAAGGGGAAATGAGAGAAAAATTGAGTAAGGGAGGGATTAGTCCTAAGAAAAATACATTCTATACAAAGATGTACAAGAATATGTTGAAGAAGATGGTTTCAGAGAAACCTGAGAAGACTTATGTGAACTGATGCAGAGTGAAGCAAGCAGAACCATTAGAATAAATTAAATTAAGAACAATGTCACAAAGACAAACAACTCTGTAAGATTTAAGGACTCTATTCAGTATATCAACTATAATTACAGAGGATTAATGATGAAATATGCTACCCACTCACTTCCTGAGTGACCTGGAGTTGTAATAGTAATGAAATCTGAAGTTCCTTTTGTATTGCTAAGCTGAGAGGTACTTAGCACCTAGTTCAAATTAAACCTCTGTTAAAGAAACAGATGGTATGAACTCCTGTTGCTGATGTAACAGGAAGGGGCTGAACAGGGAGTAGCAATACTGTATATAAGGAAAAGTCCTGGAGAGGGAGAATCAGAATTTCTTGGGATAAGCTTCATAGAGGCAGAAGCAGCTGCTGCTGGCGAGGCTGAAGAGGAAAGGCCCAGTCTGGAGAGAATGATTTTGATTTTGGGAACCTGGGTGAAGTTATTTTGATTCTGGGAACCAGCTGGAGCTTCTGCTGAGGAGCTACCAGCTTCTCCTGGGAACTGCCAAAGACTTTCAAAGACCAGCTGGAGCTGCCGAAGACTGAGGAAGCATGACTGTGATGCTGGTACTTCGTATAAACCTGTTTGTGGCTTTGTTAAGCCCTGACTTCCTGGTAACAGGAACTGTGAAAGATTTAAGGTGGACTGGACGCTGTGAGCTTCAGTGTGGTACAGGAACTGCAAGGAGAGCTGGACAAGGAACTGGGAGCTATCTGCCACCGAACCCAGGTGACAGTTTGGTGAATCCAGGTAGGAGCTGGGGCCATGGAAGGCGATCCAGGGAATCTGAGAGCCTACCTCAGGTCTCCGTGAATACTGAGCAGTGACTGACCCTGATGTGAAGTTTTGCTTTGGGGCTCACTTTGGGAAGAGCTGTATGATCTGGCCAGATGAGACTCTGGGCAGCTGCTGAGCCCCCAGCTTTGAAAACCCAGATGCTGGTACTTTCCTCTCTGGTAACTAACTAGATATACATATGTAATAGACATCTGGAAGCCCTGTCTGCTGAACTGTGTTATTTTCTGTTGAGTAATGACTGATGGAACTGTTAATTTATTTGTGACTGTACTTTGTGATTGAATGAAGGACTCTATGACTGACTAAATGAATGTACTATCCAAGGGTAGAGAATTTTGACTTGTGTATTTTGTGACCCTTAAGGATGACTGAATGATTTGAGTTGATTAAATGATTGAGTTACTAAGTAATTGACTGACTAAATGACTGTACTTTGTTCAAAACTATATGACCATTGTGGTGAAAACTATGTGGCCATCTTAGTGATAAGTTGTTGTGAATGCTATATTTTGATTTTCTGTGATAAACGATAACATTGTAAATGCTGTACCTTGATTTTCTGTAAATGTTTTGTTCTGATTTGTTACTGAATAGAGTGTTCACTATACAATATAATTAGAATTTTAAAAGCTGCTCACAGTAGTATCCTTCTGGAAAGCTGCTTGTGTGTGGCATTATAGGAGTATAGAAGGAGACATATGCTTTTGGACATAGTCAACATGGAAATTTGTTGTGTTTCACAGGGGCTATGTTTCTCTTTTGTTCTCAACTGGGAGTGAGGGTGGGATAGAAGGTAGAAAAGGTAGATTTTTGTTGATTAAAAAAAAAGAATCCAATAGAATATTAGTATTAATAGTATTTTCCCTGTAAAATACTGAAGAAATTATCCAAAAAATGTATAAAACTTGTAGAAAAATTTAAATATCTAGAGAGAAATCTGACTGGAGCATCAATGGACTGGATAAGACAGACAACTTAGCTCTATACTGCATTTCAAGCTTTTTATAATTTCTTCCCTTTCTACTTTAGAAACATGACTCTCTAAAAGCTCAGTAATTTTATCCCAGTTGTGACCAGCAGTGGGGGGAAAAGAGCAGGGGAAACGTGGCAAATATAACAGAGAAGGGAAAGCAGACTCACTGAAAAGGTAAAGTGAGGCACAAAGAAGGTAAGGGACTTGCTAACAGATACAACATCTGAACTGGACACAGATTTGTATTAGTAAGTCACTCACTTCTAGTTTCAGTCTCCTCTGTAAAATGAGGGGATTGACTCAAGTTACTTCTATCTCTAAATCCTACTATGCTATGACTGAATCCAGCCATTGTTCTTTTTATTACATTACACTACTGGGCTTTTTGCACCTTAGAACAGGCACACATTAGCCAGCCTATATTTTCAGTCCACCACCAGCGGTGATGCTAAAAGCCTTGTATTTTAAAAGAACTAAGCATTTAAAAATAATTATTGTACAAGAAGGAAACTATAACTTTCCACAATATGCAAACTGCAGTGACGGGAAAATGCTCCTATAACAAATCAGGCCACAGTGTCCAAATGACTGCTCGACAGATAATACTGTGTGCAGCGCTCACACATGTGCACATACACACCCCAATTCCCAATCAACTACATTAAAACCTTAATAATGTTGAAAGCATGAAAGAACAAGTTTTTCCTTCACAACTGTGCCAATGTTTGTGGAATCACAGTGTTTTACATATCTATATATAAATATACATTTATATATATAACATATACATACATATATATTTAAGTTTTCCTGTAACAAGTTATCCTATAACCAACTCTTCCAAATTCTACTTAAGATCAGCAAAACTTGGAAACACAGATTTCCCCAAGCAAGAAAAAAATTCATCTAACTGGCATTTGTTCCGATGATTGTTTGAACAGTCAGTGACAATAATTTTGTTATGATTTTCAGATGCACTCAGACAAGTGAAACTACAATTGTTCAAATCAACAACTTCCTTTATTGTCCTATTTCTAATTTCAGGGTAACTAATGCCAAAACACGTGACTTCCTTCAATTTGTTATGTGGAAAAGCTTGTTGAAAATTTTTTATGATTAGTTATCTCAATATGAGTCCCATATTTTTCTTCAGACAGACTCCATGAATGGTTTTAATTTTTCTCTGGGTTCCATTCATTACTCTCTTGACTTTTTCCATCATGCCACATGTAAAGCCAATCAGGAGTAGATTTCTGAGAGAATGCTACTGTGAGGAGCTTTTAAGA
>CM053594.1:72238170-72280017 GCA_028646575.1 Pseudocheirus occidentalis | reverse complement strand
CCTGTCTCTGTAAAATTCTTCTTTATAAGCACTGGCCTTCTCCCAAGTAAACAGGGGAGCGTCTCAGCCAATAGCATTCTTCCAAGTCACAGGGGAATTCACACCTTTTCACCAATGGACAGAGTTCTATACTTAACACGAGGTTACTAGGATCTGCTTAACATCTGATCAAACAAATTAATTACCATTACACCACAGTAAACTTCTCACCCCAGAAGTTCACTCTTCCCATCTACAATCCCTTCCTCTAATAGGCTGATCCTTCTCAGAACCTCCATTTTAAGGAGAGTGCTCAGCCTTATTGGGAGGAGAGGGTGTGACAGATCCATCTTCCCACCCCATCCAATTCAATGATCCCTTTGGGATCAGCTATTGGCCAAGAGGTCACTTTGGAAACCACTGGCACATTAGTGGGGCTCTGAAAAAAACTAGAATGCAGAGGTAAGGCAATAGTACATGCAATAAAGATCACTCAGGATAAGAGGTGGGAAATGGAAGATGGAAGATGGAATAGTGTGAGGAAAATGACTAATAGGGTAGGCTAATTGAAATCAGAGTAGCATGAAGTGGAGTAACATTAAATAAGCCTGAAAAGATTAGCTTGACCCAGATTGGGGAGGTCTTTACATTCCAGGCTAAGGACTTTACACTTCATCTTAGAGGCAACACTAAAGTTACTGCAGATTTTAATATGATCAAATCTGTTTTAAGAATATCTATTTGGCAGTTGTTTACTGAGGAGAATTTTTCCTCATCTATAAAAATTCAGGTGTTGTCAAATGTTACATATTTACAATATTCAAGCTTGGTTCCCCTAAAAGATAGGAAAATGCACATCTCTGTATACTTTTTTTGCAGGGGTGAAAATAGGAGTATGGAACACTACATGTAAGGCTGACTTGATATCTTCATCTTTGAGATTAGAATCTTAGGGCTGAAAACCAACTCTTTTTGGCAGTCTAGAGATGGCTCCTCAAAATGTTTGTTGTCTATATTCAATCAGTATTAAAAAAAAAATTAGAGGCTGGTGAAAATGTAATGTTTTCCTATCAAAGTCCACAAATCTCTGAAATCTACACACATATGCCTCTGGAGATCCTCAGTTAAGGATCTCAAATGTACAACAACCCTGTCATGGAGGAGGACGGGGGAGAAGAAGAGGAGTAATGTGGACTTAGAGGGGTGAAATGTTTTGACTACAACTTGCCTAAAAAAACTTATTTTTATCAGAATATTTACTACATGTGTACTTGACACTGGGGGAAAAATGAGACTTAAGACAATACAACCTTTATTATCTTTAAGTGTATTCTGGTAAGAGGATATTTCAAATCCATAAATAACTATTACATAAAAGTGCATACAAGTGTACTGTAAGGGAAAATACTACATGAGATACAGGAAAGAAAAAACCAGCCAAAGTTAACACTGGGATGAAAATGAATTGAGGGCAGTCATCCTAGAAGAATTAGCATTTAAAGTGTGATTTAAATGGTAAAAGAACAAGGAAGACAATCCAAGCCTGAGGATCAATGTAAACAAAATACACAAATTCAAAAAAGTTTAGAGCAGTGGTTCTCAACCTTCCTAATGCTTTGACCCTTTAGGGCATATCTGCATGTGGGCGGACCCGCCTGGAGACAGATAGAGGAGCAGTGTCTCAGTTCCTAAGACCATCAGAAATATGTATTTTCCGATGGTCTTAGGCGACTCCTGTCAAAGGGTCATTCCATCCCAAAGGGGGTCGTGACCCACAGGTTGAGAATTGCTGGTTTAGAGCATTGAGTTTATAAAAGTTACATAATGCCCTTTTCATGTTTAGCTGGTTGGTTAGGTGGTCTCAAAGAAAACCAAAATGACATCACAATGTTTGGGTCAAGGTACAGTATAGTGTGTCCAACTATGCACATTCAGACCAATACAAACTCAGAAAGCTCTACCACAGGTCAGGCTCAAATAATTTACATAAACATTTGGAGTGGAGATGTCATTAAATCTGCACATTTCACATATCTTTTGAGCTACTGCATTTCTGTTTTCAGAGTGTCACTTTTCGTGTGGGTATGCCATACTGGGTAGGCCTGTATGAGTGCCTCCCATGTCTCACAATCAATTGCAAAGTTCTTCAGAGATACCTTGAGAGGCCTTGTATATCTTCTTCTAATCTCCGTGTGAGTACTTGTCCTGTGTGAGCTCTTCATAAAATAGGCTCTTAGGCAAACCCATGCCTGGCATTCAAACAACATGGTGCAACGGTAATAGGAATGTGAAGATCTAAAACCAATGGATGGATGGTATGATGTTGGCTGGTTGAGGGAACCTGTTTTCTTGGTGTTAACTGTTAGGCCAAAATTAGCACAAGCAATAGAGAACTGATCCAAACTCTGCTACATCTCAGACTTAGAGGCTACACTAACTGCACATTTAGCTAAGTTATCTGTAATCAGAATCATGGGATTTAGGGTTGAAGCAATATTACACTTTAGTAATTCTTTTTTTAAATGTTTCAGTTATAGGTATCCTTATGGTTGTGATCATCAAGTCAAGGTTATTGCAAAGCATTTCTATTTTCCCCATTAATTTCTTTATAAAATGAGAGAGATGCTCTCAGGACATATTGGGATCATGTATTCCCACAAAAACAGTTAATATTAGTATAACACTTGCTCTGTGCCAGGAACTATTCTAAGTTCTGGGGATACAAAATGAAGAAAAAGTCAGCCCCTGCCCTCACAATCTAATGGGGGTAGACAATAAACAAACATATACTACCCCCTTTAAAAAGTAATTCAGAAGCCCCAAGACGCCACTGTTCAGACTACCCCACCACCATTCACTTATTCCCACTCCCCCTTAGTCAATTCCTGCATTGACCTACTTTAAAGCTACCCAACCCATCTATTAAGTTCTCTGGAATGCCTGCTCCAAAAGTAACAAATAAGCTTTCATCTTAAAGCTTTTACTTTCTTGTTCTGTTCATCTTCTTGTGCTCACTCAGACCTGGCTTCCAGCTGAAATATTCCTCACTCCCACTGCCATTCCCAAACTCTTCATTAATTACCCAAGCAAGATTCTGGTGGCTCCTGTCTCACAATGCCAGAATACTCTCCTTCCTTTCTTCAGGAAAACACAATGGTCTTTCCTTGTGACTCCTCTACCCAAACTCAAGCGGCTCTCTTACTTCTAGGATCAAATATAAAATTCTTTGTTTTAAAATCCTTCATAACCTGTCCTCCCCTCCTATCTTTTTGTTTTCTTACTCCTTACTCTCTTCCTCCATGTACTCTGAAATTCACTGATACTGGCCTCCTTGCAGCTACTCATTATTTATGACACTCATCTCCTGATTCTAAGCATTTTCAATGGTTTTCCTCCATTCATGGAATGCTTTTAACTTCATTAAACAGTAAACTTCTGGAGAGTAGGCTTTTTTTTTCTTTTGCCATTCTTTGTAACACCAGGGTTTACCACCATGCCTGACATACAGTACACTGATTGTTAACTAAAAATCCTTTTGCAAAAGTTAATCCAACGTAAAGGATTACATGAAACTAGGGTGCTATCACTGGCACCCTAAAAACTGAGTGGAAACATCAGGTTGAAGCTTCACTTAATGGCAAAGATTCCTCTTCCCCAGTTCCCTCAAGATATCAGAGAACCCTCAAGTGGATAAAATGTAAATAGGCCTATCCCTAAGAGACAGGAGCTAGAGCAATCATGGTACATGTAAAAAGCAACAAATTAAGATTATAGATAATTTCTAAAATCCCTTTCAGTTTGAAATTCTCTGATTTAAATTTAAGTCCATCTTTACTTCCTGAACAGAAACTACATATTAGTCTATGATATAAATAAGTAGGTCAACTACAATGGGATAAGCAAAATGGTTCTGACTTAATCAGATAACTGGCTGAATAACCTTGCCACAATCTGCATATCAGTGAAGAAAATAATGAAGTTCAAAATTGTAAGTTATGCACCTAAGGGTACATAAAGTTCTTTTCTGGAAGGCTGCTAGAAAGTACAATTTCTCTCAAAGCAATCTGGACAGAAAGAATCACAGAATCTCAAGAGTTGGAAGGGATCTCAATGGATCTAGTCCAAAGAGGAGTATTTGAACAAAAAATTTCTTCCAGTATCTACCTCCAGGTCTTGCAACTATCGCTTGAAGACCTCCAGCCACAGGTAACCCATTACCTTCCAGTGAAAGTCATTTCACTTTTGAATAATTCTAATTATTCTTTTTCTTACATGGAATTGACATTTCTATTCACTCCTTCTACTTCTAAGACCAGATAGAACAAGAAAGATCATTCACTTTGATGCACCTTCGAAAAACTGAAGGCACCACCTAAGTCTGTCTTCTCCAGGCTGAATTCCCCAACTTACTTTGACTAATGCTCAAATATCTTTTTCCATTCTGATTTCCCTGTTCTGGACATGCTCCAGTTTGTCTCTCTTTACTAAAATATGGTACCCAGAATTGAGTTTAATATTGCTGAAGTGGTCTAACAGACAGAAGTGTCTAGGCTGTCACTGTTTTCATTGTGGGCATTTTTCTTCTCTTAATGCAACCTAGTTCAAGTTCAATTAAAAAAAAAAAACATTTAACTAAGCACTTATGAACAAAGTACTATCCTAATGCCAGGGAATTAAAAAAAAAATTGAGGGGGTGGTTGACTGCTATGGCACACTGATGATTCATTAAACTTTATGGCTGGTTCAAAGGATCATCTTAATTTTCTCAGTATCATCTGGTCTAAAAAATTCTGAAGTCCTGGGGCTGGTGAAGAGAGAAGAATAAAAAAAGATGGAGCCATAGTTAAGGTATAAAAATATTACCATTAAGTTAAAAAAAAATTAGGTCTGACATTTATTTTTATTGAAAACAACACATTCAAGTGTGTTGACTCAAACAACCATCATTTAGCAAGCAGTTAATAAATAGTACAGTACAAGGGAATGAAAGGTAAAAACAGTCCCAATCTTCAAAATGCTCACATGCTAATAGGAAACAGGTAGAACACTAAAAATACACCTAAGTAATGGGATTATCAGGTGGGGTACATGAAAGGTATTATGATATACAATGGAAGTGTCCTGATCTGGAGTCTGTAAAGACAAAACTGATTCTGGACAGTTAACACAAAAACTAGACTGCACTCAAAAGTCTCTAACTGGCTAAAAAATACGTGCGATGCTCATTTTCTTCCACCTCTCTTTAAGTTCCTAGGAGACAAAAGAATAAACTTTCAGTGGGTCAGAGGCCCAAGATCTCTTATCTCATCAGCAGGACCACATGAGAACATGGCACTGTTATTACTTCAATTTCTGTCATGCCTATTCTTTCCTGCTTTTAGATGAAGAAACCTGAAGACAGCTATGACTTGGCGAGCTTCAAAATGTCGGAAGATGGAACCATCAGGGATATAGTTGCCAAAAGCCAGACAGTGAAGAGCAGAGTGCCAACAGACATGTCCACAGCCCAGTACAGCACAGCAGACACAGACTTTTATCTATGTCACATTTGGAAGTAAACTTTGGTGGGCTGAATATAATGAAGAAATTGATAAAGCCTGAGGCTCACTCTCCAGAAGGCTGTGGTGACAAAAGGGCACAAAGGGGTGATGCTGGGGCTAGCTGAAACCTTGCCAACTGTTCAATTTGCAGTGTGAGCAGTGGCACCTCAGAAATAAGCAAACACTACAAATCAGGGCTTGTTTAGTCCAATGGCATCAAACTCAAATAGAAATGGATCCCTGCTGGTCACATACTAATTTAGAAAACCTCAAATTCATATTATCTGTATTGTATGATATTTTTATTTCTTTCATTAAACATTTCCCAATTACATTTTAATCTCGTTTGAGCTATCCTCTGGAGTTTTGAAGGTTGACAACTGTAGTTTAGTCTTAAAAAAGTGATGGAGAAAAATGTTAATTATACAGATTAAACTTTAAAAGTATGTCTTATACATATCTCCCAACCCCCAGTCAGTTGTGGAACATTTACTAGCATATCTCTAGACAGGGGTACATGTGTGTCCCCAACACTGGGGGAATATGCTTCTACTTATGTTCCAGCTATATACTGGGAAGTAAACATCATTTTGACAAAACTAATTGATTTTAACTGGTTAAATGAAATGGATAATCACTGATAAATAACAGAGAGGGCTTGGGCAAATAGCATTCAATAAAAGCCACTTATCTTAGCACAGTGCCCAGCACATGTTGTTGTTCAAGTCATTTTCAGTCACGTCTAACTCTTTATGATCTAATTTGGAGTCTTTTTGGCAAAGATACTGGAGTGGCTTTCCTTCTCCAGTCCATTTTACAGATGAAGAAATGGAGGGAAACAGGATTAAGTTACGGCACAGCTGATCTAAGTGTCAGGCCAGATCTGAACTCAGGAAGGTGAGTCTTCCAGCTCCAGAACCCGTGCTCTAGTCACTACACCAGACAGCTGCCCCCACATCTCCTTCTTAGGACTGCCCCTAATACAACCTGACAGAGAGGCAGAGTCAGTCAGCCTTATAATGGGGGACTGAGGAGAGAGTCTGAACACAAATACAAACTTGCCAAATTCGAAATTGCCTTTTCCTGGTCCTGATTCTTTCTTTGCGTTGACTTCTTTATTCACACATTTCACTATCACCTGCTTTTCAAACACTCTTTACTTTCTATATAATTACACTCTCCAGAGTATCCTAACTTCAGCTACTCCCTCTCTTTCCTCTAAAGTTTCTGTCTAAAGTAGATTTTTGGGAGAATGTAACTGACTTCATTTATTTATTTATTCATAGATTTGCTGTGATTCTATTTCTTTTTTCTGTATGACACTGAATTGTTTCCTTTAGTGCCTTCCTTCTCCAAATCATTTTACAAGAAAACTCAGGACTTTGAATATAGTTGCAGGAACTTACTTTCTTGCAATAATTCCTTTTCTTCTTGTTATTCCCTAACTGTGGAAACATTCCCCAAGGCTTGGTGCTTGTTCTCTAAATCATAAACGATCTATTCCCAGTTTTGGCCCCCACTTCCAAAATGAGGAATAACTTTAACCCCAAATCTACATATTCAGCCCTAGTTTCTCTTGAGGTTTAGTATTCCATCATCAAATGCCCAGTCAACAAATTTCTAACTGGATGTCCAATAACCATCTCAAACTCACGTCCAACCTCTTCCTAATCCACCATTCTTTCAAACCTCCTTATCACTGTATTAAGGGCACCATCCCACCAATCTACTGAGGATGCAAGTTTGCATCCTCAGTTTCACCTAACTCCTCACTCCTCCCATATATTCAATCAGTTGGATAATAGGTTTATTGAAGTGAAATGAATATGAAAGTTCTTATAATAATAATGTTTTAACTTCTAACACAGTACCTATCAATAGATATACTCCAGATTAAAAAAAAAAATTTCAGAGGGGTATTGGGTGTGTTTCCTTAATAGTTTTAAGTGTAAAGGATTCCTAAACTGAAAAAGTTTGAGAACTTCTGCTCTACACTCACACAACCACCACTCAAATTCAAGCCCTCAACCACTTATCACCTGGACTATTGCAAGAGCCTCCTAATTTCCAACCAATCCTCCACATGGCTGTCAGAATGGTTTTTCTAAAGCACAGGTCTGATCATGCCATCCTCCAAACTCAAACTCCAACGACTCTCTGGATTATAAAAACAAAATCCTTTATTTAGCATTTCAAGTTCTTCAGAACTGACCTTTTACTACCTTTCCAATATTCTTACATGTTACTCCTCTTCTAACACTCAGTGACCCATCCATATTGGTCTACCCCCCCTTCTTTCTGCATTTAGGATACTCCATCTCTGTTGTCTTGGCAATGCTGTCTCCCAATGACTAGAATACAATCTCTTTATCCTTTATCTCCTGGCATGCCTGGTTTTCCCAAGAAGACTTAGTTCAAGTGCCACTACCTACATGAAGCCTTTCCTAATTCCCTCAACTGTTAAGTATCTTCCCTTCAAAAACCTGTTTTGCATTAATTTTATGTATATGTGTCTCTCTCTTCCCCATTCTTGCATACTGCAAGTAGGGGATGTATCATTTTTCTATGTATCCTACCACTGACAACATTCATAGCACATACAAAGCACTTAATAAGGGCTTCATTGATGACTGATAAGGCACAGTATATGTGTGAGGAATGGAATTAGGTGAAAGGATTGTATAACAAGGGAGAGTCCTTCAATCGGATGACTTTTAATAGGCTTTTTATTAGTGGCAGAAAATTCTGTTCTTGATAAGACAGATCTTTATTCTCTGATAGGCTAAGTCCCCTGTGTCACAGTAGAGTTTGATTCAAAGCCAATAATGAGCACAGGAAAGAATATAATTTTTAAACTATCCCTACAACCCAGAAACGTCTTCATTCTACCAAACAGAATGAAAGTTATTGATGGTCTACTTGGGTCTTTCTGACTTCCTCCCCCCGAAGTTCAAATAAAAAATTTAGGTGACTTTCTCAGTCACATAGCTATTAGCCATTAGAATCTGAACTCTGGTTCCAAGTCTAGCACTCTTTTAACTAACCTGAATCATAAAAGAAAGACTTGGTAAAGGGAACACAAATACACAGGCCAGGCTATTCTTCTACTACCTTTTTTTGGGGAGGGTGGTGGTAGAGAAGATGGGAATTCTGGGATTTAGAAGCTGAAAACAGGAGCTATATGCCTACTGTATTGTAGAATCCATTACCTCTCATCTTTTTCCATCAAATTATTCCCAGTACAACCCCCACGGGCTCTTATCTTTAATCTCTCCATATCTGTTAACTCCTTCTCTATTGTCTACAAGCCCTCCCCAAGTTTGCCCCATTAAAAATTTATCCAAGTCTCTCCCTTAAAAAATTCCTCACTTAATCTTATAACCTCCTATTATCTCTCACCACTTTCACAAATAAGTTTTTGACAAAGTTCTCCACAATCCTCTCTTCTTACTCTGTTCTAAGCCCTAACTCCTCATATCATCATTCAACTGAAAATTCTCTTCCCCCCCCCAAAAAATCTCATGACCTTTTCTCAGTCTTTCTCCTTTCTTTACTTCTCTGTAGCAGATGATACTGTCAGAACACTGCCTCCTCCTGTTTGCCTCCCCTTTCTAGGTTTTCGTGATGTTCTTCTCTCCAAGTTCTCCTAGGTAACTACTTTTCTTAGTCTCTTTTGCTGGCTTCTTCATCTGTATCATATCCATTAACCACAACTATCTCCTAAAGCTCTATCCTGGGACTCCTCTTTTTTCCACTTGATAGTTTTTCCACTTGGTGATCCCAACAGCTCCTATGAGTTTAATGACAATCTTTGCTGATGATTCCCAGATTTATACAAACCTTCTCTCTTTGAGTTCCAGTCCACCATTATCAGTTGCCTTTTAGAAATGTCAAATCTGACATCTTGTAGGTATCTCAAACTCAACATGTTTAAAACAAAACTCCTCTTTCCCCCAAATTGTCCCTTCTGATTTCCCTGTCACTGTCCAGGGCTTGCAACCTTAGTGACATCCCTGACTCTTCACTCATTCCACATACCCAATCTATTGTTAAATATTATTGTTTGTACCTTTCACAACATCTGTCCTATATGTTCCCTACCATCTATGCACGCAGCTGTGTTCACACCATCACCTCTCATCTACTGTACTGCAATCACTTCTTAATTCTACCTGCCTCATTCGATCCTCCAAAGACCTGTTCATATCACACACTAATGCACATAAACACACACACCCATTCCAGATGCTCTCTGTTACCTCCGAGATCAAACATAAAGTCCTCTGCTTTGCATTTAAAGGTCTTCATAACTTGGCACCTTTCTACCTTTCTAGTCTTTTGACACTTTACTCACTTCCATGAATTCCATGACTCAGCTATAGCAAGCTACTTGCAGTTCATCAAACATTACACTCCATCTCCTATGTGCCCTTATATTAGCTATCCTTCGTGCTCTCCCTCTTTTTCTAAGCCCTAACTGCCTTTAAGATTTAGCTCAAATCCCACTTTCTACAGGAGGCTTTTCCTAGTTCCCTGTTAGCTAGTGCCTTCCCAGTTAAGATTATTTCCACTTTAGGGGCGGCTAGGTGGCACAGTGAATAGAGCACCGGCCCTGGAGTCAGGAGTACCTGAGTTCAAATCTGGCCTCAGACACTTAACATGAAATACTAGCCATGTGACCTTGGGCAAGTCACTTAACCCCAACTGCCCTCCAAAAAAAAAAAAAGATTATTTCCACTTTATGTATATCTTGTCCCATCTACTTATTTACAAGTCTCATTTTCCCCTCCAGATCCTGAGCTTCTTTTTATCTTTTTTTGTATCCCCAGTCCTTTGCACAATGCCTGGCACACTCAATTGGTGGTTTTTGACTGAATGACAGCACAAAGTGGCTCCATCAACTTCTTTTCAAGGTTTTCTTGAATCATATTATAATAGGAAAAAGTTATCACCTTTTACTAGTTTTGGATAAGTTTCCACACAAAATGACAGGTTTTATAGTTATTACAGAGTTAACTCTGGGTTTACCCATATATCCAGGCAACATATCTTGTTACTATTTCTTCACAGTATCTCTATCTTTTCACTCCTCTCCATTCCTAGTATCTCAAATCTGGTCCTTTCTCACTAGATTCCTCCCCTCTTCTCCCATAACCCCACCCTCTTTCATATTTCACTAGCATCCTTACTAGGCACCTTCTTTATAGTCTCTCTTCTCTAAACTATTCTGAATACCAGTCAGGTTATTCTTTCTTAAATGCATTTTTCCCCACCAAATCATTCCTCTGGTCAAGAGCTATCAATGGACTTCTACTGAACAAAATCCAAATGAGAAAAGTAACACTTCCACTATCTTTCTGACAACAAGGTTGTGGCAAGAAAAGCATTTCTGAGCATCATGATATGAGATGAGGAAGCTGGAGTACAGATAGTCAAGTGACTTACCCAAGGCCTTCAAAGATTATTAGAACTAGAAGTGATCTTACAGACTATTTACTCCAAGGTCATAAAGTTTTATTATGAAGTGGCACAATTTAGTCTTCTGATTCATAAGCTAATGAAAGAATGTTCCATTATACCATCACTGCTATACAAGTACAACAAATTGACTGCTTTTTCTTGTTTAAAGAGTTTAAACTTTTTCATTTAAAAGCCAATATGAAACTTCTCAGAAAAAAAAAATTCCCTTAAATAAAGCACTCCATTTGCAAATAAATCAAGAACAATTCCATACTCTATTTGCATTACTGTATGCCAGGAGACATTTGGGAAAGTACAAGAGCTAGTGGCTTAGGAAATAAATAGAAATTTCTTTTCACTGCATACCTTATAAATATAAGATACCTGTCTCTTTCAAAGGGCCTGTGGTTCTCCAAGACAGCATTTGAAATCAGCTTATATGTTTTCAGTGGCTAGTACACTGAGTAACAGCAAGAAAGCAACTAACTAGGAAGGACAAACTGTGAAAAAATGTTGGACTGAAATTGTTACCAAATCTTCATAAGAAAAAGTTAAAGTATTAGGGCTCCCTAAAAACTGCTTACAATGGCTTAAAGTACCACAAGTCCAGGATCTGATTTAGTCAGGAACATTAAGCTCATCTACACACCACCACCCTTCCCCTTTTAGAATGAGGAACTTCAGGGTATCCCCTGACAGCCATCTGTAGCTAAGTGAAACAGAATTATAGAATCCTAGAAATGAAACAAGTCTTACAGATCTAGTTCATAACTCTTATTTTATAGAGGTAGATACCGAGGTCTTATGAGGTTTTATTACTTTTCACAACATTACAGATGTTCAGAGGTACAGCTGGAGCCCAGAACTTGAGTCCAATCTGTAGGGCCTGATACCTCTTAAAGCATTTCACCCTTCCCCCTCAATCTTTAAAGTGGTCCTTTGGCTTTGCACAGGTCTACTCCCTCATGTTTACAAGATGGATTATGCCTCAGTGGCAATATCTTGCCATATCCCCTCCTTTTAGTGACCACTCTTTTGGATAAATCATTGATTGAATTGTCAAAGGTGAGAGGTAGCAGTCAATGATCTCATTTTACAGAGAAATGAAGATCCAAAAAAGGAATGTAACTTAGCTAAAGTCACATGCCTAACATATTAATGGCATTTCAGGGCCCTGCATTTTAAGGGCAACGCTGAAAAGGAGGAAGACCACAAGGGTGAGAATATGCTAAGCAATACTTAGTTTACATATACAAAGGATAGCACTCTAAAGGCAGAAAGTGAAATGGAATTAATAAGCCTCTTGAGGAGCGTTAAAAGAAGAGAGTATAAAAGATGGCTTGAAGTCTAACATCAAAAAAACCCTAAGATCTTGACAACTAGCCCTCTCACTTCCTGGCAGAGGAAGAAGAAATGAAAGTAGTGTCAGATTTTATATTCTTGGGTTCCACGATTATTGCAAATGACAAACATAGCCATGAAATTTAAAAAATACTTGCTCCTTCCTTGGAAAGAAAGGTATGGCAAATCTGGATGGTATGTGAAAAAGCAGAGACATCACACCTTGCTGACAAAGGTCCATACAGTCAAAGCTATGGTTTTTCCAGTAGCAACGTATGGCTATGAGAGCCGAACTACAAAGAAGGCTGAGAGCCACAGAATCAATGCTTTCAAATCACGGTGCTGGAGAGTCCCTTGGAGAGGAAGGAGATCAAATCCGTCAATACTTAGAGAAATTAATTCAGACTATTCATTGGAAGGTCAAATACTGAAGATAATGTTTTAAATGCTTTGGCCACATAATGAGAAGACAGAACTCACTGGAAAAGCTCCTAATGGTGGGAAAGACTTTAAACAAAAGGAGAAGGGGACAGCAGAGGATAAGATGGATAGACAAGTGTCATGGAAGTAGCAAAGAGGAATGGTACATGGAGTCGTAAATAGTAGAGACAACTGAACAACAACAAAAATGTTTTAAATTCTAATATAGTAAATGTTGATAAATATGACTCACATAAAAAATATCTCTGGGAATCCTCAATTATTTTTAAGAATGTAAAGTGGGGGCAACTAGGTGGCGCAGTGAGTAGAACACTGGCCCTGGAATCAGGAGGACCTGAGTTCAAATCCAGCCTCACACGCTTACCACACTTACTAGCCGTGTGACCTTGGGCAAGTCACTTAACCCCAAATTGCCCTGCCTTCCCTCCTCCAAAAAGCAAAAAATAAAAAAACAAAATGTTTTAATTTAAAAAGATTTAAAAAAAAAAAGAAGAAGAATGTGAAGCGGTTCTAAGACCAAAAAGTTTGAGAATCTCTACTAATATGATCTCTGGGGTCTCTTCTAATTCTAACATCTTATACTTCTATAACAGTCAATTCAACAAGCATTTATCAAGTGCCTGCTAGATGTGAGGCACTGTGAATATGAAATATGACCCAGTCCTTCCCTTAAGAAACTTACGTTCTAGGGGAAGTTAGGTGGAACAGTGAATAATAAAGTACTGGCCCTGGAGTCAAGAGGACCTCATTTCAAATTGGGCCTCAGACATTTGACATACTAACTAGCTATGTGACCCTGGGCAAGTCACTTAACCTCAACTGCTTTACCTTCCCCCCTCCAAAAAAACAATAAAGAAATCTACATTCTACACGAACCCTAAAAGGAAAAAAGGTTTCTATAACAAGTCTAGAGGGGATAGAGGCTAAGAGCTGGGAGATAGGATGAATGAAAGAACAGAGCTGAAAACTGTGTGAAGCGGTAAGGAGGCTAGTTAGGCAGGAATGTTAAATACAACTTGTCTACTGCTTACTACCTGTGTAACCTTGGGCATATCACTTAATAATCCTGTTAGGCCTTGGTTTCCTCATATGTAAAATTGGGGGAGGGGAGGGAACAGACATGATGGCTCCTATAGTTTTCATCAGCTCTTATGATCCTAATTTACTCCAGGTTAAGCAATGAATTGAAATGACTCTTCTGGAAAACAATTTGAAAGTTATTACTAATTGTTTCTAAGATGTTTCACTAGAACTATGTATTCCAAGCAGGTTACTGACCCACCACATGCCCCCGCCAAACCCCAGCTATATGAACATTATTTATGATAACAAAGAGCTAGGGGAGAAAAGATGTGCCCAACACTTTACAAATAATGGCTGAACAAATCACGGTATATAGAATAGAATACTGCTGCACCAAAAAGAAGAAAGGGCTAAAATTCAGAGAAACCTGTGAAAACTCCATTAAACAATGCAGAGTAAAATAATCAGACCTGGAAGAACAACATACACAATGAGTACCACAGTATAAATGGAGTCAAAGTGGAAAGGCAACATAACTCTCATAAAACATAACGCTAGTGACAGTCTCTACCCAAGTTAAGAGATCACAGCCCTCCTATCAATAATCTGTTTTCTGAGATAATTTACTTCATAAATGGATTTTCTTGGTTGTTTGTTGAAAACTATCCACTGGATCAAAATAAAATTTATCTTTCAAAAAAGGAAAACTTGATGGTAAAGCTGGTTCCCAAAAGCTGACAATATATTATATTATACGATAATATAATAACAGCATGACTTGTTCAGTTACCAAAAAAAAAAAAAAGGGAGGGGAGGGTGTTTAGAGGATGTTTAAAAACAAAAAGAACTCTGCAAATAATAGAACACTCCCTTTCTCGGTTTCTGGGATGTTAGGCAAAAATGTCCTCATTCCTACAGATCACACATTTCCCTAGATGATTTTGAACAGGATAGTCAGTACTACAACGTTAAAGAAAAAAACACTACCCTTGGGATCAGGAGATTTCTACTCCTGTTCCCTCAATCATCACTTAGCTTCAAGTCCCTGTTCCATAAAATAGGAATATCAATTCCAATGGTACTGAGAGCAAAGTATGTCCTAAAAGGTTATATACTTCCTTTTCATCTACTAAAACAAATTCCTAACACCTATCAGAAAACAAAAGAGTAAACAAAAATGCTACATATATACATACATACATATGCACACACACACGTGTGTGTATTTTAAAACCTGCCCCCTTAAGAAAACATATCTAGCTTCTTCCAGGACAATATAGCTACCTAACCTAGTCCCATTAGCTGATATTGTTGATCAACAGGAACGGTTCAATAAATATGCCAACTTAAAGTCAAGAGTGGAGGTCGGGGCTAATTGAAAGGCAATTAGAAAAAAAAATACTGCTAAAATCTCAGTATAACCCACTCATCTTCAGCAGTATATTGCAACCATGGAAACAACATGCTACTTTAAGTGTACAGTTCAGAAACAGAAGTAGATTAGTCATTTTGCATTTAGATACGGCTTAATAAGGTCAAAATTAATTTAAAATTGTCAAAATTTCTAAAACAAACTAGTATCTATTTAGATCTTTAACCTCATGTGGGATCTTAAAAAAAAAAAATAAAAACACCCAACTTCCATGACACGGCCAACATGTAAAATTGAAATAAGTAGCCCACTGAAATAAGCAACCACTTCAACAAAACCTTATTGGAAGAAGTGACATCAATGGCTGAAACAGCTAAACAGTAAATAGTAAAAAATCAAAAGTAAAACAATGAAGCAGCACTTCAGTCATTAGTACTAAAGCATCAAACCAAAGCTATTTGGGGCAGTTAGGTGGTGCAGTGAATACAGTCAGGAGGACCTGAGTTCAAATCCGGCCTCAGACACTTACTTAACACAAAAAACTGGCTGTGTGACCTTGGGCAAGTCACTTAGCCCCAACTGCCCTACCTTTCCCCCTCCAAAAAAGCAAAAAGAAACACAAACAAAAACTGAAAAAAGCAAAATAAAGTTTTTTTTTTTTTTAAGCAAAGCTATTTTCTAAATCTTGACCCTCTACACTGGCAATCTGATGCTACAAGGGAAAGGAAGAAAAGAGACTGAGGAGGAAAGAACTAATAGTTGTGAAGCATATGCAAAAATTTTTCCTGATTCTTGGTCTACTAAAAGTTCAATTTAATTCAGATGAACAAGGAGTGGTTTTAACTGGGAATATAAAGGAAAACATGAAACTCTTCTTGTCTTCAAGAATCTTACATTTCATTGGGACAGAACTGATTATAATTAAAGATTATCCAATAGATGGCACTATCAAATGTAGTAGAAACAGCATAAGAATGGAGAGTCTGGAGACATGACTAGGGTTCTGGTTCTGACTCTGCTACAGACTACCTGTGAGACTTCCACTAGTCAGTCCCTAGGCTTTCGGTTTCCTAATCTGTGACATATGAGAAACAGTGATGTAACGTAAGTAGACTTAGATTTCCATCCTGTGAATCTGAGTTTGATATCTTCTAGATACTGTTTGTCTTTGCTCATCTCTAAAACAAAAGGAATACATGAAAAAGAAAAATAAAGAAAAAAAATGTGCATGCATGTACATACATGCACACAGTACTCGGCCTCCGAGGAACCCAAACACTGAAAACATCAGAGGGTTTGTCCAAGGTAGTAACCAGTGTTGGATACTCTGTGACAACTGCAATTGTTTCTTTAGTTGCAGATTATCTAGACTTTTGAGTTACAGAGCCTCTCTACTCCAATCTTCTCATTTTAAAGATGAGGACACAGAAGGGGAAAAACTGCCCTGCCCAGATATACTTCCTTGGCGATTTCTCATTTAGCACAAGAGAAACTTCTTCCCATTTTACCCTGAACTTGGGGAACATTTTATTTGATAATCCTTTGATACAATTAGGCAATTCTGTATATATAATTACTTATATTTGCATATCCCCTCCCTAGCCTGCACTACTGTAATTCATTTAAGACAGGAAGCTTTCAGTTTAGCACAATGATCCAACTACAGCACTGCAGAATCTTAGGTCATATAGTTTAACTTGTACAAGAATGCACTCTACAACATACAAGAAAAGGCATCAAAGCCTTCAATGAATTCAATTCAATAAACATTTATGAAGCGCCCACCATAGGCACAGGGAGGGCAGACCAAGACAAAGCTAAATAGTCCTTGCCCTCAAGGAGCCTACTTTCTATCATGGAAAGTAACATTAAATACAAAATACATGCAAGTTAATTTCCAAAGAGAAGGCACTGGCAATTGAGGGGATCTGCATAGGTTTCTATAGGAGATGCCATCTGACTTAAATTTTCAGATTATGAGGCAGAGAGGACATTCCAGTTAGAAGCAGCAAAGGCATTCTGAAAGGAGATGGATTGTTATGGGTGAGAGACAGCAAGAACAGTTTGGTTGGGTCAGAGACTACATAGATAGGGAATGATATATATAAGTGTAAAAAGATACACTGAAGTCAGGCTGTTAAGAGTTTTAAAGGACAAACACAAGAGTTTGTGTTTAACCCTACAGTTAACAGGGAGTCACTGGAGTTTATTTAATAGAGGAGTGACATGTTTAAGGCCTGTGGTTTAGGAAAATCACTTTGGTAGTTGAAGATGGATCTGAGAGTAGCACAGATTTGAAATGGAAGGTTACTGAAACAGTCCAAATGAGAAATAATGAGAGCCTAAAATGAACAGTAGTGGCTATGAGTAGGTGGGGGGGGGAAGGGAATGGATGCATAGATGTAGTCAAGACAGAACAAGATTTGGCAACTGATTGGATATGGGGGCAGGAGAGAAACCTATCAAATATGGCTCTCAGTTTGCCAGCTCATGACTAGAAATTCAGTGTCACCTTCAATAGTTAAAAGTAATATGGAAATTTTAAGGGGAGTGAACTTTGGGAGAAAATAAATTTTTTGCATGAAGTTTAAAGTATAAAATGCCTACAGAACATTCAGTTCCAAATTTCCAACCAAAACAACAGTTTAAGAGAGAGACTAGGACTATATATTTTGATGTGGTAATCACCAGAATAGAGATAATAACTCTTGGAGTTATTAACCTTGGGAGCTGCTAAATTCACCAAGCAAAAAAGTATAGACAAAATGCTCAAGGTATATCCACAATTAGAAAACAAAATGAGAATGGTGATGCAGCAGAGGAGACTACAGAGAAGCAGTCAAATACGTAGAAGAACTAAGAGAGACAAGTGACATAAAACCATGAGTATTTATCAAGGAGTTTATACTCTAGCAAGAGAGAGAAAACATGTAGGCAAATGACCATCACAAATTAAAATACTTAAGAGTACAGAATGTTGTGAAATTAGACGAGCGAGAGATTACTTTCAGGAAGAAGCTAAGGAGAGGGAAGTGTCACAAAATTTCATATGGAGTAGCACTTATTAAACATTCTTGTATCCACAGAAAACCATTTAGAACATTTAATAAAATTTCATACCTAAGCTAATTAGTAATTTAGTCAAAACAGCTTTCCTTTATAGTTGTCCTACATAATCATATGTAGGACAAACTGCCTTTGTAAAACTGTGATTCTTATCTCAAATAAAGTTTTCCATTATAATGATTATAAATGTGTTTTGGGTAGAGGAGGGCTGTTAAGATTAAATCAAACCATTTATTCCCTACTCAACAATGTTTGTATATGGCTTTATCTCAAATTAAATCTATACTGACTTTCCACATAGCAAGAAATAGTCTGTTTAAACAAATTCCTATATAGTGAAAACTTCACCTGATGCTAAGACTGATAGATTTATATTTAATGAGTCAAATTTGTGCTATTTACAGGACAGTCGTACTACTTTTTAAGCATGTAAAAATGTGGTTTAAAGTTCAGCCATGCTAATTATAGTATCCTATAACATACTACAATCAGTTAGCAGTTTATCTATTCAGAGTCCCCCTCCAATATTCCTAGATTTTCTTATTTATGGTCTTGAATAATTTTACTCTCATAGCAGTAATTTACATAAGATTTTACTTTTAAACTAGTATGGAGAGTCCACAAGTTAGATTCTTGCAATGGTCATATATACATACATACATACATATATAAACACAAACATATCCACATACACACATACATACTTTTAAATAGTCAACATATACATATATACATATGTGCCTAAAGTGAACATAATACTGACTAGTTAATGCAATCCACATTTATAGTAACACTTTACATATATGAGCCTCAAAACTGCTTAATAAGGAAACTAGGTTAGTAGTTATGGAACTAGGACGCACTCAGATCTATCAAGTCCAGTGCTCTCCAGTCTTGCAGCAGGGCGCAAGTCAAGAGGCATTTAACAAGCACTTATGTGCTAAGCAATGCGAATATAAAGAATGGCCAAAAAAAATTCTCTGTTCTCAAGAAGTTCATGGTCTAATGGAGAAGAAAATATATAAACAAATGTGTACAAGATAATGGAAATAATGCTAAAGAGAAGGCACTAACATTAAGTTCATCAAAAAGGCTCTGTGAAAGGTGGGACTTGAGCGGAGACTTAAGAGAAACAGTTATTTTGTTATCATGCTCCAGTGGGGTTAGAGATGAGAATTTCTTTGTAGTCCAGAAAAAGGTTGCTATGATCAACTTGCTTTTGTGCTTTTATCACAGACACCCAACTGAATTTATCTTTTATCATACATTCAGTGATGGCATTGTCTCCTAGATGCAAGTACATCCTACTAAGATCAAACTGCATATCCATGAACAAAATAAGCAAGAAAATAAGGCTCCTGGCAATGCCATAAAAATATAGCAAGAGGATCGCAGTCTTGCCTAGGCAATAAAGTCACAATTTCTGAGGTCAGAAGCAATCCCAGATAATGTCAAGGAAAAAGCAGGGGTGACTCAAGGTAAGACTCTTGGAGTCAAACTATCCAAGGGTTTAAAGCCAAAAACACTGAATCTAGAAAACAATCTCTCACATTGAGCCATTAAAATTTATATGAACCAAACTACTAAAGTTCATAGCTCTATACAATTCATGTTATACAAACTTTTCCAGTCTACATAATTTCATGAGACAGTACAGAAGTTATTATTAATTTCAATGTTCCATACAGATTCAACTCAAATAGTAATGCTTCTTGTGGCTAAACTGCTGGAAAAGGCCATCTACAATATGTGCTTCTACTTTCTTTCCCTAATTCTTCTTAACTCTACAATCTGGCTTCCAAACTCACCACCCAACTAAAATCACTCCTCTAAATTATTAACAGATCTTTTAATTGTCAAGCCAATGGCCTTTTCTCAGTTCTCCTCTTCCCTGACCTCTCTACAAGCTCTGACACTTTCCAGTCATGTTCTTCTTCTCGGATACTATCTTCTCTCCGGGTTTTGGGACACTCCTCTGCCTGACTTCTCCTTTTCTGGATCTTGATTCAAGTCACTCCCCCTATTCACAGGGGTCCCACAGAACTCTGCCCTGTCCTTGTCTCTTCTCCCTCTAGACTATTTCACTCAGTGAGCTCATTAGCTTCCATGAATGCAATTATGATCTCTATGTAAATGATTCTCAGATATATTTATCCAAGCCAAAACTGTCAGCTACCTTCCAGTCTCCTATCTCCATCTATTTGTCATCTCAAACTGGATGTCCCACAGGCCTCATAAACTCAACATGTCCAAAGTGGAATTTGTTATCATTCTACCCAAACTCTACCCCATTCCTTCCTTACTGCTACTGAGGGAGGCACCACTAACCTCCTAGCAGCCTAGGCTACAATATAGGTATCAATCCTTGCCTCTCTCACCCCCTCATATCCAATTTGCAGTCAAGGCAATGAAAGTATTACACTAAGTTTCTAAGTTTAGAAATAAATTCAGATTAAGTTAAAGGATTTACCCAATGCCATAATAGCCCTTTCAGAAGCACAATGCAAGAAATTCAGGAGATTGAATTTAAGCATACGTTTTAGTACTCGCTAGAGAAAGCAAACCACTCCAGCATCCTTGCAAAAAACAAACAAAAAAAGACCCCAAACCAACATAAATAGTATCGTGAACAGGGTTATGAAGAGTTGGACAAGACTGAACAAGAAGACTAGCATTTAACCAATAATGAAAACTTGTGGTTGTACAGGCAATACACTTGTATATAAGGGCAGGAATATGGAAAAAACAGAACCTAGAAGAAATTTGTGCTCAGTTTTCTATCCAAAACATCCACTGCCCCACTATCACAAAATGGGGGAGTCATTTATTTGATACAAACTCTCATACACCAGAGCATACAAAGTGCTGACTAGGTATTTACCCTAGCTCATCAGCATGAGTCAGCGGCATATAGTGTTTGGGGAAGGGGGGAAAAGCATCATCTGACCAAATGGAAGAACTGGAGTACCGTCAGCATTTAAACAAGGGGTAGAAATATCACCGGCTGTGGACTTGCCTACAGCCATGCTTATGATAGCCTGAATTTAGCATTTTAACAGTGACAAAACACTTTCCTCACAACACTCTTCACAATAAATCTATGAGGTAGGAGAGTTAAGTATTACAAATGAGAAAAGCAAGGTTCAGTGAGGATGATTTACTTGCTTATAAACTAGCTAGAGCTGGGATTTAAACCAAGGGCTTTTGACTTGGCTTTCTGACCACAATTTCAGAGATGGAAAGGACCTCAAGAGGTTATCTAGTCTAACCCAAACCTGAACAGGAATCTGTTCTACATTATGGAAAGCAGCCTCTATTGGTAGATCTTCAGTGATAGAAATCTTCCCCCCTCATAGGGAGTACATTCCACTTTTGGACAGCTCTCATAATTATGGGGTTTTTCCTTAACAATAAGTCAAAATCTATACTTCTGCAACTTCTACCCCATACTTCTTGTAGTCTTATGTATTAGGACCAAATAAAATAACTCTTCTAATAACTGAAGATTCACTAGTCTTATTCACACTTTCTCCACCAGCCTTATTCACCTTTCATCCCCAGCACACATCACACCTAATCTTCTGTTCTCTGAGTGCTTCTGCAGTCAGAGACCATCCAGCCCTGGTTCAAATCTGGTGCTCTTACTTGCCGTGCTTCCTCAAGATGAAAATTATCCTTTAATCATAGCGAGCTGAAAGAATTTAGAGAACATCCAATATACTTGACAGAAGAGAAAACTGAAGTTAAGAAAGTGATCCTGGCTTAAGGTCACCGCTATCAAGCTGCAATGAAGATTTGGACCCAAATCCTGATTCCAAACCCAGCATTCCTTTTTCATTTTTGCTTTATGGAGGTGGGGATGGCAGGGCAATTGAGATTAAGTGACTTGCCCAAGGTCACAGGGCTAGTGTTAAGTTTCTAAGGCCATATTTGAACTCAGGTCCTTCTGACTCCAGGGCCGGTGCTCTATTCACTGAACCACCCAGCCGCCCCTCCAGCATTCTTTCTACTACACCAGTCAAATACTTCAATAAGAGTACTCCATTATTTCACTAAAAATTAGACATTTTTATTTATACACTATAATACATTATAATACATAATAATACATACATTATAATAATTATAATAAAATTAGACATTTTTATTTATCTCCCCACTGTGAGCTAAGTAAAACCTGTTTATGTCTAAGAGTTAGAAGCTTTTACCAAGTATTTGAGTGGCTATTTATTGCTTCTGGGATAAAATACAAAACTCCTCTGCTGCCTTTAAAACTATTTACAATTTTAACTCCAGCCTACTTTTCCAGACTAACAACCTCTTTACTCGATGGAATGGAATAAGCATTTACACAAGAAGCTACTCTGTGCCAGGCACTGTGCTGAGCACTTTTTATAAATTTTATCTCATTTGATCTTCACAATAACCCTTTAAGGTAGGTGCTGTTAGTTTTACCCCCATTTTACAGATGAGTAAACTAAGGCATACAGAAGTGACTTGCCCAGGGTCACACAGTTATTAAGCATCAGGTGCTGGATTTGAACACAGGTCTTCCTAATTCTAAGCCCAGTGCTCTATCTGGACTATCAGCTGCTTCTCTCTTACCTATGCTGTATTATAGCTAAAGTGGCCTACCTGCCACTCCTTATAACAGGAATCTCCAATTTTCCCAAAAGAGCAATCTTCTTTCTCACTTCTACCTCTCAGGATGCCTAGCTCTCTTCAGCGTTCAAGTCAAGTGCCCCCTCTTTCCAGAAGCTTTCCCATATCTCCTGATCCCCCCACAAAGACTTTGTATTGTATATCAAAGATGCTATATGGAGCTCTTATATTTGTATTCCCAATGCCAAGCTCACTGCCTGTCAAAACTGGCACTTACTAAATGCTTCCTGATTAGCTGCCAAAAAGGAGGATTTAAGGCACCAAATAAAACCATGTTCGTGTTGCAGAACATGGGGAAGGTGGGTTTGAGAGATTTTTTTTTCAGGATGGTTTTTAAAAACTGCATTATTTTCACTTTCTCCCAATTTCTTGTTAATGTTCTACAAACTTTGTTATTTTATCACAAAGTGGCAGCTTAATATATAAAGAGCATTAGACTTGGAGGCAAAGGACTTGCGTTCAAGTCTGGACTTTGACACTTTCTAGTTATGTGGCACTCGGCAAAGCCACAACCTCCTCAGCTTCACTAAACCTACAGAAAGGTCAGCTAGACTGACCCTTAAGTTATTTGATTTTCTAAAGACTTGTTTTGATTTTTAGGATTTTCTTAAGCATCTTTGAGCCACTTCCCTCCTCTCTTCCCCAGAAGAATAGTTTTTTATAGTGAAAGTTCATGGAAGATTAGATTTTATAGACAAGGTACATTCTTCAAACTGTTGCCCATGAAGGTGAAATATATCTTAATACATTACAGAAAAAAAGATTTCCAAGCCCCAAGGCATCCAAAAACTTTCCAGTAACAAATATATAAGTAGATTACACAAATAATTAAGAAGCATTTTTAAGATAGTTTACAAGATAAATATTAGTTTAGTGACTTGCTTAAGGAGGAAATGAAAGTTGCCAAAGGAACAATTTAAGAAATGACTTGAGAACCAAGACATATAAATTTTGAATGTTACTGTATTGACCATTTCTTTCTTTTTGGGGGGAGGGGAAGAGAAGTAGTGTTTGGAGGCGAGAAGGAAATTGGGGTTAAGCGACTTGCCCAAGGTCACACAGCCAATAAGTGTCAAGTGGCTGAGGCTGAATTTGAACTCGGGTCCTCCTGACTCCCAGGCTGGTGCTCTATTCACTGCACCACTGAGCTGCCCCCCTATCAACCATTTCTAACTACCTTATTAACAAAAACGCTCAGATAAGTGAAGAAGACAGAGAGGGCAGAAGAGGGTGAGCTTTAAAGAAAGAGTACACAAACTTTCTTCCAGCTATTCTGGAGTTACGCTATTCAAGCAGAAGAAGGAACAAAAATAAACTACTTGAGAAGGCATTTGAGAGGAATATTTTTTTTAATGTGGCATAAAAGTGAGGGAAAGAAACCTACAGAAAAGCTAATTACTTAAAAATGTTACATATATGGACACATACACAGAATTATATCCAGAAGATAGACCAACCTGTTGATTTTACACAGGAACTGAAGCATCAATGCAGCACGTGCTTTGAACTAGATTCTTTCTGTCACAATTTCCCCCTAGGCAATGTTTTTCAAAAATTCAGACCACACTATATTCTATTTTACTCTACAGGAAGAACATTTTTGTTTACCAACGCTCACAACCGAAGGTATATGTTATAATAATAGCTGGCAATTATATATGCTTTAAGGTTTGAAAAGTGCTTTACAAATATTAACTCATTTTATCCTCTTAAGAACCCTGAGATATAGGTAATATTAACTCCACTTTACAGATGAGAAAATTGAGGGAGAAACTGATTAAATGAATTGCTCAGTTACACAGCTAGTAATTGTCTACTGCATGATATGAACTTAGGTCTTCCTGACTTCCAGCTCTAGTATTCTATCCATTTTCCCACCTAGCTATCCACACTTTGAATTCTCCTTAAGGGAATCTTTTCAAGAAATATTCAAAAGAATCTTATAAATTTGGAGTCAGAAGTACATACTGCACAAAAGATCTTGCCACAAGTTTTGTTTTTCTTCCCCCCACCAATGGCTTTCCATTATGGATTGTCAAGGCAAAGAAAAACAAAAACCTCTCCACAGTCTTAGAAGAATGAAATTTACAAATAAACCAAAAAACAATGAAAATCCCCATGGCTGACTTACTCAGGCTACAGAAAACTACTGATGAATTATGTATAAGAAGTGGCATGCAAGATGATCAGAATTATCATTATGCTCCTAAAACCATAAAAAGATGACCAGTCATGTAGCAAAAATGAGACATGAGATGGACAGACCAACTGGTAACCTAATAGTGGAAAGAATGCAAGTCTTGACAAGGCTCTCATTTTATTTCTACTACTTACCAGCTATGTAGGCAGGGACAATTCACGTTGCCTTCTCAGAGTCTTAGTTTACACAGCTACATTTACAAAATTGGGGGAGGGGGGATAGGAAAAGAGAAGACAGTGATTGTACTCATGTGAATAAAATGTTATACAATGGTACCCACAAGATACTGAAAGAATGAGAAGGGCTGTAAGATACACAAATGAATGGGGCTGCTAGGTGACATAGTGAATAGAGCACTGGCCTGGGAATCAGGAGAACCTGAGTTCAAATTCAGCTGCAGACACTTCACACTTACTATGTGACCTTGGGCAAGTCACTTAACCCCAATAGCCCTGCCTCCCCACCAAAAAAAGATACACAAATGAAAAGAGGGAGCTTGACCAAAGCTTCAATAACCTCCCTTTGGGGGAAAAATTAGATTAAATCAAACCAGAGTTCTGATGATTTAGAATTTCTTGTTAAGGCTCTCTTCTGAAACACTAAAGAAAGTTTGCTATAACCAGACTTCTTTTTTTCCACTTCAACTCCTCTCTGGCTCTTAGAAATCATGCTTTTGGTCTTCTTTATGACCTTTGTCCATCATCTCCCTTCTGGCTTTACCTAGCCTGGACCTCAAGGTCAATCTTTTGTTGTCTTCACCACTTTACACCCCAACCCTCTTGACCTTTTACTTCCTCATTCTACTAATCCTTAATCCTGGGTAACTCCAGCATCTTGATTTCTTAACTCTGATAGAAAAAAGTGATAAAATCCCACTGAATTAAGTCTATGAACTATAAATTCAAAATAACCTCAAATGAAGCTTCTTTACTACCTGACAATCCTTTTATTTAGCTGTTGCTGCCTCCATAATCACATCCCCAATATATTCCTTTTGAAACCTTTTTCACATTCTTACAACTTATACTCCTCCCAAATGCTTTCATATAAGAGGCTCCCCTCTATGTCAAAAGCAAAACCTCCCAACTTCATGTTAAATGTTCTATAAACTTTATATTATTTTATCACAAAATGGCAGCTTATCATGCAATGAGCACTAGACTTAAGAGTCAAAACTTCAACATTTTCTAGCCACAACCCAAGGCAAAGTCACAACCTCTCACCCTCACCAAACCAACAGAGAAATCAGTCCTAACTTATCAGTCCTACTTATCAACAAGTTCTTATCAACAGCCCTCTCCCTGTTTCTACTTGTTTGAAATCACTGACCTATTGAGAATACTTCTTCATCTTGGTTTGTGGAACCAGATGATAGACTCTAGCTCTCTTCAGCCTTCTTCACTAGGACAGAATATCCCAAAGGAGAAACAAGTAGCTAGCTCATCTTCCTCACTCTAGGCCCAGCACCCTTCCCACTATACCAACCAGCTGCCCCTGAAGTTATAGGCATCTCGCTAAATAATGAGGAAAAAATGGAATCTAACTATTTGTTTATTTTAAAAGAGGTTAAATCTGGGGCGGCTAGGTTGCAGTGAATAGAGCACTGGCCCTGGAGTCAGGAGGACCAGAGTCCAAATCCAGCCTCAGACACCTGACACAAAAACTAGCCGTGTGACTTTGGGCAAGTCACTTAGCCCCAACTGCCCTCCAAAAAGCAAAAAGCAAAAAGCAAAAAAAAAAAAAAAAAAAAAAAGATCTTAAATCAAAAGAAGGTCCCTATACAATAAAATATGCATATATGAAACTCATTTTATCCAAGTCCAAAGAAACTTATTTATTACCAAGGCCATTATCATCTCATATTTGGGTTAAGGACAAGATCTCATTAGATTTCTCTCTACCATCATTCTCTACTGTCCAAACTACCCCAAACATTGCAACTCGACAAATTTAAAGGCATCCCTTCCTTCTCAAATCATCCACATGTAACAGAACCTATAAGGTTTCCAAATGGCTAATTTTTGAACACTTGTATCATTTCAACAGTCCCCAAAACACTATGGTCACACCTAACTTTTTACTCCCTCACAGCCCCTCCTGAACAAAGCAGATTTATTCTAACAAA
The DNA here is from genome assembly GCA_028646575.1 of Pseudocheirus occidentalis. Lineage (NCBI taxonomy): Eukaryota > Metazoa > Chordata > Mammalia > Diprotodontia > Pseudocheiridae > Pseudocheirus > Pseudocheirus occidentalis. The sequence continues at coordinate 72,252,808 of CM053594.1, read as the reverse complement.
GGAATCCTTTGCCCCCATTCTGACTTTCCATGTTTGCCACTACTTGCTTAAAGCCTATCTACTAGCTCAAATACCACTTCTCCACGAATTCTCCAACTACCTGAACCCAGTCATTTTACCGTAAGTATTTTTACCCAGGAGCCATCGAGTTCAAACATTATCTGAATACAAATGCCTTATATAATACCCTAAACAATTCAGCTTTTGCTTGAAGAGTTCTAGTTTGGGAACTCACTGTTTATAGACAGTAGACCTTCATTCCTTCCAAAGACAACAGAAAACAGAAGTGCCAAAAGACCGGAGTAGCTGCTTTACTTTTCAAAAAAGGTAAGAGAGTGGAGTCTGAAAATTCTTAACAAAGAGCCAGAATGTCTTCAAATAACAAGTTATACCAAACTAAGCTCATTTCTTCCCGTCCTCCCCACCTTTTTTTTTTCCTTCCCAAAAGCCTACTAACCTGGTAGATCAGGGGTGCAGAGAAATGCTATAGTCCAAGTTTACCTAAACAAAGCATGTGACAAAGTCTCTCATGCTACACTTGTGGACAAGATGTTATGTAGTCCTGCAATTAGGTGAATTCAAAACTAGTTTAATGACCCAAATATGGTTGTCTATTTGGATGGAGAACTCCAGTGTAGAGCCTCTAGGATAGGTCCTTGGTCTAGTGTCAGCAATTTTATTAATGCCTTGTAGGAAGGCATAGATGGCATGCTTATTTGTATATAAACAAATCTGGGAAGGATAGTTAATAAGTCAGTTAGTAAAGTCAGGCTAAGATACTGGGTCAAATCCAATAATATGAAACTTAAGAGTAAATTGTTCTACCATAAATGTAAAGTCTTGAATTTGAGTTAAAAAAAAAAAAAGCAATTTCATGGAGATTTGTGGTTCCATGTGGAATAAAATATATAATTGTGACAATGTTCTTTTTGAATTTTAAATTCAGAACAAATTTTTAAAAAGAAAAACACCTTTTCTGACATGCAAGACAGGGAGGGTTTCTTTTAATAGATTTCAAGCTCAATAAGTCAATAGGACGATATAGTAAACAAGAAAGCTGATGCAATCTTAGGTTCTATTAAGAGAACATTAGAACCCTAAATAAGTAAAGTGGAATGCTTATCTGTATTCTGACTACATCTTGTCTGACTACACCTGGTGTTCATTTTAGCATATAACCCTACAGGAAGGTCACTGATATGATAAATCATATCCAGGTGAAGCAACCAAGATGAAAGTAAATAACATGAGGATGTACTAAAGAAATTGGGATGTTTAGCTAAGAACTAGGGACATGACTGCTGTCTTCAAGTTTTTGGGGGGCTATCATATAGAACAGGAATTATATTTTTTCAACCTGGTCTTAGAAGCCATATGAGGTGATGCGTCAGCACAGTCGAATGGAAAGAGCATTTAATTTGGAGTTAGAGAACCCCAGGTCAAATCCTGCCTCTACCATTTACTAGTATATGCCTTTGGGCAAGTTCCTTATCAGTAAAATGAGCAGATTGGACTAGACGGTCTCTAGGAGACTTACTTCTTTTTAAATATATGATCCTATAAAGTTAGAGAGTCAGATTTCAACTTAACATAAGGAAAAACTATACAGGTACAGACTGTACTAGATAGCCACTGAGGTCCCTTCCAACTCTGATTCTCTAGAGGATAGACTAGGTAGGGTAAAGAGGTCCAATTAGGAAGATATTAAAATAGTCAATGCAAAAGATACTCCAAAATTTGCTGTCTGCTTAACTAGTTTCAGAAGCCTGAGCCTGTTGAATACAAGGCAGTACAGGGGGAAGATGTGTTGCCAGAGAAGCAGGGTTGCAACTTAATTTGTGGCCTAAGGCAAGTCACTGCAGGTCTCTTCTCTGGGCCTCAGCTTCACATATAAAATGTGGAGGTTAGAAAAGATGACTCCTACTTGGTGTCTTCCATCTCTAAATCTCTTATCTTGTGTGTAAGTTGATCAGCATTAGAAAGACCCAAGCCCCACCCCAGCTCAGTCCGGTAGCAGACTAGGACCTTGGGCAAGCTACTCAAATCCTCAGAGCATCAGTTTTATGCTCTTTAAGGAGAGAGAATACAACTGACCCTCTGGATATCTCTGGACTTGACTTTCCCCACCTCTAACAGGAGAGTGTAGAGATGAGAGTGAGGAATAAATGATCTTTAAGTTGCCTCAACTCTAATAATCAATCATTCTATTATCAATAGGATGACTACCTTCAGGTAAATTCTGAGTTCTCCTGACTTGATGAATGCAGTGTTGCATTTTTATATCCTCTATCACCTTTTAAACTGTGTTCTCTGAATTTTTAATTAATAAAATGGCTTTGAATTGTATCTTATGGTCCATGAGTGTTAACTGTATTTTAACCCTTAAACTTGCTGTATGAAGCCTTATTTAGGCTTGCCCTATAATACAAAAATATGAAGTTTTGTAATGTTTGTCATTAATAGTCTGTGCTTTTTTTTAAAAAACAAGACTTATCAAACTTCCATTCACATACATAAGCACTCGGCTCTTTTGCTTATGTAACTGGAGTCATGGAAATGAGAAATTAAGCATTATTACTCATCTGAAGGAAGCAATGGACCACTTCTAGTGGGCCACATAAGGATTCAATGCTGAATAACTCTGTGCACTGGGATAATAAAGCAGTGTCTCCTTTGTCCTCTGAAGGCAGCAAGGTATGCCTGAGTCAAAGAAGCTATTGGCCCAAAGAGGGCTGGAAAGAAGGATCTACTGAGGAAACTTTAAATGGAGGGATAACTTCTGTTCTTGTTCTCTTTCTTTTTTCTCTCTGGAACTTCTCATGACTCTCCCTCATGGGAAGTTACTTTTGAAAGGATTCAAGTTCCAGTCCCAACTCTGCTATTTACTCTCATCATAGAGAAGCGTAAACTGTTTTTCTTAAATAAGCAAACTTATTTAAGAAAAGAAATAAAATGTTGACAAGTAGGATACAAAGTGGAAAGTAACAGGAACAAAGGAAAAATCCAAAAATCCAGAGGAAATGACATAATAGTGGTAGTCGTCAAGTATACAAAGGATTATATATTTAAACAACTGGGAAAATATTAATTGCTCATAGGTAGGCCAAGTCAATGTATTCAAAAAATATATCACAATTCTAACTAATTAATATTCAGTATCATACCAAACTACCCAAAAAAAGTATTTTATAGAGTTAGAAAAAATATCAAAATTCATCTGGAAAAACAAAATTGGTCAAGAATATAAAGGAAATAAATGGGAAAAACGTGATAAAAGATAGTCTAGCCATACCAGACCTCAAACTGTATTATAAAGCACTAATCATCAAAACAATCTGGTACTGGCCAAGAATGTTGTGGGGCATCAATAGAATAGATTAGGTATATACTACAAAGTAGTAAATGACCACAGGAATCTAATGTTTAATAAACCCAAAGACCCAAGCTTTTGGGACAAGAACTCACTGTCTGACAAAAACTGTTGTGAAAACTAGAAAACCATTTGGCAGAAACTGGGCATAGACCAACATCTCATACCATATACCAAAAAAAGAGATCAAAATGGGTACATGATTTAGACATAAAGGGTGATACCATGGAAAATCAGGGAAGCGTGGAATAGTTTACCTTTCAGATCTATGAATAAGTGAAGTATTTGTGACCAAATGAGATAAGAGAGCATTATAAGATATAAAAAGGATAATTTTGATTACATTAAATGTAAAGTTTTTTGCACAAATAAAACCAATACATCCAAGATTAGAAGGAAAGCAAAAAGCCAGAAAAATATTTTTTACATCAAGTATAGCTGGGGGTGGCTAGGCAATATTTGCTGGCCATGTGACCTTGGTCAAGTCACTTAATCCCAACTGCCCTGCCCTCCCCCCTCAAAAGCGGGGGGGGGGGGGGGGGGGGAAGTATAGCTGATAACAACCTCACTTCTCAAATATGTAGATAACTGAATCAGTCTTATAAGAATACAAGTCATTCCCCAATTGATAAATAATCAAAGGATTTGAACAGGCAGTGTTCAGAGAAAGAAATGAAAGTTATATAAAGTCATATGAAAAAATGCTCCAAGTCATTACTGATTAGAGAAACACAAATTAAAACAAAGGATTATTAAAACTGTGCATACTCTTTTGACCCAGCAATACCTACCAGGTCTATATGGCAAAGAGATGCAAAGAAAAAAAAGGGCCTATTCATACAACTTTTTTTTCATGGCAAAGAGCTGAAAATTGGGGAGATGTTTATCAATTGGGATGTGATCAATTGGGTAATTGTTGAACAAATTATGGTATATGACTGATAACAGAATACTACTGTGCTATAAGTAATGAAGAGCAGGATAATTTCAGAAAAACCTGGAAAGAACTGCTACAAAGTAAAATGAGCAGAACCAGGAGAATATGGTACACAGCAACAGTAAGACTGTATAATGATCAACTGTGAATAATAGGTATACTCAGTAATACAACGAACCAAGATAATTTCAAAGGCCTCATGATAAAAAACTATGCATCACCAGAGAAAGAAATGATGAAGTCTGAATGCAAACCCAAATCTTTTTTTCACTTTATTTTTTGCCTTGGTCTGTGTTTTCTTTGACAAAATGACTATGTAAATATGTTTCGCATGACTGCAGATGTTTAATTTATCAAATTGCTTGACATTTCAGGAAAGGAGGGAGAGAATTTGGAACTCAAAAAATTTAAAAATGAACATTAAAAATTTTTACATAAAAAAATTATGTGCAATGGGAAAAGATATTGTTCTAAAAATAAAAAAATAATTATAATATGTAATAAATATATATATTTTTAATTTCAGCTTGGCCCCAGGTAGTAGAACCTCCAACAAAGAGATGAAGTTGCCTCTCTAGGCAGGTTTTAAAGAAAGGATTCACTTCCTAAAAATAAAGCTATCCAAAAGTGAAATTGGTGCCTTCAAATGTAGTGGGAGTTCCCCTTCACTATGAGCCTTCAAAAGCAAATACTACAAGATCATTCGTGGGTGGCCTATAGTCAAGATAGAGGTTAGTCTTGATATCCTAATTTACCTTCCAACTCGAGTATGTGTGAAAATCTGAGGCAGGAAAATCACTTTTAGTTGGAGAAGGGGAAGAGCAGCAACAAAAGAAGATAAAAATTTTGAGAGAGGGTGTTTTATAGATAAATGGGAGTAGCCGACATGGAGATGGAAGAGGACAGGTAATCAAGCAATAACTAAGAGTTCAGCTTGACTAAAATTCCTAGCATGCAATGTAATTAGTGTTCAATGACAGAATGGAGTCAGGTTGTTAATGACAGGCTCTGAAGTTTGTATTTTATCTTATTTAAAAAAATGGCAGGTTACTCAAGGAAGTGACATAATCCAACCACCTACGCATTTGAAATATTATTTTGGCAGATGAATAATGGTTTGGAGAGGGGAGAGAGAGGGATGGGTAGACAAGGACAGAGGCTATTAACAGTTGCTGAATTGAGGCCTGAACTGGGGTAGTACCAACATAAAAAACAATGCCAATCTGAAAAATGTCAGTCTGATGAAAAAAGAACGCAAAAAAGAGCAAACTCTGATGGAAACTCTGAGTTTAATGTGGACTGAGATTAACTACAAAGGGGAATTAATTTTGTGCTTTGGCACAGTTCAACATCTCTTCCACTGTTTGTACCATCTCTGATCAGCTGGGGGGGAGATGACCATCATAATGGGTTTCAACAAAATATCTTAGAAACCCTTCTTCATTAGCAACATCATTATCTCTTCTACTTAGTATTACTATTCTATTTGTATTTCTAACACTTTGTACATGGTAAGCACTTAGTTTTTTTCATTCATCCACTCATTCATTAAAGCATTGCCCCCCTAGATCTGAAATATCCTGAAATATGCTCGCTCGCGCGCTCTCTCTCTCTCTCTCTTTCCACTTTTTGAAGGACAGAAGGAAGGGCAATTGGGATTAAGTGACTTGTCCAAGGTCACACGGCTAGTAAGTGTTCAGTGTCTGAGCTCAGATTTGAACCTTGGTCCGCCTGACTCCAGGGCTGGTGCTTTATTCACTACGTCACCAAGGTGCCCCAAAATATGCTCTGATTATGACTCTTAAATCACCAATGTCTTTTCTAGACTTCCCTTAGAATTTTTCCCTTTTTTGGACTATGTATAACTTTTAAAGTCCTTCTCAAATTACCATTCTGCCTTAAACTTCTCTCTCAAACACTGCCAGAGGTAGCTTTCATTCACTTCCTTCAGTCATATAATTATCCTACTCCAAAGGCTGTCAACCTATTAATCAGGTTCAAATGAAGTCTACCAGCTGATCTCAATAGCTCTCCTCACCCTTCAACCACTTCAACCATATTAATGGCAGCATTCTCCTATCACTCAGGCTTAAAAATGTTATTATCTTTGACTCTTTCCTGTCCTTTATCAACTACATAGTCATTAAGTCTTAATGATTTATCTTTTGTGAATGAATGAAAAAACATTTATAAAGTGATTTTCTATTTCCACTGCCAACATTGTAAGACTTCATTTTCTCCCTCAAATCTGGATTAATTCAACAGCACACTTCTTGCCTGCTGGTTCTCAAAGTCCACAGCATAAAATGCAAAAACAAACAAGCAAAAAAAAACAAACCAAAACCCTCCAACCTCCTGATTTTGGCATTTAAGATTTTCTATAAAGAGTCACCTATCTAACTTGATTTTTACCTCAGAGTTAAAAGGTCCTGCAATAAAGTTCAGTCATTCAGAGATTTACTTTATTTGCATATAAAATAACAATGACAAAATGTGTATGTCCTATTTTGCAGAGGTTTGAGGAAAGTGCTTTATAAGTCTTACAGAACCATATTGATGTGAATAATTATCACTTTTATTGTTATTATCAAGAGGCAGAATGTATCTATATATACATATACAGACACACATATACCCACATATCTCTATGCATAATGGAAAAACGCGAAGATTCAAAGAACGCAAGGACTCACATAAAAGGTTAATTATAAAATTATAACATGATTTATCATTAGGAATGCTTCTGGCCACCTTAGAGAAATACAGCTCTCTACCATAATCCACTGCTGTGAATATTATGTTATGTGTTCCACTTTACTTTTTTAAATTTATTTTTTTCTTGCATTTTAAGTTCTAAATTTTCTCCCTCCTTCCTTCTACCCCACACCACAGTAAAGAAGGCCACAATTTGCTATGTGTGTGTGTATGTGTGTGTATATATATATATATATATTTTTTTTTTCAGTTCTTTCTCTGGAGGTAGATAGGATCTTCCTTCACTGGCCCTCAGTAGTAGATGTGAATATTTATAATACTCAGAGAATAGCCTAGTCATTCAGTTATTCTTCAAACAAATATTGCTGTTACTGTATACAACATTCTGTTGGTTCTGTTCAATTCACACTTAATTGTTTCATGTAAGTCTTTCCAGATTTTTCTAAAATCAACCTGCTCATTATTTCTTACAGCACGGTAGTAATTCCACGTTCCATTTTAAAGTCAGATTTCTTTTCAAACTGGAGATAAACAGAAAATTGAGATCTTTACAAAAGTTTAGCTTTTTAAAATTTTTGCTAAGCTAGACAAGGTTTAGCTAGCTTATTGCATAATTAAATACTGTGACAATGGCAACTGAGAAAGTCAAACCCAACTTCCTCCACAGGAATGATATTCAACAGCTAAAGAGAAGTCCTAGAATTTGGAAGAAATAAATTTAAAGGGTAATGAGATCCAAGGGCCTAAAAGGAAGACTAACTGGGGCAAGAAGCCACACAGGAGAGAAGAGCCTGAAGAAGAGCCTGTGTGGGTCTTTTCCTACGACATAGCTAGGGAAGGAAGTAGTTCCCGCCGAGCAATAATATTTGAACATTTTCCTGTACAAAAATACTGAAAAAAAGAACTGCATTTGAAACTATGAATCTGAGGGTCCTTTTCAACCATTGTATACACAGATCCTTGGCAATCTAAAAAAATTTCATTTATTATCCGGGGTTGAAAATCAGTGCTCTGTGTGTGTGTGTGTGTGTGCACGTGCATATGCACGCATATGCACAAAAGAATGTATATCAGCATTAAACTTGCTTATTAAAAAATGACAGTTATTCCTCCTCCCTGGGAGTCCAAGACAGTGATAGTTATGGCATGGACACCTCTGCTAACAACTGAGTTGTCAAAAGACTCAGAATGGAACCCTTAAACTGAAACAGTAAAAACACTGTAAAGCTATATGTAGCTGGGTCGAATTAAAAGCAGTTGCTGAACAATCTACACCTGAACACTAAAGTGCTCAAAGAATTTGAAAATTTTTAAAAATACTTTATACGTAAATTTGCTTATTCAGTCAACCAATCAAACTACCAAAGCATTGTTTTATAGAGATGGAGGAAAATCCATCTGCAATAACAAAAGGTCTATAAACTCAAGAGAAATATGAAAAAAAGTGGGAAAGTGGACCTATCAATACCAGATAATGAACACAGCGCCTATCATCAAGACAATAGAGGCTGATCAGATTAGATATGCAACAGGCAGAAGGAAACAAGCACATTAGCCTAGTATTTGAAACCCAAAGATCTACTGCATAAGAATTTGATGCCAGACAGAACCTACTTAGGAAATAAGAAAGGAGAGGAATCTAGCACAAGCTAGGTATAAATAAACCAAAAGATAAGAGAGGCTCCCAAAGAGTACAGGACCTAGTCATAAAAGGTGACAACATAAACAAAGCAGAGAAGCAAGGAAAAAAATTACCTGTTAAACTTACAGAAAGGGGAAAAAGAGTCTGGAACCAACAGAGACAAAAGATTCAAAGAAAGTAAAAATGAACACTTTTATTAATGTTTTTGCCTATCTGCACACATGCGTGTGCGCACACACAAAGAGCACTTTTCAACCCTTGGTAGTAAATGAAATTTGTTTAGATTGCCAAGGATCTATAAAATGGTTGGAAAAGACCCTCAAATGCATAGTTTCATATGCAGTTCTCTTTTTCAGTATTTTTGTACAGGGAAATGTTCAAGTTTATTCATGTTCATTAAGCATATAACGAGGAAAGCTTTAAAATATTCTTAAGAAAAGGTAACCTCCTGGCCCAAATAAAAACAGGTATAAGTGGCACAGTAGATAGAGTGCTGGGCCTGAAGTTAGGAAGTCTAAATCTGACCTTAGACTGTGTGACCTTGGGCAAGTCATTTAACTATTTGCCTCAGTTTCCTCATTCGTAAAATGAGCTCAAGAAAGAAATAGCAAACCACTATAGCATCTTTGCCAAGAAAACCACAAAAGGAGTTATGGGTCACACAGGACTAAAAAACAACTAACAACAACAAAAAAGCAGGGACCTGAAGGTATTTTTGGTGGGAAGGGGATGGCTGGAAAAAGCCATTTCCAGGTTACCTTCTTCAGCCACAGTAGCAACAACGAAAGCTGACCCAATGACTACAACCACTGGGACATGATTCCTGGCACCACGTTTACTGGACTTCTAGTTGCTCTTTCTTCAATTCAAAAAAGGTCAAAGACATCACATGGTGATGTCTTAACTTGTGTGTGAATTGGATTTACATGAAGCTGAGTTACACAAGTCATCAGTCTCACTCTCTCTTCCAGAGTCATTGAAGTCCAGGGGCAAGACAAAAGTCAAGATGACTGCTGGATGGCCTGGGATGCAATGGATGACATTAGCATCTTCAATGTCTGACTAAGCTCTAAGGGCTCCATAGCGCCTGCTTCAGCAGCATTTGCTGCCACTGAACAAACTGTTCTAATCTACCCATTCTGCCAGAAGTCTTCACGAGATACATCTTACTCACCCCAAAGGTTTGAGACATCTCTTGGTTATCCACACTCTCATTTTAGCCTTTCTCAGGGTACAGCCACTGCTAATGCTACAGCTTACTGGAGCCACAGGTTGAGAACTAGGTGAAAAGTGGACAAACAGCCCTCAAAAGGGCTCAGAGCAAGCCCTCACACCAGAGATGCTAGTCTTCCCTGAACACTCCATACACACATTGGGCTCCTAAGACTTAAGGAACAGGGGAAAATGGGGAAAATGAGTGGCCTGAGACACATCCAAGGTAGTAAAGTCTAAAAACTTGAGAGAAAAGAAAAAATGGAGGGACCTATAGTTGGTGGCCTTTTTGAGGAGTTTAGTTACAAAGAGCAGAAAACATACAGGATAATTAGTGGGGATGGAAGGGTCAAGTAAGGTTTTTTCCCACAATTGGGAGAAATGGGCATGTTTGTAGGCAGTAGGAAGATGACCTGGTTAAAAGGGAAAAGAAGAGAAAAACTGGCTCAGCCCCAAAGCAATTCTCTTTTTCACCACGGGATCAAATGGTCTGCTGTTGTAATGCGAGCTGCAAAAATGACTTGCTGTGTTACACACCTGCTCAGCGGTATGTCTGATTCTTTCAGTCATATCATCATCTCTGATCCTCACAACGGCCAAAAGAGGGAAGTGCCATTACTGTCCCTATCTTACAGCTGAGGAAATGGAGGCAGGCACCGTTTCTATGACTTGCTCAAGATCATCAGGCTAGTTAAGAGTCTGAAGCCTTATTTGAACTCATCTTCCTTGGGCAGCTAGGTGGTGCAGTGGATAGAATGCCCAGCCTGGAGTCAGGAAGATGCAAGTTCAAATATGACCTCGGATGCCCTAGGCAAGCCACTTAACATTGTGTGCCTCAGTTTCCTCATCTGTAAAATGAGCTGGAGAAGGAAATGGCAAACCACTCCATTATCTTTGCTAAGAAAATCCCAAAAGGGGTCACAACTGAAAAAAAAAAAAATAAACAACTTCCTATCCTGTGGCCCAGTGGTCTATCCACTTCAACACCTGCCTACCTCAATGGAAGGAGCTATGTCTTCTTATTCCTTATGTATTCCCTACAGCACACAGCTATGAATATAGAATAATCAAATTAATGAAATGATAACCATATTCTTTTAATCAAGATATGAGTCTCCTTCTACGCTCCCCCCTAAATGTAAGGAGAAAATACTAAAGTAACATTAAAAACACATGAAACTAGGTTGCTGTGCAATCCTATATATGGATTCACAAATCATAATGGACCATAAATCACTAAGTATATGACATTTACAAGACTATACAGCAAAGTCAATTCGACAAATATAAATTTACCACAAAGCTCTACTGTTAGCCCAGGGGGAGATAATAAGGAAGATTAGTTACCAACCCTCAGGGAGCTTACAATCTATAATGGTGATCTAACACAAATGAAAACAACTACAATGAAAGAAATACACAAAAAGTGAGATACAAAATATTCAAACAAGTTAGAATTAAGAGAGAAAAGGGAGAAGTAGCATTATAAACATATGGTATGAACATAGGTAGAAAAACAGCAAAATTAAGGAAAAAATACATACAACACATGGAACAGAAACAAGCCTAGTTCTCAAGCAACACGTTTAAACCTTATTTGGAAAAAAAAGGGTATCTGCCACAGAAGCTAAAGTAGTAGGGAGAATAAGCAGTATTCTTTTGCTATTCTTCCAATATTCCTTACCTGGATGTAAGAAAACACTATATGTAAACATCAGACCCAGACCCACTTCTTTAACATTAATAAAACATGAGAGACCTACTTGTAGCGATCTCTGCTAAACCACTGACAAACACTTGTCTTTTAAAGAACAAAAGTAGACTATGGAATAAGTAAAAGGAATTTCTCCAAACAGGCCAATAAAGGTAAGAAAAAGATATTACTAATGGATAAATTGGGAAGGGGGGTAAGAAATCAATTAACTCAAGATCTTTTTTATTAGTTCGTTTCACACCATTATCAGTCATAAAACATACAAAAATTCAAATTTATTTGGCTAACTCTTCCCTTCTAGCCCCCAATAATTAATCAAAAAACATATATCTGAACTTTACAACCATAAACCGACATCACCCACAAGACTCTTATCAACATGCAGCTGGACTGTCACAGAAGTTGACCAAACTGTCAAGACTTAACCAAAAGCTAATGAACCAGTATAGGGACAATTCTATACAGATTCCCACTTTGAGAAAGTTGCATAAAGAACCTTTCTAATATAAGATGCAAAATATTTAACTCTTCTCCCATACTTCTGGAATGGTTAACATTAATTACAGCTGATCTTCTCACTCCATTTCTTTATAAAATACTTTGTATTTAAACTCTGTAAAACCTTTTTTTTGTCAAGACTGCCAAAATATTTCACAAAATGGAATCCCCAATGTGCTACCTTTTACTTTATAGATGGGATAGCTAAGAACGAAAAAAAACTTGAATATTTTCGATTTTATAACAGATTATTTTAAAAAACAATTAGGGTTTACATATATGGTGTACTACATAAATAAAAGATGAATGCCATCCTTAGCTTACAATTTAAAAAAATCAATACAGATGCAAGTCTATAAGAGTGCCAAAAAAAATCATAAAGTGTCCACATTACTAAAAAGCAGGTAAATAAGCCCTTAACTTGGGAATTGGGTTCAAATCTTGACTTTACAGCAACTACTACTTACTGGCTGGTTGTTTCTCAAGATTATAGCTTCTTTATCAGAAAAATGGGAGTTTAAACTAGATGACCTTCAAGGTTTCTCCTATTTCTAAGGTTCAGTGATTCTGTTACTAAAGGCTTCTTATTTTTAAGTTGAAAAATGACAGCTCTTCTACTTCACCTGAAAGGACATTTTTATTAATATTGATTCAAAACAAAGATTGCTGGAGAGCTATCACAGTGCAGGAACACGAGATTCTACGTGCCACTTGATTAGCCCTGTTACCATGTCATGACTCCTCTGGAGTTTGCTTCCTCATCTGTAAAACCAGGGATCAGAATCCTTTCACTCTGTCTACCTCACAAGTGAGGTTTTTATATAACAAGGAATTTGGTAAACTGGCAAACTCTATGCAAATGTGTTTAAGTTAAAAGGTATTAACAATCACAGACAGAATGCTTTGAACAAAACAAAACAATTCTCTAGGAGAGATGCTACAACTGTTCGCATACTTGATTTTACAAGTAAAGAAACTGATACAATGAGTACTTAACTGATTTTGGCTACAAGGTCAGTTAAAAAAAAGTAAGGGTCAGCCAAGATGACTTCCTGGAAAAAATCTGGCTGCCTAGCTTGCTCCCCAAATACCTATTCCAGCAAAAACCTAAAATTCACACCACATAGGCATGATCAAGAAATTCCTCTGAGAAACTACAATAACTTTTTCCACCATGGAACAACACACACACACACACACACACACACACACACACACACACACACACACACATACATATATATCAGCCAGCAGCCTACAGACCACAGGAAAAGGTTCGAATAGCATCATCTACCAGCCAGAGACCTTTGTGGTCTGCAAAACTCTCAACCTGGAGGCAGCACAAACAAAAGCACCCACTACTCCTAAACTGGTTGTAAGTTCATAGTGAGGTAGTTAATAGTGACCATGGCAAGCAGCACCTCTGACCTGGGTATCTGTAATGTCATACACCAGCAGATTCCCAAAAGAATGCTACTGTGAACAGTTTTAAAGGTTCAGATTACACAGTAATAGTGAACACTCTTGTTTATTCCATTGCAAATCAAGGCAAATATTCACAATATAATATTCACAACATTACAACTTGTCACAAAATAGTGTTTATAACATCTTAACATTAGAACAGCCACACAGTTTTCACTACAGTGGCTACAATATTTAGAACAAGGAACAGAAGAATAATCATCTGGTTTCCCTAAGAGGGGAACCCTCCTTACTTAATCATTCAGTCAATTCACAATACAATAATCAAACTTCCACTCATGGGGCAACCATTAACTTAATCAGTCACTAATTTAGCAATCGGTCACTAAGCTAGATTCCCAACTACTAAATATCATTAATCACAAATACAGTCATTAGAAAACCACACAAATCCTCCACCCCTTGGTGTCCAGCAAACCTCAGTTTCTTCCAAGGGGAGACCTTTTCTTCATCTTGACTCTGGGTGGTCTCTCTGATTCCCTGGATCCCCTTCTATGGTTCCAGCTCCCTCCTGAACCCACGAAACAGTCACCTGGATTCAGAAGCAGACAGCTGCCAGGTTCTCGTCCAGTCCTCAGTGGTAGACAGCTCCCAGGTCCTTGTCCAGTCCTCAGGGCAGTCCTTGGTGCACACTGAAGTCACAGGGTCCAGCACATCTCAAACCCTTCACCACTTCTCTTGCCTGGAACTCAAGGATCAGCCAGGCCATGAACAAAGTCTTATCCTGATCATGCTTCTTCAGTCCTCCAACAGTTCAGCTGGCCCTAGGACCCAGAAGGAATACTGGCCTTCTGGGTGGCCTTCACAAGATTCTGATCTCAGGAAAACTCCATCTCTTTTCTCAGTCAACTTCCAGATGCTAGGAGAGAAACTAACTAACTCTCTCTCTCTCTCTCTCTCTCTCCCTCTCTCCGTCCGTCCCTCCCTCTCTCCCTCTCTCCCTCTCTCTCTCTCTCTCTCTCTCCTTCTCTCAAGAAAACTCCAATTCACTTCTTCAGTCCAGCAGCCCAGCTCCCAGATGCTGAGACAATCCTGCTTCCTCTAACAGGAAAATTCAAATTCTGT
>CM053594.1:72206749-72231424 GCA_028646575.1 Pseudocheirus occidentalis | reverse complement strand
ATTATAAAAAGAGGGGTTGGTATTTTATCCTAGAGGCAAAAAGAAGCCACAGGAACTCTTTGAGCAGGCCAGTGACGTGGTAAGAATATCTCTGGTTCCAAAATGTAGGCATCTGTGTGGGATGGCCTGGTAAGGGAAAAGCTGGACTGAAATTCAGCTTTCAACTTCTCTGAATTTCAATTTCTTATCCATAATATGGGATAATAGTAACAGCTTTAAGAATCTGACAGCTCTGATCAGGTAGCTAGAAGAACTGGTAGCTCAGTGGATACAGCCAGCAAGACACGTCCTAACTATATGACCCTGAGCAAGTCACTTAACCTCTTATTGCCAGAGAATAGGATTCACTGGCTCCACTGGAGAAGCAAACCACTCCAGTATCTTTGCCAAGAAAATCCCATGGACAGCTATGGTCTATGGGGTCACTAAGAGTTGGACAGACTAAACAACAAGAATTCTGATCTAGAGCCTAGCACAGAGTCTTAAGAAAAAAACAAGATCGCATCTAAATGTTTGCTAGAACTAATCTCATCAGAAATTCTATAGATTCTCAACCAATATTTAGAGTTAAAATATAAACAGGGTGGGGCGGCTAGGTGGCCGCAGTGAATAGAGCACCTGCCCTGGAGTCAGGAGTACCTGAGTTCAAATCCGGCCTCAGACACTTAACACACACAAAAAAAAACTAGCCATGTGATCTTGGGCAAGTCACTTAACCCCAACTGCCCTCCAAAAACAAAACAAACCAAAAAAAAAATATATAAACAGGGGCTTTCTTCAGTCTTTTTGCTTCACAAATGCCTTGTCAGAAACAGATCAACTTACATTGCAAATAGTGTTCTTTGCAAAGAAAGCTGAGAAATGGTTCAGTAATTACCAAATCGAATAAGTCTGAGCTTATTATTAGAAATAATCACTTTTTTAGAATCCTAAATTCACGTGGGTTTCTGTCTAACTCTTTCATACTATTTGCTCTATTATCCCACAGTAAAAGCATGAATAGGTTAAACCTAAGCTCTAGACCAGGGAGGAGTGTGAAATGTGCAGCCCCAAGACCACATGTGGCCCTCTCAAGTGCTGCCCTCCGGCTGAATACAAACTGTGGCCTTTAAGTTTGCATTTGGCCAAAAGGCTGTACTTGAGGACCTAGAGGGCCATATGTGGTCTCCCGGCTGCAGGTTCCACATCCCTGCTCTAGACCATATACTAGAACTAGATCAAGGGCTCCTAAGTATTTTTGTGGCATGGCAATCTGCTGAAGTCTATAACCCTTTCTCTGAATAATTTTTTTTTCACTTTTTTTTTTGGAGAGGCAAGACAGGATAATTGAGGTTGACTTGCCCAAGATCACAATTTTACATGTGCTAAGTGTTAAGTGTCTGAGGTCACATTTGAACTCAGGTCCTCCTGACTCCAGGGCCAGTGCTCTATTCAGTATACCACTCAGCCGCCCCTCCAATCTCTCTTCTAATTCACCATTCTCACTACCACCAATTATTTTTTTCTAATATGCAGATCTGATTTCATCACCTCACTGCCTCAAAGTTTTTACTGCCTCCCCTTCTACTTAACCAAATCAAATATATGAACTAATTACTTAGCCTTGGATGACACTACAGTTAGGCATATTTGGAACTGGTTAAATAAATGGACACACAGACTAATTATTAATGGGTCTGCAATACCTAGGAGAGGGGGGGGCCTTATGGCATGCTAAGGACTGCACTATCTTTGGCCCCATGTTGTTCAACATTTTTATCAATTACTTGAATTAAAGAATGAATGGCATGTTCGCCAAATTAGATGACATGAAGTTTAAAAGGGAAAGCTAATATACTGGGCACAACCACCCATATCCAGAAAAATCTCAACAAAGTTGAACAAGATTAAATGACTCCCTTTAAAATTTCAAGTCCTACACACGGAGTCCAAAAAAATTAACTTCACAAATACAAGATGGAAGAGGCTAAACTAAAAAACAGCTATATGAAAAAGACCTCGGGGTTTTATTAGACCACCAGCTCAATGAGTCACCAGGGTAACATGACAGGCAAAAGCGCTACTATCCTAGGCTATAATGAAAAGAAACGTATGTCCTCTGTCTTGTGTCAGGTCATATCTGGAGAATGGTGATCAGTTAGTTATAGACATCAAATTTCAGGAAAATCATTTATTTCTCTTAGTTCTTTTTGAGACAGCAAAGAACTGGAAACTGAAGGGTCGTCCATCAATTGGGGAATGGCTGAACAAATTGCGGTATATAACTGTGATGTAATACTACTGCTCTAAGAAATGACAAGTAGGATGATTTCAGAAAAACAAGGGAAGACTTACATGAAATAATATAAAGTGAAGTGACCAGAACCAGGAGAACATTGTATACAGTAATAGCAGTACTGTACAATGCTTTAACTATACTTAGCAATACAATGATCTAAGAATTCCAAAGGACGAGTGATGAAAAATGCTATCTACCCCCAGAGAACTGATGGGAGTCCATATGCAGATAAAAGCACACCATTTTTTCACTTCATTTTTTTTCCTGGTTTATTTTTTGGGGTGGGAGAGGGAAGATCTGTGTTTTCTTTCACAATATGACTAATATGGAAATGTTTTACATGATTACATATGTACAACCTATATCAAATTGCTTACCGTCTCGGGGAGAGGAGAGGTGAGAAAGAGGGAATTAGAAACTCAAAAATTTTTTTAAAACATTAAAAATTATTTTTACATATTGTAATTGGGAAAAAAATTATTCTCAAAAATTAAAAAAAAGAAAAAAAAACACAAGCAAACCAGAATGAGTCTGTAGGAGAGCAACAAGGATGGTAAAGGAACTAAAAAACACATCATTATAAGATTTGGGTAAAAAAACTGGGAGTATTTACCCTAAAGACTTAAATAGCTTGACCAGCTTCATATTTTATGGGCTGTCATGTAAAAGGAGAGTAAGACATTATTATGAAATTTAGACTTGTTATAAAGAGAATAACAAATCACATGACCAACAAGCTAGAGGACTAGGCACTTTCTCAAAACCCCTCCAAAATAAGAATTATGCCCACATATGCATAAAGCTATTCCAGCTGTCTCCCAAACACTAAATAGATAAAAATATCAGAAGAAGTTAATACCCCTATAATCCTAAAGACTATCTCAGCCTCTCCTACCCAAGCAGCCACCAGTAAGTACCCTGTTGCAAGCTTGCAATAGAACTCAACTCTGAACCTCACACCCTTCCCTACAGCCCAGAAAATCAAAGGGCAAGAAGCTTACCACAGCTAGGACTGTGTTGTGGCAGTGCTCTGTGATACAACAGGACTCAGCCATAAAATTGAGTAACATAGGAACTTGGGGCAAGCTTCAATTCCATAAACTTTCATTAAGCACCTACTACATGCTAGGCACTGGGCTAAAAGCTGGAAATACAAAGAGGCAAAAGACAGTCCCTGCCCTCAAGTAGTTTACCATATAATTGGGGCGGGGAGGGGGAATGACATGCAAACAAATACATACAAAGCAAACTACAGACAAGACAAATAGAAATATTTAACAGAAGGAAGCCACTGGAATTAAGAGGAGTTGGGAAAGGCTTTGTAGGAAGTGGGATTTCAGTTGGAACTTAATGAAAGCAAGAGGCTAGTAGGAGGGAGAAAGAGCATTCCAGATATGGAGAAACAGCCAGAGAATATGCCCAGTCAAGAGATGGGAGTATTTTGTTCAAGGAAAGGAACAGCCAGTAAGCCAGTATCATTGCATCAAAGACTACCAAGGAGTGTATTAGGAATAAGGTATAAGAAGACTGGAAAGATAGGAGGGGGGTAGGTCATGAAGAGCATTTTGTATTTGATCCTGGAGGTAATAGGAAGCCACTGGAATTTGGGGGGGGGGGGTGATGACATGATCAGACTTAAGTTTTAGGAAAATCACTTTAGTGGCTCAATGGATTGCAGTGGAGAGAAACTTGAGGCAGAGAGATCAACAGCCGGTTATTACAGTGATAACATATGTGTGACAGCCTTTCTGAAACAAAGGAAACCAGTTCAGTACATCCCAGAAGTTACTGGGGGCAGAGATCAAGGGTGGTGAAACTTGAATCGCCCAATATGGGAGGAAACTGAGATAGCTTTGAGGCCCAGGCCTCCTGAAAACCACCCAGGGGAAGGAATCAGGAAGTATAGAAGAATATAAGGAAAAAAGACTGAAACTAAGATGTTAGGAGGAAGGAAAACTCAGCTAGAGACTTTGAACGCATAAACTAACAAGGAAAATACTAACAAAACAGAAAATGACTTCCAGATCATCTAAACAAGTCCAGACCGCTATACAAGACAAAGGAAAATTAACATACACCTGATGAGGTAGATGACGCTGTGAATTCTCAAGAGAGCATGAAACTACTGCAGGATATTCTTGAATGGTTTAAGAAATAAGAATGTGAAAACAAGAATCATTCAAAAGGGGAATAGGCTGTCTTGGGAGGAAGCACATTATCCACTATTAGGAAGACTTCAAACAAAGGTTACATGACTATATTTTAGAGGATGTTATAAAGGCATTCTGGGTCAGTTATGGATAAGAATAAGATTCGATGACTTGTGAAGTCCCTTCTAGCTCTTAAAGAAATTCCATGATTCCAAGACGATATACAAATACACATAAAAACCTTAGGAAGATTAGGTAACAGCAGTTGGGGAATGGGCAAACAGTGATACATGAATATGATGTAATTGTTACTGAATTATAAGAAATGATGACTGAAGCATTCAGAGAAGCAAAAACAAATGAACAGATGCAGTGAAATAACACAACCAGGAAAACAATATACACAATTACAACAACATTCACAGAAAGAACCTAAAAAACCCAGAACTATATGCTATATGATTCCAATGACAAAGTCCCACCTTCTCTTCCTTATAGAAGTGGAGGGTTGTATCCTAATCAGATTTGATATATTTTCTTTTGATCTGATTTGATAATTTTCTTTTTTATTTCTCTTTTTTGTTACAAGGTTTGGTTTGCTTTTGTAGGGACTGAGAACCAAGGATGGTTTAAAAACAATCAACAAAAATTAAAACCTGGAAGGAGGAGAACAAAAGAGTAGGCAAAATATTTCATCTGGCAGAGTGATTTACTTCCTGGATTAAGCTAAACCCATTTTGATCATTTTCCCCTTATCAGTTAAGATTATTTATAGTATATTAATTTGCATTATCAGTATGTTGCTTTGTAAAAAACAGGACTGAGTCTACATGAGGTATTCAATAAATACTTTGTGACTGATTCTGGTCACTCCTGTAAACTGTCACACAACATATGCGAATGTTGGTAGTTATTATTATTCAAGGGAAGAACTGTATTACAAAATAATGAAATCCATGAGCTAGAAAAGGACCTGGAGATCAATCATCTAAGCCAAACCACAAATTTCACATAAAGAGACTCAAAGAATTAAAATGACCTACTCAAAATCAACCAGCTTGGCAGAAACGTAGCAAGGCCAAGATTCTCTGGCTTCCCCACCAGGTGCTCTTTTTTCCCCTATGGACTCCTAAGAAACTGAATCT
The DNA here is from genome assembly GCA_028646575.1 of Pseudocheirus occidentalis. Classification (NCBI taxonomy): domain Eukaryota; kingdom Metazoa; phylum Chordata; class Mammalia; order Diprotodontia; family Pseudocheiridae; genus Pseudocheirus; species Pseudocheirus occidentalis. Next base: position 72,225,851 of record CM053594.1, on the reverse strand, counting down.
TGATGTTCAGTCAAAAGGGATTTGAAGGTTCACTTAGTCCTTAGTCAAGTACTCACTATACACTATGCAAAATATGCTCTTCTTTTCCCATATATACCTCCCTTCAAAGGACCTAGGACAAATTTTTACATTGGTATTTTTTTCAGTGTTTTTGGGGGTGGAGGGGGAATTTCTTAACCTGAGTCAGTAAACATTCCAATTCTTTAAAAAGTTATTTACCGACAAGGTTAAGTGCTTAATAGATTTAATATACATTTAACATATTTTGAAACTAGTACATTCTAAAAGACGTTTTTCCCAGATTCTTGTTCGCAATTCAACTAATCTAGATTAAAGAGACCTTGTTTCTTGCCATGGGGGGGAAGGGAGAGTGCTTTAGATTATGTATTAAACCCACTGCAGACAGCAAAGCATTTATACTATAGTTTAAAATGTTCCTTTCCCAGCCTCTTTCCTGTTCACATCACTCTTTTACTTTTATAATTTTCCCTCTTACTAGATTTTCATTATGTAAAACTACTCCTCTCCATGAGGATCGTAAATCTAGTAAGGAGAATAAGGGAAGTAAGACTATAATAAAATCGAATCCCAACAAGCATCTAGTAAGCACTGGAGATATGAAAACAATATCACAAAATTATTCCTGCCTTAAGGAGTCTATAAGGAACACATTATATAAATGAAAATCAGAGAAAGGGGAGAACACTAATCAGAAGAATCAGAAAAGGCTTCCCCAAAGGACCTATCTGTACAAAAATATTTATAGCAGCTCTTTTTGTGGTAGTAAAGAATTGGAAACTGAGTGGATGTCTATCATTTGTGAATTGGTTGAATGAGTTGTGGTATATGATTATGATGGAATACTACTGTGCTAATATAAAAATAGTATTTCTTATAGGAAATAATGAGCAGGATTAAAAACCTGGGAAGACTTATATGAACTGATGCAAAGTGAACGGAACCAGAACATGGTACACAGTAACTGCAATATTGTACAATGATCAATTGTGAATGATTTAGCTATATTCAGCAATACAACAATGTAAGACAATTCCAAAGGATTCATGATGAAAAATGTTATCCACATCCAGAGAAAGAACTGATGGGAGTCAGAATGTAGATCAAAGAATACTATTTTTCACTTTTTTTGGTGGGTTTGTGGTTTGTTTGGGGGTTTTTTTGGGGGGGGGAATCTTTAAATTCCACTATCATTACAGGGGATACTATTTTTTACCTCACAATATGATTAACATGGAAATGTTTTGCATGACTGCTCATGTAAGACCTGTATCAAACTGCTTACCATTTCAGAAAGGGCAGAGAGGAGGAAGAGAATTTGGAACTCAACATTTTAAATAATGAATGTTAAAACTTGTTTTTACATGCAATTGGGGAAAAAATAAAATATTAATTTTTTTAAGTGGAGGAAAAGACTTCTCTGCAGGAACTGGCACATAACTTCCTTGAGGGAAGTTAGAATTTTAGAAAGCAGAGATGAAAAAGGAGTGTATTCCAGGTATAGGGAACAGCTAATAAAGAGGAAGATGGAATGCCAAGGTCAGGAAACTACAAATAGGCCACTCTGGGTGGAACAGAGAAAGTGTGACAGGGAATAACAAGCAATAAACCTGGAAATGTAGATTGTAGCCAGACTGTAAAGTGCTTTATGTAACAAAACAATTTTTATTTTATTCTAATGGCAAGAGGAAGCCACTTAAAGTTCTTAAGCAGGAGAGTACCACAATCAGATTCATGCTTTAGGGCTACATAAATTGTCAGCTTTAGAGGATGCAGTAGAGAACACAAAGTCTGGAAGTCAGGAGTTCAATTAAAAGGCTGAAGTGAACAATGAAAAAGAAGTATTGTGAAAGAATTGACATTATTGGCTAATTGTCTGGATATCAGGAGGGAGAGTGTGTGATCCAGTCAAGTCAAGGATAACTTCAGGGTTTTTACCTTAGTGACAACCAATGGCAATGCTCTCAACAGAAAAAGGGAAAAAATCAGGGAAATTCATTTCCCATCTGCTTGGTTTGAGATGTCAGGCAAGTAATGATGAAGAACAGCACTTAATAACAAGTATGATACAAAATAAAATGTCAAAGTACTATGAGAATAAAAAAAAAACAAAAGAAATCAATCTTCTGGCTTAAGAGATCAGGGAAAACTACAAAGAGAAGGTGGCATCTGAACTAGCCTTTCAATCACATAAAGGAAGCATACAAAAACATTTATTTCTCATCCTCTCTAGGATCAAAATTTTTCAATAGTATTTCAGTCAATATCCACAAGTTACATACATACATATACAAACACCTTTTGAAAGTAGTATTCTTGTGATTACCATTATCAATTACAAGTTGTCTGCAATTGATGGGGTCTGGAATGCTTTGGCTTGTAACCTCAGTTTGCAAAATCATATTTTTGTGTTTGGGTATGTCTGTAACATCAGTTTGTAATAAGCCAAGCTGTAAAATCATACTTCCCCCAGCCTAAAAGTCTTTTCCCTGAGCCAGCAGTCTGCCTAGCTATAGATCATTAATTGTTTAGCCATACCTATGAATACATCACTCAAGCATTCAAACAAACCCTGTAGTTTAGAGAAATGCATAGTCCCTTTGCTCTAAGTGGCCAGCTGCACCCAAAATCCCTGATTACACTATCAGAGAGATAACTCCCTCCCAACTTGGCACCTCTTGAAGTCCCCAATGAGTCTAGCTTCCAAACTTGGCACCTCCTGAAACAATCGAGCCTACCCTCCCAACATTCATATGATCAAAGAAAAGACCTTGATGAGTAACAGACTGGACATATCTCAGTCAGCCCTGACCACTGGTGACCTAGTAACGTGTCAAGGCAAAAACCACACCTCCTGGTAGCCCCCCATCCCCACCGTGAGCTTTCTCCCAGTGAATTATGGGCAATACGCTTGTGCAATTGCCTCAAAAAGTGCATGTCTCTTTAAGCACTGATCACCCCTAAACTCCTCCCTCATCCCACCCTCACTCACCTAATTAGCATAATTAACCTCTGACTGACAGCTTTATGGCTTTATAATATATGCCTTAGATTCCTGTAAGCTTGTAGGTTATCCTTAAACTTTCCTGCCCACTGCAAAGCGTAATAATAAACTTTTATAACTCTGCCAAAAGACTGCTTGAGTCTGGTAATTCATTTCAGACTAAAAGAACCCAAACACAAAGAACCCCTCATCACAATCACCCCAGTCCTAACTGAACATCAGCCTAACAACACTAGAAAGGGACCTTTAAAATCACTAGGCCTACCTGCCTCTTTTTATGGAGGAGACACTGAGCCCACAGTTTAAGAAACTTGCGTAAGGTCAGTGGTAACTGGCATTAGTCATAACCCATTCTTGCACAATTACAGAAGATGAAATTTTGGACTCTATATGATGGATGGAAAGCGTATAGGATAAAAGATTGGTGGTAATGGTAAAAAGCTAAGCACTAAACTTAAATCAACCTAACATCCCTTTCCCTACCACCATTCTGCCTTATAATAAATCAACAATACACACCTATTTCAATGTCAGGAAACCAAAGCAAAACTTTAATGTCCTACTTTCCTTACATTCTCCAATCATAAATACATGCCAGGCTCTAATTGCTGCAGCACTACCCTTTCCCTGCACAGATCAAAACTGCCTGATTCCTCCAGAGTGGGATGAGAGACTTGATTTTTCTCTTTCTATACCTCCCGGTTGTTCCTTTCGCCTCAGAAATAAACATCCCCTGACCCATTCTCTCCAGTTCTGGAGAATATGTTAAATGAGGAGAGGACTCAAAACCTGCAGCACTGATTTTGCTACCATTACAATCTACCCTTTATAGCTAGGGCATACAGATACACATGGTGGGTAGTTGGCTGCATATTGACATACAAGAAATGGGAACACAGTTCCAGCATAATGACTTCATTTCTCTTCTTCACACAGTATACTCCATCTCATTTCTGTCTTTGCACTGTTTCTATATCCCACAGCTATAATACTCCCACTCTTTACCTCTGACTCTTGGAACCCTGGATGTCTTTCAAGACTCAGTTCAAGCCCTTTCTGCATGAGGACTTTCCTGATCCTGCCATCTGCTTTGATGCCTTCCCTATTCAGCTACCTCCTATGTGCTTCCTATATTTTGTATATACCTACATATATGTGCACGTTATCTCCCCGATTTAATGTAAGCTCCTTGAAGGAAGGGAATGTTTCACTTTTTCTTCATATTCCCAATACCTGGCCCAATGTCAGGCAAGCAAATAACAGGCACTTAAAATGTTTGTTGATTGACTGGATTCATATACCTATAGTGGAAAGGACTTCGCCATTTATCCCACTCATTTAACAGATGAGGAAACTTAAGCCTAGGGTTAACTGATTAGAAGAAACACAAGGTGGTAAGCACCAGAGCAGGAACTGAACCCAGATCCTTGGATTTCAGAGCCAGTATAAGTGATAGACCATTTATATAGTAAGAATGAGGGCAAACATGGCCCTCATATCCACATGATGTTAGGGAAATCCTCTGTGGAGGATCCATGGAAGAACATGGATAATAATCAAACAGGGTAAGATATGAATGGTGATCTACAACAATGAAGTGATACATTGAAGGCTATCACCCCATTATCTGCCACATTACATTGCACATGGGAATTTTAGAGATCAAGTCCAACCTTGATTTTACAAAAAGGAAGGAAGGGGTGGTTTAATGAGGTTTAAAATGCAACATTAAACTCAATGCAAAGTGATTTCATATTTGTAAAGGGTTTTGCATTTCTTGCCTTCTCAATGGATGGCAGAAATGTGGGGGAGTGAATTTGGACCTAAAAATGAAATAAAATTGAATTTTTTGGAAGAAGAAGGGAAAAAAAAACAATGCAAAGTAAAGGAATCTCCTTTCCATTTCCTCTTTTACTAAACTGCTGTGTAATGACCATCTCTCACTTCATAAAGCATTCTCTTAAACAATTTTCTGACATATTGTATCTTTTTGGTATGAAAACTAAATAACGTATTTCAGAAGCATGATCCTTTTCTCTTTATAATAATTTTCCATTTTTTACCTGTTTGAGACCAAAACTCTCCTTTAGAAAATGAAATTCTGTCTGGCCCGATACATTTAAGAGCTACTTATTATTACTGAATCTTTCCTTCCATTTACAGCCTGTACTAGTTCAGTGATATAACTCCTCAAATCTACTCATCTGTACGCAAGCATCTATAATCATACACAAAGGTTGAATAAGTACTGGTTCAAATTTCTAGTATGTAATATCTAGGTCTAAAAGAAAATCACTACCTTTAAAAATGGAAAAAAAGATTAGTCAAAAGTCAAGATGGAGTGGGGCCACAACACTGTTAATAACTTAAATTCATTCCATATATACTTTACTTGTTTGCCTTGTTCCCTAATAAAAATACACTAATTCTTCAGACTATGAACATAAATAGGCACTGTTATTTTTCCTTACTACTATTATTGGTGACAATATTTCCATAATCAACCTAGAGATATTGTAGAAACTAAAAGAAGAACGTTAACATGAAGGAAAGTGCCTGGCTATTCTCCATGCTCTTCATTAGATCCAATTCTGGATTTTCTAACACTCAGGCAATACCCTCTTAGGACATTCCTGTTGTTCCATAACCAGCAAGTGTTCTTGCGCATATATATCTCCAGTACCCTGCCCTCTCCTTAGCTACTCTGTTCTATCTCTTTCCAGTACCCTGCCCAAGTTAAGAAAGCACAGTATGGGTAACTGCAAATGGAAGAACTACAGATTCTTATTTGCTGAAACTAATAAAAACAGTATTAGAAAGGCAGCCTAATATGTAAGAAATATAAGGATCCTATGGATTAAATGAAACAGTTTAACCAATGAAGGGTATTTACCAAGTATTAACTATAAACAAAGGAAAATTCTAAGAGACAGTAAGATTAGAAGTGAGAAGATAGGAAAAATCTCTCTAGAACCAGGATATAGGGGATAGGGCTTTTGTCAATACAAAAACTGACAAACTGAAGACAGGAAGGGAGAAGGGGTGAGTGTGTGTATTAGTAGGAGGCAGGTTTCAGGCTGATGTTAAGCACTTGGAGGCCTCCTCTTTCCCTTTAGTTACTAGAAGAAGGGGTACTCCACTAAGCCCTGGTAAGGTGGGAGCGTGAGAGTGGGTGGGAAGGGTGAGAGAGGGAGAGAAAGGGAGAGGGGGAGGGAGACAGGGGAGGAGGAGAGGGGGTAATGGAGGGAGAGGGGTAGACGGGGGAGAGGGGGAGAGAGAGGGAGAGGGGGAGAGGGGGAAGAGGGGGGAGAGAGGAAGAGGGGGAGAGGGGGGAGAGGGGGAGAGGAGAGGAGAGGGGGGGAGAGGGGGAGAGGGAGTGAGTGAGAGAGAGAGAGAGAGAGAGAGAGAGAGAGAGAGAGAGAGAGAGAGAGAGAACCTGCTCAGGAGAGGGAGAAAAAGGGAAACACTGTAGATACAGACTATGAATTGCATCTAAAGAATCTGGGGATAATGCTAAACAGGTAAAAAACACAACACTGGATCTCTTGGGCAGAATCAAAAGAACTGGGAAAATCTGTAGAAAATAAAGAGTCTGACTGGGTAGGATTAGATGGAGAGATGTGAACCAGGGTCACTTTACTCAAGGGCAAGCTAGTTATCCTAGGTTGAAGGGACTTAGTATGCCAGCCTTTAAGGAAAAAAAGCACTTGCTGGGGAAGCTCCCATCAGATAATTAGGAAGCAATATAACCTTTGCAGGGTCAGTGGACAGGACAGACAATACAAGGTGGCTCCTGGAGGTAGGTGGGAGGGAAGAAGGTTCTACTGAAGAAGGTAGGGGAGGGGGCAGCAAAGGAGAAGAAAAGCAGTGGAGAAGGTCCCCTTCCAGGGCTTGAGAAAGGCAGGCAGTGAAGAAAAGGCTCTTGGAGGGGGAGCACAATAGGCAGTAGTGAAGACTGGAAGCACAGAAGGCAGTGGAGAAGTCTCCACTGCAGGAGCTGGGGGAGTCAGGGAGACAGTGAGGAAGGCTCCACGTTGCAGTTTTAAAGGGGTGGCAGGCAGTGGAGGAAGGGGGGACAGTGGAGAATACTCCATACTTCAGGGATTGAGGGTGGGGAGTGGGGAAGAAGACAGGCAGTGAAGACGGGAGAGCAGTCCAGAAGGCTAGTCCCTGCAGGGGTTGGGGAAAACAGTCAGTGGTTAAGGCTCCACACTTGGGACTGGGAGGAAGAAGGTAGGCAGTGGAGAAAGTGGGGGGTAGTGGAGGAGGCTCTCCTCCGGGGCTCGGAGGAGGGGCCGGCTGTGAAGAAGGCTCCATTGCACCGGTGGGGGAGAGGTCAACAGTGGAGTAGGTGGGGCAATAGAGAAGGTTCCACTGCAGTGGCTAGAAGGAAGACGGGCGGTGAAGGGGTGGATGGAGAAGGCTCGACCGCAGGGGTTGGGGGCAAGTAATGGATAGTAGAGGACAGTGAAGAAGTCCCCCTTGAAGCGGCTGGCGGGAGCAGTGGAGAAGGCTCCACTGCGGAATGGGGGTATGCAATGGACTGCAAGGAGAGGAGGGGAGCAGCAGACAAGGCTTCACTGCAGGGATGGGGGGAATGCAACGGAGATGACTCCACTGCAGGGACTGGGGGGACGGTAGAGAAAGCTCCACTGCAGGGGAGGGTAACCGAGAAAGGGTGACAGTATCTTCGCTGCAGGAGCTGGGGGGGAGGGGGTGTTGTAGAGAAGGGGGCGATGGAGAAAGCCCCCTGCAGGGACTAGGGGTACAATGGAGAAGGTCCTTCTGCAGATGCTGGGGCTGGGGGCAGTGGAGGAGACTCTAAGGTGTAGAGAGGAAGGAGGAGGTAGGTAAGTGCTGTTAGTAGGTGAAAAAGCCAAAGGCTCAGGTGAAATCCTGGGAGACGAATTCAGGCTTTGCAAGAGGTGAGGGGCATCTGGAAAGGGGGTTTGGCCCCAGGGGAAGAACGTGCTAAGGAGTCCGCTTGAGGCGCCCGGTGACTGGCTGAGTGGCAGGAGCAAGAAGAGATGGGGGGCCGCCCCCCCACCCCATCAGGTGGAGGAGGAGGAGGGGGAGGAGGAGGCAGGAGTGGAGTCGCGGGGGCGGAAGGAGCGAGCGGCATAAACACACACACATACCAGCGCTAGCGGCTGAGGGCGAGGCCGGGGCCGGACTGAAGGACTGAAGGCCGGACGGACACGGGAGGAACGGGAGGGACGGAATGAACGGTGGGGCGGCCAGTCGGTTACCTGTCTCCTGCGGCCGCGGTGGGAAATAGCCGAGGCGGGCGGCGGGTGAAGGCGGCTCCGCGGACACCCGGCCCCTGGCCGAGGCCAGCAGGGGAGCCCCCGGGGCGCAGCGGCAGGACGGCAGCGGGACAGCAGCGGGGGCTGCGCGGAGCTCTGCCGCTAGTTCAGTCCGTCGGTCAGTCTGTGTGAGCGCGCGCCCGGCGCTGGGGGGAGGAGCGGAGGGGGAGGGGAGGAGCGGCGGCGGCGGCGGCGGCGGCGGCGGCGGCGGCGGCGGCAGCAGCAGCAGCAGCAGCAGCGGTGGCGGCGCGGCTCCCGAGGCTGCGGCCGGCGCGCGGGGACAACGCCGCTTTATCGGGTCGGAAACAGCCGCTCCGCGCCGCTTCCGCTGACGCAGCGCCAGCCCCTGCGCCTCCTCATGACTATGCAGCAGCCGCCGCAGGCCGCAAGGGGGAGGGGGGCGCGAAGACGGGGCGGGGCCTATGCCTGATAGTCCCGCCCCCAAACCTCAGGCCCCGCCCCAATCCCAACTCTGTCTCGTCCATTGGCTGCACAGCCCAGGAGATGCCCCACCCCCTGCGCCCCTAGCCAGGTCTGTGGACACGGCAAGCCCCACCCCTGGCCCCCTCCTTTTTGGCCATATCTGTTTAGCCCCTTCTCTCTTCGAGAGAGGAGAGGAGAGCTCTCGCTCTCTCGCTCACTCTCATACCTCCACTTGAGGGAATACTAGCTCCAGCACTAGCATGTTGTTCTTTCCCCTCTTTACACACCCTTTGATCCCATCTTAGAAAAGGAGGGCGAGCTCCGCCCCCGAGTGTGCAAGAGAACACCCCCAACTAAGCAAGGTTCCTGCATCCCTTGAGTGCCCTTCTCTCTTGCCCTCTCCCTTTCCCAAAGGAGGGCAAGCGCCACTCCCTGAAGGTATCTCCCCCTTTCATAAACAGGACCCCCGCCCCAAAAGGGGCAAGCTCCACCCTCATTGTGCCATAAACAGTGCACCAAGGTCGGGCAAGCCCTGCCTTCCCTAGCTGGGGCCCCAGCAGTACTTCACAAAGCCCATCTTCCAGATGAGAATAAGTAAATCCCCCAAGGTCTTGATCTCCTAACCCTCTGCTCCTTCTATCCTTCTCAAGCAACCCATCTCTTGCTTCATCTCCAGACTGAGGGGGGCTGGCCTTTTCTGTCCAGCTCTCCTCGGGTATGGAGGGATGCACCTCTTATCAAGGCCAAGGGTACATACATCTCTAGTAGATGAAGTGTTATATATTTGCGTTGATATAAATAAGCAGTCCAGTTCTGGTAAGCTCACTGAACTTTGAGTCAAGGTGACTTGGGGGTTGATAAGTAACTTGCCTACTTTGAGATCTGGGGCAAATCACACAGTCTCTTTTGGGACTTGGTTTCCTTACCAGTAGAAGGGGGACAATAGTCCTGCCTTACATCAGAGTGTGAGGCTCAGATAAGATTATGTCTTTGGAAAGTTATATATATAAAAAATGTAAGGCATCAGACGGGTGTCTCATTACATTGCCACCAAGGTGCCTTCTACGATCTTTCTGTATTATCTAATGCCCTAGTTCATAAGTTCATAGGTTTAGAGAGATGATTGTGTGCAACCTTCACAACTTACACATGGAGAAACTGAGGTTCAGAGGAGTTTGATAACTCCTTCAAAGTCACACAGCTATAAAATAGCAGGAAAGAATAGAAACCTAGGCCTTCTGATTCCAAAGACAGTTCTTTTTCTACTACAGAAAATTACCTCATTTGTATCATCTAATTATACACAGGAGCCTATATACACATGGTGTCCCAAAAGCCTTACTGCAGTTTTCAGCTTCCCAAAGGCTGGTCTGACCATGTTGTGTTCTCAGCCATAGGCATATGGATGGGTACAAAGGCTCTCTCTCTCTTGTTCTCTCTCTGTCTCTGTCTCTCTGTCTCTCTCTGTCTCTCCCTCTGTCTCTCTGTCTCTCCCTCTCTCTCTCTGTCTCTGTCTCTCCCTCCCTCCCTCCCTCTCTCTCTTTCTCTCTCTCTCTCTGTCTCTCTCTGTCTCTCTCTGTGTCTCTGTCTCTCTGTGTCTCTGTCTCTGTCTCTCTGTCTCTCTCTGTCTCTGTCTCTCTGTCTCTCTCTGTCTCTGTCTCTGTCTCTCTCTCTCTCTCTCTCTCTCTCTCTCTCTCTCTCTCTCTCTCTCTTTCTCTCTCTCTCTCTCCAGAATCAGATATAAAATCCTCTGACTGGCATTCAAAACCATTCATAACCTCTTCCTCCCCCCACACTTTTCCAGTACACCTTACTTTGCCTTTTCCACAACAGTACCCTGAAGTCAGGTCACACTGATCTCCTTGCTGTTTCTCAAAAACACTCCAGGTGTTTTCTTAGGCTGTCCCCCATGCCAAAATATTCTCTTTCCTCATCTCTACCTCCTGGCTTCCCTGGGTTTCTTCAAAACCCAGCTAAAATCCTACCTTCTGCATGGAGACAGGAAAACTTTCCCCATCCACTTAACTCTAGAATCTTCCCTCTGTTAATTATTTCCAATTTATCCTGTATATAACTTGTTATTGTATATTCTCATTTGCACTTTGTTCCCCCCCCATCAGATTGTGAGGTCCTCACAGGTACTATCTTTTGCCTTCCTTTGTATGCCCATGGTTTAGCCTGGGTTCCCTGGCACATAGTAGGCACTTATTGCCTAAGACTTTTGGCATGCTTTGTATATATGGACTGGGATAAATTTCCATTTTATTTGCAATTATATATGACATTTTATTCTATTGTAATAATAATGCATATCTACCCACTCTCCACTAAAATTCTCCACTGCTTACTGTGACCCCCAGGTTCTCTAAGGCTATCCAAAAAAAGTACAAGCTCTGACAGGTCCTACCACACTGAAAGACTTGTGACTAAGTGAGTGTCTGTCCTCAGAGGAACATCCTTAGTTAAGTGTAAAGATGGGCATCATCAGACGGTGGCTCACAAGAGGATTAATTTGTTGATCCCCAAAACTCTTGAAGACAACCTCTTAAAGTATGGAACAGCTGCCATCTGATTCAATGGCAGGAGCATCTGCATGGAGGAAATCACAGACTCTTAAAGTTTTGACAGCACAAGAGCATGTAGCCTGAGCAGGCTGGGAACCACTCTCTTACCCCACCCTGCCTTTCTCCAGAAAGGTGAGTCTGGAAGACCTGAGTTCAAATCCTCCTTCAGACACATCATCATAGCTAACATTTATATAGTGCCTACTACATTCCAGACATCTGTTAAGTGTTTACAAACTTCCTATTTTATTTTCAAGTCTGGGAGCTAAGTGCTATTATTATCCCCATTTTAATACTATTACTACTACTAATAGTTAGCATTTACATAGTACCTATTTTGCACCAAGCACCACGCTAAGTAGTTTACAAATATTATCTCCTTTGATCTTTACTACCACCCTGGGAAGTCAGTGCTATTATTATTTCCATTTTACAGATGAGGAAAACTGAGGCAAAGTGACTTGCCTAGGGAGACATAACTAATACGTATCTGAGGCTTGATTGGAATTCAGGGCTTCCTGACCCCAGACCCAGAGTTCTATCCACTTGGACACTGGGTGTTCCTACTGGCTGTATGACCCTGGGCAAATCACTTAATCTCTGTCTTCCTTAATTTCCTCATGTACAAATGGGGACAATAAAAGCACCTGTCTCCCAGGGTTGTTTGTGAGGATCAAAAACGTGTCGTAAGTCTTTAAGTGCTAAATGTGAGCTATTATTTTTATAAAAGCTATTGTCTTGAGGAAATATATAGTTCGTAAAAATAGCTTATAAACAAGTAGTTTACAAAACTATTTATTGTATTGAACATATATGTCTCATTTGAACCTAACAACCACCCAGTAGAGATAAGGACCACAGATATTATTCCCATTTTACAGATAGTGAAACTGAGGCTCAGGTAGGTTAAGCAACTTGCCCCGGTCACACAGCTAGCAAGTGTCAGAAGGAAGACTCCAACAAAACATTTCTCTTTTTTTCTTTTTCTTTTTTCTCCCACTTAATAGTATTTTATTTTTTTCCATTTACAGGTAAGGATGGTTTTTGACATTTACTTTTATAAGATTTGGGGTTCCAAATTTTTTCTTCCTCCCTTTACCCCCTCTCTCTCCCCCTCCTCAAGATGAGAAACAATCTGATATAGTCTATACATATACAGCCATATTAAACATATTTCCACATTGGTAGTATTGTGAAAGAAGAATCAGAACAAAAGGGAAAACTACAAGAGAGAAAAAAAGAGAAATAAAGAGGTAACAGTATGCTTCAAACTGTATTCAGACTCCATAGTTCTTTCTCTGGATGTGGATAGAATTTTCCATCATGAGTCTTTCAACAAAACGTCTCTCATACCTGTTTCAGCCCTCTCTCCAGCATACCAAGCTCTGTCAAAAATGGTGAGGGAGAACCAATATATTTTGCTGTGATGTCCATAGTCTCATCTGTGAAATAAGGGGGTTGAACTGCTTGGTTAGTTGTTGTTCTTCATTCTCAAAGAGGACCAAAACGACTATACTAGAGTCAAGTTACAGTGTGTCTGATTGATCAGACCTATGTGAGCTTGGAATGCTCTACCACAGGTTGGGCACAAATAGCACATGTGAACATTTGGAGTAGATTCTCTAAATTTGTGCATCTGGAGTTTCTTTTTGTAGGGGGAAGGCAGGGCATTTGGGGTTAAGTGACTTGCCCAAGGTCACATGGCTAATAAGTGTTAAGCATCTGAAGCTGGATTTGAACTCAGGTCCTCCTGACTCCAGGGCCGGTGCTCTAGTCACTGTGCCACCTAACTTCCCCTCATCTCGAGTTTTTTTTGAGCTATTTCAATTCTGCTTTGCTCAGAGAGCACAGCACTTTCTCTTATGGGGGCATACTATGCTGAGCAGTCCTGTGCCAGTGTCTCCCATGTCACATAATCAGTTCCAAAGTTCTGAAGAAAGCCCTTGAGAGTGTCCTTGTATAGCTTTTTCTGACCGTCTGAGCACTTGCCCTGTGTGAAGTCTCCATAAAATAGTCTTTTTGGCAAGCATACGTTTGGCATATGAACAATGTGGCCAGCCCATGGGAGTTTTTTCTCTGCAGTAGAGTTTGAAGGCTTGGCAGTTTAGTTCAAGAAAGGACCTCAGTGTCTGGTACCTTACCCTGCTAGGTGATCTTTGGAATCTTCCTAAGAGTTGAACTAGGTGGCTTCTGAGGTCCAAAACAGCCCTAGATCTATGATTCTTTGCCCCTGTTAGCTAAAGGGAAAAGTTTCAAGAAGGACAAGGAAGCAAAGTGATCAGAGAATGCCTACAGAAGAAAGGCCATTGTATGGGGAGGTAGAGGAAGCATTTACTAATAACCAATAGATCAAAGTCATATGTAGTTCCAGGCCTACCCATTAGTTAGCTGTATAACCTTGTGCAAGTCAGTAAGTTATTTCCTTTCATTGGGGCCCCCTCTATAGAGTGAGAGCAGTAGCACTACAACACCTCTAAAGTCCCTTAGAACCCTTTGAACTAAGGCATCTTTGGTGAGTGGTACAGATGGTTGTACAGAAGGTACATCCTTCCTTTTCTAAGGGGACTCATGACATCAGGTGGGTGACGTCTTGACTTGCAAGTGAATTGGATTTAAGTGAGGCAGAGCTGATGAAGGCCAGGTTGTAGGGACCCGAGAAGGAAGTGTTTGAAGAGGCAGTAGGTGCAAAACACTCATTTCTGGAGTTTGGCTGGAAATACAACAGATACAACATGGACATAAAAAGCAGCAGATTGCAATGGGCATCAGAAAAAAGACTCTCTCAAGATAGGGGTGTCAGTACATGTTTGTAGGCCCAAGGGAGGGAGAAAGAAAGAGGGAAGCATTGAAACCACTGTAAAGGAAAGAGAGAATTGTGGAAGATCCCTCAGGAGTCAGAAATGGATGAAATAAGGGCATAGATAGAAGTGTGAGCCTTCAAAAGAATGAGGACCATCTCTTCTTTCAGCCAAAAAGAAGAACAGGATATCACAGTAAGGATGGTGGAAAAGTAGGGTGCCAGACTTGAAGTCAAGAAACCTACTTTTGAATACTGCATGGCCAATGAAGAAAGTTATGGCATATGGTGAAAATGAGAAGTCAAGGAACATGGCAAGTTTGGAGGAGAGAGAAGAAAGAAAAATGTTCTCCTGCCTCAGGGCTCTGGTACAAATGGGCCCCCCTGCCTGGAACTCACTCCCTCTTTTTATCCCTCCTAGCTTCCATCAAAAAGTAACTGAGGTTCTGTCTCCTCCTTGAGGCCTTTCCTGAGCCTCTCAGTTGCTAAAGCTCAATCCCTTTTAGGATTATTTTGATTTACTTTGTGTTTATTTATTTTTGTACACAGTGTACCCACCCTCCTTAGAGTGTAAGCTTCTTGAGGGCAAAGTTTCCTTTTTTGGTCTTTGTAAACCCCCAGTATCTCTCACAATGCCTTTCACCCTTCATAAATGTTTATTGAACTGAATTGAATGTCTGAAATAGCAATAATGGGTTCACATAGAATCATAAGATCCATCATTTTACAAGGAGGAAAGTGCTGCTTTACCCCAAAGCAGCAATCTACACAAAGGCACGTGGTTACTAAGCAATAGCATCTGAGGATGGACCAGCAATGATTGGGCCAGAATTTGACTCTTTGCCAGGTAATTCCTACACAGAGACTGCCTGATGGCAGAATAATATAATCAGCATTTGGATTACTCTAAATAATAGTGTGTTAATTATCTTTGCTTTGCTCTCCAGGCAATCCATCTGCTATTACTAATAACAGCAGAAGCAGCAGCAATCAGTGACAAATAACAACAATCATAAACAACAATGACTGAGTAACCACCAGGTGTGAGACCAGGCCCACTGAGAAAACTAGCTGAAGGAAGGGACTGACACAGTCCCGAACTTGGATCAGTGATGGACAGATGAGTCCTCCTTCCGCATGAATTCAGGCTTAATCCTGCACCAGCAATCCTGTCTTCCTTCCCGGGCCTTCAGTTAGTTTCCTCATCTATGAAACAGGAATAATAAAAATCCTGCCCACTCCACCTACTTCACAGGGACGTCATGATGATTCAGTGAGTTAACACAGATTACAAATCTGGGAGCTCTGTAAATTTTGAGTGTTGTACAAATGTGAGGGATTATATTAATAATAGTAATAGTCATTATTATTATTGTTATCATTAATTTACCTGTAATTAAGAAGAGGCAAGGTGGTATATGGATTGCTAGCTTTGATTTCTGCCAGTGGCACTTGTTAACCATATAACCATGGGCAATTCACATAATCTCTTTGATTATCAATTCCTCATCTGTAAAATGGCATAAAACTAATACCAACTTCCTAGGGTTGTTAGAAGCATTAAACGTGCTAGCCTGTTCCAACCACTTGAAACCTGAAATCACTATATAAATAATAACTATTTTATTTGTTATCTCTTCTGTTTGTCCAAATTCTACGGAAGAAAAATCTCCCTTCACTTTCCAATTCTGGTGCCAAATATGAGGGAGGCTGTTCACAAGCAGGAATAGAATCAGGAGAGGTTATCCAGAACTGTGAGAATTCTGAAGACCACACCATATGAGGATCAGCTGAAAGAAAACACAATACTGAGCCTAAAGAATAAGGGGGTGGAGAGGGACGGGGAAACATAAGTTATCTCCAAGAATTGGAAGAACTTTCATCTAGATGGAAAATGGATTCTGCCCAGAAAAAGAACTAACAGTAATGAGGGGCTCTGTCCAACACTCTCTGTCTCTCTGCTTCTCTGTCTCCCTCTTTTTGTCTTTCTGTCTCTGTTTCTGTTTCTCTTTATCTGTTTATCTCTATCTCTCTGACTCTCTTTCTCTGGTCTCTGTTTCTGTTCTCTGTAAGTTTCTCATATTACTCCCCTTTTCATAGTTTCCATTTTAGTCAAATTGGCCTGCTAGCTGTTTCTTACAGGGCACTGCTTCCATGCCTAATAAAAGTCAAGTCAACAAACATTTATTCTCCTTCAAGAACAAAGGATCAACAATAATAACAATGTGCTAGGCATGGAACTAAACTCTAGAAATATAAAGAAAGGCAAAAGTATCCCTTGCCCTCAAGGAGTTTTCAGTCTAATGGGAGGAGACAACATGCAAGCAACTACGTGCAAGCAAAATATATTCAGAATAAATTGGAGGTAATCTCAGAGAGACTGAACTAAGACCAACAGGGACCAGGAAAGGTGTTTTGTAGGAAGTGAGATTTTAACTGAAACTTGAAGGAAGTCAGGAGGGAGAGAATTCCAGACAGATGATAGCCAGGGAAAATGAATTATATGCGTCTAGAATTCCTTCCTTCCTCACTTCAACTAGGAATACTTAATTTTCTTTAAAATACCACTCAGATACCACCTCTAATCAAAAGTCTTGATGCTCATTACCCTTCAGCTCCTTAGCTAATACTCAGTCTCTCCTGAAATTAATTTCAATAGCTTTGTGCTTTGCCTTTACTTAACTTATGTACCCTCTAAAGGCAAAGTCCTTGAAACCAGATACTGAATCCTTCTAGTGAGGTGATGATATGGAGGGAATTTGCCCTATTTCTTTGTTTTTGAAACCCATAATGCCTGGTAGGACTTCTCTACTAACAACCTCTGGGTGTGTTGACCCACTTAAAGAGCAAAGGGGCAGAGATAGAGTTCAATTGTAAATTCACTTTGGAAATGGCTTGGCTAAATGACATTTGATATTAACAAAATTACAGTTTTCTTTTTATTCCACATTATTAAAAATTTATTGAGACTATAAATCAAGCAAGCAGATTACCTTTGCCAAGAAGGGAGAAGACTGGGGATCCAATTGGTCATAAGCCAAATGGATTCTGAGGTGTTTTTTTTTTCAAATTATAACATACCCTTAAATAAGAATGTTGAACCTAGAACACTAGAAAGAGATTAGAGTTGTTGGGAAGTTATTTGCACAAATTCTCTTGATACTGATTTGGTAGTCCAAGGCTGAGACTTCCAGGTACATTCAGACATGCTCAGTGAGTGAAAAGGCATAGCTCAGGTTTTGAGTACCACCTGGTGGCTTTCACAGATATTAGAACCCAAGCAATTGCTCAAGATGACACACTACAATAGAAACACCATCCATATGTCCCTGCACTGTGACCTTGTGACAAGTGTTGCACAGATCTGAGGCTTTTTCTGAAGAAGAGAAAATTTAGGCTTAGATCTGATCTTGTCACTTCCCTACTGAATCAGTAAACTCCCATTGCCTCTAAGATCAAATATAAATCTCTCTGTTTAACTTTGAAAACTCTTCACACTCTGGCCCCACCCTCTTTTTCAGCCTTATTTGATGTTACTCTTCCTCCCACACTTCTACATCCAGCCAAATTAACCTTCTTTCTGTTCTTCACACTCAATACAACCCATCTCTATACCTTTACAATAATTAGAACTGACATTTATATAGTACTTTGAGCTTTGCAAAGGGTTTGCAAATATTATCACATTTGACGTTAAAGAATCCTGATAGGTAGGTGCTATAATTCTGCCCATTCTACAGTTGAGGAAACTGAGGCAGGCAAGTTAAGTTACTCTTCAAGGTTAACACAGCTAAGTGTCTGAGGCTGGATTTGAACATGTGCCTTCTCGATTCCAGGCCCAGAGCTCTATCCCATTGTGCTGCCTAGCCATTCTTAAGAGATAAGGACTGGGTGGCTAGGTGTCACAGTGAATAGAGCACTGGCCCTGGAGTCAGGAGGACCTGAGTTCAAATCCAGCCTCAGACACTTAACAAATCACTTAACCCCGATTGCCCTGCCCTCTTCCCTCCAAAAAGCCAAAGACAGAGACAGAGAAAGAGAGAGAGAGAGACAGAGAGAAAGTGAGAGAGAGAGAGAGAGAGAGAGAGAGAGAAGGACTTGAAAGAAAGGGCAGATTTAGGAACTGAACAGATGGTTTAATAGATGGTATCTAAGAATGGGTTTTAGATTTTTGTTTGATAGCTTCAAATTTTAGAATTTTGATGGGGTTCTGGCTAGGAAAGGAATATGTCTAATGAGGTTTAGCAAACATGTATTTGCCTGACATCTTACAAATCTAAATACACACACACACAAATATATGTACATATACACACACACACATCAATTTAGATTCATAGAATATAGCTACATTTAAAAATTAATAATAGCAGTAGAGCTGTCCAGGAATTTACTGGGAACAAAAATCTCCAAAAGAACACAGCAATAAAACCAATGACCTTAGTTATCTATAATCAAAAAACACACAATATAGGTAAGAAACAAGATAAAGTAAATATAGCAATAGGCAAAGGCAAATCTGACTTTGACAAGTATCACTGAGTCTTATGCCTGGAATATGCTTCTGGAAAAGTATACA
The DNA here is from genome assembly GCA_028646575.1 of Pseudocheirus occidentalis. Lineage (NCBI taxonomy): Eukaryota > Metazoa > Chordata > Mammalia > Diprotodontia > Pseudocheiridae > Pseudocheirus > Pseudocheirus occidentalis. The sequence goes on along the minus strand of CM053594.1, from coordinate 72,207,160 downwards.
GTAGTTTACTCAAAAGGAACAAGAAAGGTAAAAGAAGTGAGGAGGTAGGAAAATTAAAAATATTTTATATCAAGAAGTTATATCATGTATATCTGTGTCTACACAAAAACTAGAGCATTTGATAATTTCTTAACTTGCCTTAATGATCATTTCAGCCTTTCAAAGGTAAAGAAGCCAATGAGAGGAATTTTTATTCTGAATCTCATTCTCACCAACAAAAAGGAACAGGCTGTTGAAGTGTAACCAACAGAGCAAGGTAGAAAATGACCCCTCCAGGAAGAACAGGAAGGCAAAAAGGAAAGGGTCAACCTTACTTTTATTGAATTTGGCTTAGGGAGGGAATGACACACTCTAAATTGAGTATCTTGTCCTACAGGAGAGTAGAGGGGATGGGGATGAAAGGGGGAGATG
>CM053594.1:72184241-72206249 GCA_028646575.1 Pseudocheirus occidentalis | reverse complement strand
CAGGAGAGTAGAGGGGATGGGGATGAAAGGGGGAGATGATGGAGGGGAGAGGAGGGAAGGGGAGGGGAGGGTGGGGGGAGGGAAGGGAAGGGGAGAAGCACACACTTCTGTAAAGGGACAGGGACAAAACAGAGAATAGAGCAATGAGAGGGTGGGATAGGAAGGAGGGAAATACAGTCAGTCTTTCACAATCTGTCCATTGTGGAGATGTTCTGCATAACTACACATGTACAGCCTGTATTGAATTGCTTGTCTTTCCAGTGGGGGTGGGGGACAAGGGAGGAAGAGAAAGACTCTAGAATTTAAAGTTCTATAATCAAATGTTTAAAAATATATATATATATTATGATTATGATTATTACTGTTATTTACATGCATTTGGGAATTAAGATATACGTGCACTGGGGTAAGGAGATCCATCTTGCCCTACTGGAAAGTCAGAGATGTGATGGGGGAGGATATAGGAGAGAGCAGTTTAGGGGAGGGGGTATACAGTGGGATTGATGTTTTGGGATGGTGGGTAAGGGAAAGATGGGGAGAAAATTTGTAACTCAAAATCTCGTGGAAATGAATGATGTCAATTGAAAATAAACAAATATTAATTAAAAAAAAAAAGAAAATGACCCTTCCATCTTAGAATTTATGAGAAAGTAGGAAAGGAAAGCCAGGGATAAAATGACATGCACTCTAGAATTTGAGAGATCAGATTTCAAATTATTTAGAGCAAGAATAGGTAAGAACCTATGGCCTAAAAATTCTACAAGGTAAATTAACCCAGTAAGACTTGAAAGTTCTCTAGAATGACATTCTGAAAATACAAAGTAAATTCTAATAAGTAGAAAAATGGGGTGCTATCTAAAGTATGGGTGCACAATTAAGTTTTTAAAAAGATATGTACAGCTAGGTGGCACAGGGAGTAGAGCACTGGCCCTGGAGTCAGGAGGACCTGAGTTCAAATTTGAACTCAGACACTTACCACTTACTAGCTGAATGACCTTGAGCAAGTTATTTAACCCCCAAGTGCCTTGCCTTCCTCCCTCCAACAACAAAAAAAAGTTCCTTTACAGATATGTACAGGAAAAGCTTAAATGAACTGATGCAGAGTGAAGTGAGCAGAACAAGGAGAAGATTGTACACAGTGACAAGATTGCACAAGGATGAATGATTTAGCTAGTCTCAGCAATATAATAATCCAAGACAATTCTGAAGAATTTAGGATGAAAAATGCTATCGACCTCCCAAGAGAGAACTGATGGAGTCTGAATGCCGATCAAAACATACTGTTTTTCTTCTTCCTTCCTTCCTTCCTTCCTTCCTTCCTTCCTTCCTTCCTTCCTTCCTTCCTTCCTTCCTTCCTTCCTTCCTTCCTTCCTTCCTTCTGTCATTCCATCCTTTCTTCCTTACTTAATTTCTGTCTTTCTTTTTTTGGTTTGAGTTTTCTTCCACAAAATGACTAATATGGAAATGTTTAACATTATTGCATATGTATAACCTACATCAGATTGCTCACTGGCTCAGGGAGGGGGGAAGAGGAGGGAAGGAAGGAGAGAATTTGGAACTCAAAATAAAAAAAGAATGCTAAAAATTGTTTTTACACATAATTGAGGGAAAGAAAGTATTTTTTTTTTAGGGCAATTGGGGTTAAGTGAATTGCCCAAGGTCACAAGGTCGCACGGCTAGTAAGCATGTCAAGTGTCTGAGGTCAGATTTGAACTCAGGTACTCCTGAATCCAAGTCTGGTGCTCTACTCACTGTGCCACCTAACCGCCCCAATAAAGTATTTTTTTAAAAAAGATACGTACAAAAGATGGAAGCAAGAATTGGTAACATAAGATGAATACAAAACTACGGCATAGTCCTGTAAAAATAGTTGCAGTGATGCTAATGCTCACAGTATGCTGAGGTTAGTGAGAAAAGTTAACAATAAAAGGGTCATTGTTTCTTTAAACCAATCAATAAATATTAAGTACCTACTATGTGCTAAGTGGTGGGGATACAAAGGTAGCAAAAGACAGTCCCCCCCCCCCCAAAGGACTAGTGGTCATGGTGAATGGGATAATGATACTGGATGACAGAGAGAAGGCAGAGCTAGCTAATCGACTCGTTTTGCTTTTGTTTTCTGTGTCAGAGAAAATAATCTTTGGACAGGAAGACCTTGAGCAAAAATGGCCAACTAGGAGTTGGTTGTAGGGAGATAGTAAGAGAGTCACTAGCTTCCCTGTCTTCAGTGGAGTCATAAAGACCAGATGAATGACATTGCAGGATCCTGAAAGAATGGGCAGATGCAATTGCTGGTAACATATTACTGAAAGAGCTGTGATTGTCAGAAGCCTTTGCATGCTTGCAGAGAAGAGGAAGTACACCACAGGGCTGGAGAAAGGCAAACATTGCCCTGATTTTAAAAAGAGAGAGAAAGAGAGAGAGAGAATCTGCAGACTATAGACCAATGAGTCTGACTACTATTCCTGGGGAAGAATTTTAGGACATACAATTAAAGGTTCATAACATCTAGAAAAAGGAGTGGTGATCTCAGCATGACTTTATCCAGAACAGCTTTTGAGAGGGCTGCTGGACTGATAAATTAAGAGAAGATTATAGATATGGTTCACCCACATTCTAGCCAAACATTTGATAAAATGACTCATATTATTCTTGTAGAAAAAAATGGAGAAATGCAGGCTAGGCAATAGTATAGTTGGATTGATTCAGAACTTTTTCAATGATTAGCCTCAAAGGGTAGTCATTAATAGTTCGAAGCTGACTTTGAAGAAAATCTTAACTTCAGGGACAGAGATGTGCTGGTAAACGTATAACAGCTGGCTTTCTGAAAAACACTTTTAAGTTTAATCTGTATGACTGATGTTTTCTCCATCATTTTTTTCTTAAGTCTAGATAGTCCACAAAACAACAAATCAAACCCCGATTTGTAGTGTTTGCCAATGTCCAGTTTCCTGTTTGAGGGGCAGTGCACAGGTCCGGGAGTCAGCAAGACCTGTGTTCAAATCCAACCTCAGATACTTCCTAGTTATGTGACCTTGAACAAGTCACTTAACCCTTATTTACTTCAGTTCCTCTTCTGTAAAATGGGAATATGCTGGAGAAGGCAATGGCAAACCACTCCAGTGTATTTGCCAAGATCTTCGCTCACATAAAGTCCAACATGACTGAACAAGAACAACAAAGGTGTAAATGCTCAAACTGAAAATTTGACAATTGACTTTCTCTCCCTAGCCAGTTTTAGAGGGCTAAAACAGTGTATCCCTTTTCAGGGGTCTGTAATGGCCTTATGGAAATATTGTCATTGATCAGGAGCAGTTCCCCTTGCACTCTCAGAGCATGTTTCCTTTCCTCATACCAGGATGGGTCAAATTGATTCCACAGTCCTACACCTCCTCTCCTCTAAGCTACAAGGCACTGTGCCTCCCAAACAAGTCACCAAGTCCTACAGGTCTGGTGACTCAATAGGGACTGCGGATTTCCTCCCCACCCCCAGTTGTGTTTTGGGGACTCTTTAGTCCCTCTGGGGGCAACTAGGTTATTTAAATTACCTGACGCAGCTTCTTATGAAATTGAGGGTAGGAAACTTGAATTGAAGCAGCATTTCATAGTAGATAGGCCACTGGACTTGGGAGTCAAAAGGACCTGGGCTCAAATCTCACTTCAGACACTTAATAGTTACCTGAGTTCATCTCCAAACTAGGACTTTAAAGCCCAGTTCAAATATCACTGTCACCTCTTCCAAGAAGTCCTACCTATTTACTCTCAGCAATAATAATTCTCCCCCAATTCCCTTAAGCCTCAGGGAATGTTTTGTTTTGTCCCTCTCTTATGATTTTATAAATTATCATTGTACATTGTAGTTATCTGAATATGACAAATGTCCATACCCCTTTCTAGATTTGGAGCTTTCAGAGGGCGGAGGCTGTGTCTTATTTCACATGGATATCCCAAGTACTGACCTCAAGACTCTGCGCTTTTCTTTTCTGGGGTGACCCAAACCTTGTATGACCTGAAGAAGGGGTCAGGTCAGCTCAAGTCATACCACCCAACCCAGCCAGTCAACCAGCTTGCCAATAGGGAGAGGTTGGATGCTTGGCCAGGCGGGGTGCTTCTGGAATGGAAAATTAATACAGGTGATGATAAGTGGGGATGACCCACCCTTTGGCCCCAGGGGGCTGGTGCAATACAGACTCCCACAAAGGGAACTAGGGAGAAAAATTGAGACTCAACCAGGTCAGGACTAGAGTCAACAAGTTCAGCTTTGACCCCAAATGCTTCTGCCCCCAATCAATCCCTAAATTTCAATGCCAGCTCCAATTTCTATATCACTTTAAGTTTATGTAACTTGTGGCCTAGAACCCCAAAATCTGAGTTCATATAGACTGGATTCAATCTTGTCATCTTTTCCACAAATCCTTCTTTGATTTGTTGCCCCATTAATTTCTCTCAATACTGTACTAAGCCAGATGACACATGAATCCAAAGTCCTTTAATGAAACACAATAGCAAGGCAATTACAGGGAATTGAATCAGGTAAAACAAACATTGAGCACCCTTCACCAAATGACTACCTCCCCTACTCCTATCTCCCCATGACTCCTGGAAGAACTAGTCTCAGCTTCTAATGAACCATTGTCTTCTCATACCTTTGACGTATCACTCAAGCAGGTGCTAAGGGAAACCCACCATAGGAATTGGGAGTGCTGGCTTCTTGGCATAGTACTTTAAGCTAATGAGTGACTTTTCTTGGGACCTAGAAGGGAAGCCATTATGTCTCTCCTATGGTTTTGAAGATAGTCCTTCACCTACCTCTTCTGTCTTCTTTTTATCAATCAATCAACAATCAACTATGTGTTAGGTTTTGTACTAGATGCTAGGACAAAAAGAAAGAAAAAAAATAGCCATTGGCCTCAGGGGACTTATATACTCTTGGGAAAGGTAAAAAGATACGTACATATGCATAGATAGATGCAAGCTGATTTTTGTAGGAGGAAGGCAATAGCATTTGGGAAGATGAGTAAAAGTCTCATAAAGAAGGTAATGCTTGAATTGACTCTTGAAGGAAACCAGGAACTCTGCAAGGTGGAGGTGAAGAGGCAATGTACCTCAGGCACAAAGGACAGTCTAAGAGGCATGGAAATGGAATGTGGAATATCATGCATGAGAAACAATAAGAAGACCAGGATAGCTGGACCAGAGAGTGTATTAAAGGGAGTAAGGTTGGGAAAGGGCAGTCGGGGCCAGTCTGTGAAGAACTTTGATGTCTACCAGACCAGAATCCATACTGGGTGACATTGATATTGGGGTAGCTCGGCAGAACCACGGACAGAGCAATGGGACTGGAATCAGGAAGATCTGAGTTCCAGTTTGGTTTCAGATACTTCCTAGCTGCGTGACCTTGAGCAAATTACTTAACTATTATTTGCCTCAGTTTGACCTGTGTAAAATTGGGATAATACTAGTGCCTATCTCCCAGGGTTGTTGTGAGGCTCAAATGAGATACTAATTATGAAGCACTTAGCACAGTGCCTGGAACTACATAGATATTAGCAATTACTATGAGGCTAAAATGAGATATTTGTAAGTGTTTTATAAACATTAAAGTTCTATATAAATACTAGTTATTCCAGTGCATTTTGTGTTCTGTTTTAGTCACCATATTTTGGCAGTGACATTGGCAACCCCAGAGGAGGGCCACCTATATACTGGAGGTACCGGGAATCAGGCCATAGGAGTGCTAGGTGAAAGAAATGAGAATGTTTAACTTGGAGAATAAAAGATTTAAGAGGAGACCTGATGTTTATATTCAAATACTTTAAAAGCTACTATTAGAAAAGCGGAGCACAGAAGTTTCTCTTTGCTGAGGACTTTGATTCATATTTCATCCAAAATAATTGAGACTAGCTGTGTGACCTTGGGCAAGTCACTTAAGGCCAATTGCACTGCCTTCCCCCCTCCAAAAAGAAAAAAAAAAAGAAAAAAAGAATTGAGGCCATTAGTTTTCACTAACATCTTTCACGTCTTCATCTCACATCCCTCTGACATCATTTTCCACTTCCTTCTCTTTTGTTCTCTGATGGTGATATAGCCCTTTTGCTTGCCAAGGTCAACCCCCCTACATGCACATTTGACCTTGTTCCCTCCCATCTCCTTCAGCAGATTGTCTTCATCATCATCCTCATTCTCTCTAATATTTATTCTCTCCCTAACTACTAACTCCTTTGCTGATCCATATTAACATGCCCATGTATCCCAATCCTTTAAACAACAACAACAACAAAAAGACAGCCCTTGGTAGATCCTACCATACCCACCAGCAGTTGTTCTAATTTTCTCTTCCCCATTGAAGTTAATTTCCTTGGAAAAGCTGTTTACACTTCATACCTCCACTTCCTTTTCTTCTTCCTATTTAATCTTCTGCAATCTCATTTCCAGTCTCATCATTCAACTGAAGCTTCTCTTTCCAAAGTTAACCAGCAATCTCTTAATTCCTAAATTAAGAGATTATGTTCAGGGGCAACTAGGAGGCACAGTGGATTGAGCACCTGGCCCTGGAATCAGGAGGACCTGACATCAGATCCAGCCTCTGACCAGACACTTGACACTTACTAGCTGTGTGACCCCTGGGCAAGTCACTTAACCCAAGTGCCTCATCAAAAAAAGAGAGAGAGATTACATTCTTCATCCTCACCCTTCTTGCCCTCTCTACAGCATTTTTCCTCCTGGATACTTTCTCCTCTCTGAGTTGTTATGACTCTCTGATTCTCTTCTGACTTGTCTGATTGTTCCTTTTCAGTTTCTTTTGCTGGATTTTCATCCACATCATATAAACTAATCTGAGTGCTCTGCATGGTTCTACTGTCATTTCTTCTCTCTTCTCTCGAACAGGATACTCCATTTCTTTTTTCTGTGTCTTTGAAGGCATTGTTCTTTCTCCATGCCTGGAATGCTCTCCTTACCAACCTTCAACTCCTTGACTTCCATTACTACTCAGTTCAAATACCTTCCCTGGTCCTCATCCCCTTCCTCACTATCCTACCTCACTCTCACCCTAACTACCAGTGCTTTAGTTATTTTGAATTGACTCTGTATTTATCTTGCATTCTCCACTTTATATATGCTGTTTCCCCCATTAGAATGTAAGCTCCTTGAAGGCAGTGGCTAGTTTTGCCTTTTCTTTGTATCACCAGACCTAGGACAGTACTTGAGACATAGGAAGCATTGAATAAATGTTTGTGATTGACTGATTAATTGGGTTGTATCAGAGAGCAATATTAAGACAAATGAGGAAGAATTATTAGGAAATTATTATTATTAAGAGGAATTATTAGGAAAACCTGCAACTACAAAGGAATAGGCTGCCTCATGAAATAATGTGTCCAGAGACTGGATGTGACTCCCTGTTAGGAACTGTAGATGCAATTGATGGGTTCTATGATGCTAACCTCAGGATCAAACATAGTTCTTCATTCAAGGTCTTGCATTAATCTGGTCCTATGTTAGTTACATCATAGAACACAGATCTGAAAGGGACTTTGGAGGGCATCTTGCCCAATGCCTACCTTAAGCATAAAACACATTTACAGCAGTTCTTATGACATGTGACCACCTAGCCTCTGCTTGAGCACTTTTGGTGATGGGAAGCTCACCACTTCATGGAGGGTGGTTCCTTTCAGAGAAAGCAAACAAGAGTCACGTGATCTCTCCGTGCCTCACTTTCTTTATCCATGTAATGGGGCTGCTGATACTCAAACAACCTATCCCACAGGACTGTTGTGTTTACAGTATTCTGTAAACTACTCTTCTTGTTACTTCATTTTGTACTTTGGTTCTTTGTGGGACAACTATGGTTTTCCCCAAGAGCATGATCTTTTTTTTATGGATGAAAAATAAGGCACAGATAGAAAAGTAGTTTTACTGAAGGACACAACCTCAGACACTTACAAGGTATATGACCCTGGGCAAGTCACTGAACCCTGTTTGCCGCAGTTTCCTCATCTGTAAAATGAGCTGGAGAAGGAAATGGCAAACTCCTCCTGTATCTTTGCCAATAAGACTTCAAACGGGGTCACAGAGAGTCAGACACAATTCGACAACAACAACAACAACAACAACACTGATGCTAAATTACATGATTAGGATCTAGCCCCAGGTCTTTTGGCTATAAATCCAGGGCTCACTGTTTCCCAAGGACTCTGGGGGAGAGGTGGTGCAAGTTGGATTACCCCGACTTTATGGAGAATAAAACGAAAGGTAAGGAGGATTGTCAGGAAGTGGTATAGCCCAGAATTGAGAAAGCATCATGATGTAATGGGAAAATGACTGGCCTTGGCCAAAGTCAGATGTGGCTTGGTGTTCCCAGCTCTGTCATGTCTTAACTGTTAGACTATATATAACAATAACAATATTAATAATAGCTAATATTCACAAACAAAACCAATGCAATCCAGATTAGGAGAGAAGCAGAAAAATGGAAAATAATTTTTACAGCAAGTGTCTCTAATAAAGGCCTCATTTCTCAAATACATAGAGAACTGAGTCAAATTTATAAAAATACAAGTCATTCCCCAAGTGTTAAATGGTCAAAGGATATGAACAGGCAGTTTTCAGAGGAAGAAATTAAAACTATCTTTAGTCATATTTAAAAAATGCTCTAAATCACTATTGACTAGAGAAATGCAAATCAAAACAACTCTGAGGTATCACATCACAGCTATCAGGCTAACCTGACAAAACAAGAAAATGAGAAATTCTGGAGAAGATGTGGGGAAATTGGAACACTAATGAATTGTTGGTGGAGTTGTGAACTGATCCAACCATTCTGGAGAGCAATTTGGAACTATGCCCAAAGGGCTATAAAACTGTGCATACCCTTTGACCCAGCAATACCACTTCTAGGTCTGTATCCCAAAGAGATTATACAAATGTGAAAAAGACCCACATGTACAAAAATATTTATAGCCACTCTTTTTGTAGTGACAAAGTATTGGAAATTGAGGGGATGCCCATCAATTGGGGAATGGATGAACAAGTTGTAGTAATGTAATGTGAGTGTAATAATATACCTTTTTTCTATAAGAAATGATAAGCAGACAGACTTCAGAAAAACCTGCAAAGACTTACATGAATTGATGCTGAATGAAGTGAGCAGAGCCAAGAGAACATCGTACGCAATAACAGACACATTGTGTGATGACTTACTTTGATAGACTTATCTTTTCTTAGCAATGCAAGGATCTAAGACAACTCCAAAAATCTCATGATGGAAAATGCTATCCATATCCAGAGGAAGAACTATGGAGTCTGAATGCAGATTGAAACATATTATTTGCTCTCTCTCTTTTTTTTTTGTTTCTTCTTTCTCATGGTTTCTTCCGTTGGTTCTAATTCTTCTTTACAACATGACTAATGTGAAAATAGGTTTAATATGAATGCATATCTTGAGCCTATATCAATTTACATGCTGCATTGGGTTGGGGGTAAGGAAGAAATGGGGCAAAAATTTGGAACTCAAAATCTTATGGAAGTGAATGTTGAAAATTAAAAATAAATAATTTTTTTAAAAAGAAAAGAAAATATAAAAAAACTTGAAAAACTAATAGCTAGCATTTTTATAGCTCTTTAAGTTTTACAACGTGCTTTACAAATATCACTTCACTTAATCCCTAGTATAGCGCTGGAAAGTAAGTGCTATTATTGTCTCCATTTTATAGATGAAGGAGCTGAGGTAAACAGAGAGTAAGTGACTTGCCAGGGTCACACAGCAAATTAGTGTCTGAGGCTATATTTGAACTCAGGTCCTCTTGACACTGTAGACCAGACCATGTGAGAAATTCGTTGTTCTCCATTCTTTTCCCCATTCAGATCCCTCCCCATCTCCATCCCATGACTTACTACTACCATTATCCCCTCTAAAGTTATTTGCTTCTTGAGGTTAGATATTATTTGAGTTTCTGGGCTTCAACTTTCCCAGCTTTAAAATGGGCATTTCACAGTTCTGGGAGAACAAGTTACCTTCCCTAATTTGGATGACCTCCAGTTTCTCTTACCTGCCTCTCATTTGTACATTGTTGTTTTTCATGTGGACTCTTCCATTACACTGTGAGGTCCTGGAGAGCAGGAACCATTTTTTGCTTTTCTTTGTGTCCCCAGCCCTTGGCACGATGCCTAGCACATAGTTGGCTTTTAATGAGTGCTTGTTGATTTGACTTCATTTGACAAGTCTTCAGACATATCTGCAAGCAGTGATCATGACATTACTTTCAGGTCTGATCAAACCTGGTTCCTTCAGCTTATCCCTGGAGAACATGGTTTTCAGGTCTCTCGTGGTCCTGGTCACTCTTGTTCCATCATGTTCTGGCTTGTCAATGCGCTTCCTGAAATAAGTACAATACTTCAGGCAGTGGTCAGCAGAATTATCACTTTACCTCAACTCCCTCACTTGGGATACCAGATTTCTGTTAGTCTCTCAGCCTGTCCTTTTCCCCAGGAGGGACCTTCTCTTCCAATCATATGGGTGATACCCTGTGGTGCTGTGGAAAGAACAATGGACAGGGAATTAAGGCTTTGAGGCTTTACTTTGTGATTTTGGGCCTTAGTTTCTACATCTTCCCAGATTCTTTTGAAATTATCCATTTCCTCATTTCTTACCACACAATAATATTTCATTATATTCATATACCACAATTTGTTTTCTCCTTTGGTTTCCAAATTTGGATTTCTACAAAGGACACCTAAAAGGTACTGTAAATATTTTTATACTATAGGACCTTTGCCTCTTTCTTTGATCTGTTTAGCCCTGGGATCCTCTAAAGTTGGGACTCTATCTTCATTGCCTCCAGCTCCTTGAGAGACCGGAAATAGTGAAGAAATTAACAAGGGCTTCAGACTATAGCTGCTGCCTGCTTCCTGGGATTGGACAGTCCCTTGGGCTTCCCTGAAGACTACAAAGGCCCTGGCAGCACTTAGAACAATCAACTGACTGATAGCCTTCTCCCCTGTTTACACCACCTGCTGCCTTTGAAGGAGCTCAGATACCACTATCCTGAAACACATACCCCGCACCCACCCTGCCCTTGGGGAGGGTGGAGGAGGTAGGAAACCAAGATAACCTGTTTAGGATGGAGAAACTGAGGCCTGAGACCTGAGGCAGAGGAGGAACAAGTTGCAAACAACCCAGGCAAGCTCAGCCCCTCTGTAATTGCCTGTCACCATATGGGCTCTGAGCTTTGGTTCCAGCAGTACCATGGATGGCATGCATTGAGCCACACTCCTCCTGCCCATGTCCTTGTCATGACCAATCTGTGGCTAGGATTAGGGTTCTGTATCATGGCGACCTTGGAATCAACCAACCAACCAATCAATAGATCTTTAAGTGTCTACTGTGTGCCAGACACTTTCCTTGATGCTGGAGACTGAAAAAAGAAGTAAAAGCAAGTTCCTGCTCTAAGCTCACAGTTCGGTAGAAGAGTTTACTCAGTCTAGGGCTGAGTTCATCTTGACTTTACAGAAGAGGGAAACTGAGGCTCAGAAAGGTGGGAAATGATTTGTCTGAGGCGGGTAAGTGGCAGAGGCACAACTCAGATTTAGGTCTTCTGAATCCAAGTTCAGAGTATTTTCCACTATACTGCATTTCCTCTCTAGTTGTGTGACCTTAACCCTCATCTATAAAACGTAACAGCTGACATTTATATAGCCCATACCACATACTATGCTAAGTGCTTTACAATTATTAGCCCATTTAATCCTCATAATAGCCCTGTGAATTAGTTGCTATTTTTATTCCCATTTTACAGTTGAGGAAACTGAGGCAAACAGAGGTTAAAGTGACTTGACCAGGGTCTCACAGGGGTAAGTTTTTGATGCCACATTTGAACTCAGGTCTTCCTGACTCCAGGCCCAGCATTCTATGCCCTGGGCCACCTACCTCACAAAGCTTTTGTAAACCTTAAAGTATTATAGCATGAGAAGCTATTTTTATTACTGAGGAGTGGAGCCAATTTGAATTATTGCCTATCTTTGTATCACTCTGTTCAGTTCAATTCCCCAAACATTTCTGTGGCGCCTAGGATATGTCACGCATTGCTAGTACTGGAACACAAAGATGAAACGAGGCACGGTCCTTGCCTTCAAAGATTGCAATAGTCTACCAGAGAAAACACAAGCAATTCAAATACCAATTAAACAATAATGATGTTGATGATTAAAATAGCTTCCATTTCCATGGAGCCTTCAGGCTAACAGAGTGCTTTTCTAAAAATGAATCTGTGAAGCAGATGGTACAATTATTACTCCCATTTCATAGATGAAGAAAGTGAGTCTCGGAGAGTTAATGTTTATTAAACATTTACTATTTGCCAAGCACTGTGCTGAGTGCTGGGATGTCAAGAAAAGAAAAACATCAGTCCCTATCCTCAAAGAGCTCACATGCAAATAACACATACACTCTCTCTCCATACATACATATATAATAGTTTGGCCGAGACATTGAGGGATCATAGGGAATACAGTAAGAGAAAGCTGGAAAGATAAATTGTAAGAAGAACGTCTAGTGGAGTGTCAAACTCAAATAAAAATTGCAGTCTCTGTGGGTAGCATAATGATGTTGCTTTGAATTTTTTTTAAAGCAACTGGGGTTAAGTGACTTGCCCGGGGTCACATAGCTAGTAAAGTGTCAAGTGTCTGAGGCTAGATTTTGACCCTGGGTCCTCCTGACTTCAGGGCTGATGCTCTATCCACTGTGCCATTTAGCTGCCCTAGCATATTGACTTAGAAAACCACAAATAAGCATTTTCTATGTTGTATTGTATTTTTATTTACTTTATTAAACATTTTTCAATTGCATTCTAAGCTAGTTCTGGCCACTCTGAGGAGTCTTGAGGGTTTTCACACACACACACTCACACACACAACCCTCTATTGTACAGAACTCTGACTGTCAGCAACAGAAAGCTCTTAAATTCCAACTTATTAACCCCTCAACAAGTACAAAACTCTTCATGGTAACTTCAGCTTATTTGGGACTTAGTAATAAGGGTGGTTGGTTAACATCAAGAGCATGAATTTACTGGCATCAAAAACTGCCTTCCCTGCATAGGAGGGAATAGCTTTCTGGCTAGATGATATCTGTAGTAGAGACAGACAGTCAAATTTGAAAAGGCAGAGAAGAGGGAAAGAAGAGGGAGGGGAGAATATAAGTACTCGGTAACAGGCACGGCAGAGACCTAGCAGTGTATCTGGTGGGAAACGGGGAGATAGGGACACGGCCTACATACCTGCATAAAATCTCTGCTTCATTGGTTAAAAGAGGAGTTAGCAAACGTGCCTCCAAGATACTGGGGAAGTGAATTTGGTATCAGATGACCTGGAATTAAATCCTAGTGATTTTACTTACTCCATAATCTTAAGCAATAATAATATAATAGCAGTGGCGGCTGGGTGGTGCAGTGAATAGAGCACTGGCCCTGGAGTCAGGAGGACCTGAGTTCAAATCCAACCTCAGACACTTAACACTTATCAGCTGTGTGATCTAGGCAAGTCACTTAACCCCAGTTGCCCTGCCCTCTCCCTTCAAAAAAATACACACACACACACACACACACACACACACATAACAGTAGCAACATTTAAACAAAGTTTTAAGGTTTGCAAAGTGCTTTGAATATGTCATCTCACTCAATGCTAACAGCAACTCTGGGAAACAGGTGTTACTATTTTCTTCATTTTATAGGTAAGAAAATTGAGGGTGAGAGGGGTAAAGTGATTTGTTCAGGGTCACACAGCTAACAGATGTGAGGCAGAATTTGAACTCAGATCCAAGTCTATTACTCTATCTACCACCATGTCAGTCTTTGTTTAACAAATTCCTTTTCCTCTTTGGGACTAAGTCTCTTATCTGTCAAGTAGGGATTGGACTAGATGTTCTCTAAGTGTCTCTCCCAGCTCTGAGTCCTATGATCTTGGGGTGTACTATTCTAACCTCTCTTCTGGCATGTTGGAGGGGATGCTGGCCAGCTTTCCTGAGAAGAGGAGTTGGTGGGATTCGGGAGGTGGGCAATGATTCTCGTAAGTAGCTACACGGGTGAGAGAGAGAGAATGGCCTGGAAGATCAATATGGGCCATTTCTTGGTAAGGTCAAACACTGAGCTAGAACCAAGGAGGAAAAAGTTTCAGGTGTTAATCCCAGTGTGAATCTGTTGGTTGGTTGGTTTGTTCCCTGGCTACCTATGGATCATCTATGGATAATGGGATTAGACTTATTCTGTATGACTTCAAAGAGCAGAGCTATGGGACAAAAGTGAATTTTAGTTCAATATTGGGCAGGACTTTTTAATAATCAAAGGTATCCCACAATAGAATGAGCTACTCCAGGATCTAGTGAATTTCCCATCACCATAGGAATTTAAGCAGGAAGAGAATGACCACTTGTCAGGCATGCCAGATAAAGAACTCATGCTTCAAGCAGAAGATTGAACTGGAGCCCTTCTGGCTGTAGAATTTCATGAGTCCTTGGCTCTTCATCTTGGCCCAGTGGTTTTGCAAGATTCAAGGGATGGGGTGGATTATCCACTGGCCTGAGAGGCAGCTTTAGAGGTGGACTAGAATGCAGAACCCAGGATAGTAGAGGAAAAAATAGAAGAGAATACAGAGTGTGACTGTAGGAGCAAATAATAGAATGAGGCCAAATGCAAAATACGGTGGGAGAGACAAAGGAAGTGTTTGAGTACCTTGGGTGAGATTATAAAGGAAGGCTGGGTGGAGGTGAGAATGAAGACAAAGGGTAGGGTGGAGTGACCAGGCCCAATGAAAACCACTGGGAGAAATCCAAGCCTTACCAAGAGAAGAGGTTAGATGCATAGTGAAGGCTGACTTGGGTAATATCCACTCTTATAATTAGAATAAGAGAATCTCTGAGGGTTTATCTTTCTCATCTAAATTATTCTGTTTTATCTACATATCTAATTTATACATTGTGTAAATTATTATGTAGTAGATAAATTATTGTATGTTACATAAATTCTTGTGTATTGATGTAAATTATTTATATACTATGTGGATATATACTTATACTCTGTGTTATAATATATGTATGTATATGTATATATACACATATATATTTAATCCACACTTGAACAGAAATCTCCTCTACCATGTCCCTGACAAGTGGCCATCTAGTCTTCACTTGAAGACCTCCTACGATGGGAAACTAATTTCTTCCTGATACATCACACTGCACTTCTGAAGAACTCTTAAGTATTAGAAAGTTGGTTTCCTCCTCCCATATATTGGTCTAATTCAATTCAATAAATATTTAATTGATCTAATACTTTGTAATTATTTGAAATTGTCATCCCTGGGGTGGGTAGGTGGCTCAGTGAATAGAGCACCAGCTCTGGAATCTGGAGGACCTGAGTTCAAATTTGGCCTCAGATACTTAACACTTACTAGCCATGTGACCTTGGGTGAGTCACTTAACCCCAATCACCCTGCCTTCCTCCTCCAAAAAAAAAAGAAATTGGCATCCCTCTAATTTGATTTTTTTGAATTTAAAACTTGAATTTGAATTTTTATTTGAAATTGATGTCTCTCTAAATTTTACTCAGTTCTAGTTAATAATAATAATGATAGTTAATCTTTATATATCACTTACTATGGGCCAGGCATTGTGCTAGGTGCTTTACAGTTATTAATAATCTCATTTAATCATCACAGAAATCCCAGGAGGTAGGTGCTATTATTTTTCCCATATTATGGATGAGGAAATTGAGGCAGGCAGAGGTTAAATGATTTGCCCAGGGTCACGTAGTGTCAAAGATAGGATTTTTTAAGCTCAAGTTTTCCTGACTTCGGATCCAGAACTAACCTAATCTAACAAGTCTTTAGGGATTCAAAATAAAAGGCAGCTCCATCTCTAAAGGAGCTTACTTTTTCCTGCGTGGGGAAGGAACACATAATTTGAGGAAAGAAACAGAATAAATCATTGGTGGGATGTCAGGAAAGACTACCTGGCAGAAGTGGCCCCTAAGAATAAGAGACAGAGATGAGAGGGCAGTGTATTTGGCGATGGCAGTGAGGTGCAGTGAGGGTGCAGTGAAGTGGGGATGCCAGCTGTGCAAATGATTGGTCTCAGGAGGTGGAAATTCGAAGTGGGGGTTCAGGGAACAGCAAGAGGCCAGTTTGGCTGGAATTCAAGGTATATGAAAGGGAGTCAGAAGAAATGAGAGTGATAGGGAGCATAGCTCACAATTATACAACATGTGCCATCTTAGAACAATAATGAAGGGAAAGGAGGAGGGCCCAAGTATTGCCCTTGTACCCACAAAATATTTAGAAACCTAGAGAAAGGCCTCTAGAGCGTTGGGTGGATCTCGTGTGGAGGGATTTATGGCATGACAAGGAGGAGTCCCAAAGAACTGGCTGACATGGATGATGGACTGTGGGCTGCACCATTGGAGGCTGTACCTGAATTAATGAGATCATAGATCCATGAGGCATTTATGATTTTTAAATCACTTTCCCAACAGCAACCCTGTAAGGAAGGTAGGGTAAGTATTCATTATCTTTATTTTATAGACAAGGAGACTGAAGCTCTACAGTTTTCAGTGACTTGGGCAAGACCACACAGCTAAATCATCTCAGAGCAGATTCAAGTTGTTTTGCCTCTTTGGGGCCTGGTAAAACAAGCCAAGTCCTTGGCAACCGTTTCGCTGATATCTCTTTTGTCCTCCTCCCCGTCCACCCACAATCCCTTTGACATAATACCCAGTTCCCCTCACCATCCTGGTTGCCTTCCTCAGGAAAGGTACCTGCTTATCATTGTCACATGGTGATAGGATTGTAGAATCATGGTGGGAAGGAAACTTTGAGGTCATCTAGTCCAATCCCCTCCTTCACTTTACACAAGAGGGAAGAGGCCAAGAAGTCATATGACTTGTCTAAGATCACACAGGGAGTAGGTAGAAGAACTGGGATGGAAAGGAAGTGATTGAAAGGAAAGGCAGGTGAAGGAAAGACTTATAGGGGGTGGGGCAGGTAGGAGGGAGTGGATGGTCAAGAATGTGCTTACAATAAGAATGGGAAGGAGAAGAGAGAAAAGGAAAAATGAGTTGGAAGGAGATTTCTTAATGCTACAAAAATTTTCTCTCTTGTATGGAGTACAACTTGTGATGTGGTTGAAAAAGCTCTGGCCTTGGGGCAGCTAGGTGGTGCAGTGAGTAGAGTACCGGCCCTGAAATCAGGAGTACCTGAGTTCAAATCCAGCCTCAGATACTTGACACACTAACTAGCCGTGTGACTTTGGGCAAGTCACTTAACCCCAACTGCCCTCCAAAAAAGCAAAACAAAAAACAAAAAACAAAAAAACCGAAAAAGCTCTGGCCTTGAATTTGGAAGACTGGAATAGGAATACCAACTCGGCCACTGACACCTCTGTATGGCATTGGACAAACTCCTTAGCTTCATTTCCTCATATGTAAATTGGAGACAAGATTGACAATCTACCTTACAGCATTGGTGTTTATTTTCCCTCTTATTTTATTTTTTCTCAATTTCATATAAAAAAATTTTAACACGTTTTTTGAAAAAGATTTGAGTTCCAAATTCTCCCTCTCCCTGCCTTGAGAAGGTAAGCAATTTGATATAAATTACACACATGCAGTCATGCAAAACACATTTCCATATTACCCACATTGCAAAAGAAAACACAATTCCCTCTCCCCCCTGCCAAAAAAAAAACCAAGAAAAAAATAAGAAAAGTTTTAAAACTATGCTTTGATCTGCATTTAGACTCCATCATTTCTTTCTCTAGAAATGGATAGCATTTTTCATGCTTGCCTTTGGTGGCAAGAGCTTTGTTTTTAGTAGCTGTGATTGCTGAAGTGGTGGCCAGGACACAAACCTTCAAGGGTTGATTCTCTGAATGACGATTAGGGACTGGGCTGGAAGCAAGGCCAGTAGTCTAGTTGCTGTTGCCATTAAGTGGTTTCAATAGTGTCTGACTCTTCATGACCCCATTTGGGATTTTCTTGGTAAGGGTACTGAAGTGATTTGCTAATTCCTTCGCCAGCCCATTTTACAGGTGAGAAACTGAAGCAAACAGAGTTAAGTGGCTTTCACAGGGTCACAGAGCTAGTAAGTGTCTGAGGCTAGGTTTGAACTCATGAAGATGAGTCTTCTTGATTCCAAGCCTGTTTCACCATTTACTTAGTTGCTCCCATAATCCAGAGGCCACTTCTATTATAGAGCAATCCCTCCCCTAGCATCCCATTGCCAGTGGAAGGGCATACTAAACTCCCCATCATTGTCCTCAGGGTTTCTATCTCTCTTCTCGGTCCTAAGGGAATTTGCCTTGGGTATCAAAACTCCTAGACCTGACTCTAGTCAGTGAATCATGGAGAGAAGGACATTCATTCTAAAACATATAGTGGCAAACCAGAACTTGAGAATGAAGTAGGTTGGGGACAGATTGTGGAGGGCCTTGAATGCCAGACTGAAGAAATTAAGCTTTAACCTGAAGGCAATGGGGTTATGAGCCTGGGAGGATATGCTTTATTGGTTCTCAACTGTCCCTTTTCCCTTTTTGCTTTGGGAACTTATCCCACTCCCTTTCCCAAACCATTGTTCTTTCCACTAAGTCATTTCTTTGAATTCCATAAATCTATGACCTAGTGCAGAGAATAAGGTATCCTTTCATATCTTCTAAATGTAACTGCTCAAACTTAGAAACATCTTGGACCTCACTGACCTGAAGTCAGCTTTCCCAGGTACCAGCTTCTGATGCTGCTTCTCATCTGGTCCACCGGATTTAACTTTTCATTCTATAACATTCATCTTCTACATCTTTCTGTGCTTTTTGCATGCCTGAACTTCAGGATCTCCATGGCTCACTGTATTCAGAAACCATCTGTCTTGATCCCTAATTACCTATTATCATTCCTCATTTGCCCACCTACCTCCCCGTCATCATCATATCTGGGTACTTTGGTCCCAGATCAATGCTCACAGGATTGCCTGGCATTGCCTATGTTTGTTTGTAGGTCCTGCTGCTGGAAAGGATGAGGCTGCTGAATTGTTTGAGTTTGGGAGTTCTGAGCTACAGTGAGCAGACTAAAGACAATTGGGTGTCCACAGTAAGTCTGGCACCAATGCAATGGATGCCTGAGATGAGGGCCTACCAAGCTGCCTAGGGAGGGGTGAACTAGTTCTGGTAGGAAATGGAACAGTTGAGGCATCTGTGCTAATCAGAAGCTTTTCCAAACTCTGACTTACTATTCTAGGTTCTAAAAATTCCTTTTAGGTCTAACAGCAAGATTGAGCTAGTGAATGACCAATACACTTCTAGCCTGTGGGTGATAAGGAGACCCAGCCTCCACAGTTTTCCTCCCTCACCCTACTTCTCCCCCAACCCCCCCACCCACCCCCCCGCCAAAAACAAAAGACATCAGGGTTTAAAAATCTAGAATGTCTAGTTTAAAGCCTTCTTTTGAACTGAGGACAATGGAAAGTAAAAAAACTTGCTTCATTTCATCCATCAGGTAGATAAGCAAAGCTTCATTTGGAACCCAGTTCATAGAAGCATAGGATCGTAGAGCTGAAAGGACATTAAACATTTCCTAATCTAATTCTCTTATTTTAAGGATACCAAACCAGAGGCCCAAAGAGATGAAACAAATTGCCTGAGATCCTGCCTACCATTCAGTACTGGGATCCAATCTTCTCTTATAACAGGGAAGCAGGAAAAAATGAAAGAAGAGAAGCTAAGGCTTCCTGGCTTGAAGCCAGGTGGGGCTTGAAATAGGCTTTGAAAGACAGGTAGACTTTAGAAATGTGGAACAGTTTTTTGGGTGAGTCCTTGGAAGTTGAATGAGGTCATGCAGTATGCAGAATGATAGTGTCTAGGGAAGGGAGAATTCCCCAGGCTATAGCCTCTTTTTTTTTTTTTTTTTTTAAGAGAGAGTAGGAGTTTGAAGAGGAAGAGACCTTGAGATGGGAGGCAATGTTTCCCAAATATTGAGCTGTTCAGTCAGGCTAAAAAAGCATGTAGAAGGGGACTGAAGCAGGCCAGCAGGCCAGCAGGGAAGGAATCCTAGGGCTCAGGAACCCATCTCTGAACAGAGAAAGGAGGCTCAGCTCTGAGAGGTGAAGGCCTCCTTAGGTCAAGACAAGCAGGTTCAATGACATTCCTTTCTGGGAAAAAGGAGCGGCTAGGTCTAGGGTTCCTTTGTAAGAGGGTGGAAAATTAGTATAGTATTCAAAACATGTTGATTAAAATTAAAATCATGTTGTATTGGTGTCGAGTGATGCAACCAGGCCCTATTTCAGCTGGACTACTCCCTGTTCTAGGTGGGCGTCCTATCAGCAAAGTCATGGAAACCACTCTCCAAACACCGGTGACCTGGTTGTCCTAGCTACTAAGAATATCCCCAAGTCTCATCTTGTTTCATCCTGGCCCCCTCCACATCACATGATTCCCCCCTGAAATGCATGGTTTTCACATTTAAATGTATTTATATTCCATATGTAACTGAAAACGTGCAAAAAGCAAAGTGGGTTACCTGGGTAGCTAGTGAGCCTCTCTGACGTCAAGACTAAGTTTTCAACAAAAGTCTGGAGCAACTCTTTTCTTGTTCTGGTGTGGGCTGGAGTAATTAAACTCTGAGATTCTCAGAGTTGGAATCTGAGGTTCTATGACTGTGAAATACTGGCATCTAGGGGACTTTGGCTCTCTTCCTAATTCTACCACTCTCTTAATGTGTGACAATTGGGGTAAGTGTGTCTTACACAGCACTTTAAGGCTGTGAGACAGACATTTCATAAATCTCAAAGGACAATACAAATGAAATGGGCAATGTAAATGAGTGATGACCTAGCTCCCATAGAGCACCGAGAAGATCAAAGGCACATAAAGTGACCATTTCTGGTTTTTGACTTTGAATCCCTAGGGCTTAGCATTAGTGTCTGGTAACAGAGCAGGTAAAAAATAAATATTTGTGAAAAAATGCATAACGTACTTTGTAATCATAAATAATTATTACTCGATGTTATACATTTTCCCAGAGCCTAGAAATCACATATCATAAAATTAATTCATTTAATCATTCAACAGATATTTATGAAGTTAGGAATATGTGTAAAGCATTATGTTAAGCATTGAAGAGAAAATAACAGCTAACGTTTATACTGTGTACCAGGTACTGTGTACTAAGTGCTTTATAATTATCTCATTTTATCCTTACAATAACCACAGGAGGCAATGCTATTATTGTTATGATTTTACAGATGAGGAAACTGAGGCAAACAGGGGTTAAGTGATATGCCCAGGGTCATACAGCTAATAAGTGTCCACTTTTGATTTGAACTCAGATCTTCCTGACTATGGCACCTTAACACCTTAACAGGTGCATAAACTCAGAGTTGAAAGGGGCCTCCAAGGGTAGCTAGCTGAATATTCTATCTGAAGCATTAATTGTTCCTACAAAATCCCTGATAAACCAGTGAGAAGGAATTCATTGCTTAAAGTACCTACTCCTTACTCTCATTCCATTTTGTGAATCTTTAACTGTTGGGAAGTTCATCCTTAAATTAAGACAAAAATCTGTCTCTTTGTAACATTCCCCTTCCTCCACTGGTCCTGGTTCTGTAACATTCTCCATAATGGTGTTTCAAATATGTGAAATCAGTAACTATATCGTTCGCTAATTTTTCTCATTCTTCCAGTAAACCTGAGAAATAGCAGGAGAAAACTGACGATAGTATGTAGGAAGTAGGACTGGGTATAATGGCACATACCTATAATCTCTGTTAATAGAGGATGCTGAGACTAGAGGTGGGTCAACAGAGCTCAAGAGTTCTGAGTTGTTGTAGAGTTATATACTAAGTATGGTATTGATAAGTTGAGCCCCTTAGAGTGAAGGTCCACCAGGCTGCCTAAGGAGGGCTGAACTGGCCCTGGTTAGAAATAGAAGCTAAAGTTTCCATGCTGATGAGCAGTGGAATCCAGCCCCTGAGTAG
>CM053594.1:72157336-72183741 GCA_028646575.1 Pseudocheirus occidentalis | reverse complement strand
CTCTCTCTCTCTCTCTGTCTCTCTCTCTCTCTCTCTCAAGAAAACTCCAATTCACTTCTTCAGTCCAGCAGCCCAGCTCCCAGATGCTGAGACAATCCTGCTTCCTCCAACAGGAAAATTCGAATTCTGTCTCTCTGTCTCTGGAATCCTTCTTTATATACACACTGGCCTCCTGTCTCAGCCAATCCCCTTCTTTCACATCAACAGGGGAGTTCACTCCCTCTCAACAGTAAACAGGGCTCACACCTTCCATACAGAGCTCACACCTTCCATACTTAGCCCTAAGTTACTAAGTGCTAAGTATCTGTTAAACTGATTGCTGTTGCATTATGTTAGAAAGAACCTTGAATTTCAAGTCAGAGGATCTAGGTTCAAGTTCTGAGACTCTTGAGTCTAACTAGTCTCTTCCATCTCTTGGCTCTCTTTGGGCCCTTCTGGAAGGGAGAAGATGGATGATGCCAACTTTTCCTTAGGTCACTGAATGGAGATGAAGACTTCTGAGGAGAAATTAATAAGCAGACCTTCAATCATGTACTTATTCTCTGCTTATCGCACTAGAGACCTTAGGAAAATTTTCCCTTTTCATGACCCAAGGGTCTCTTTCTGTTGGTTGAGTTGGATCACCTCACTCCCAATCAGGGAGCTCCTTCAATCTCTGTTTTCTGGCATGTATTCTCATATGTATTCTTTCTCTACTTTCTATTTTGCTATTGATAGATGGATTTCTTTACTCTTTCTATACGTGTTCTTTGTGGCATTTGGTAGTGTGACATTTTAAAAGTTCAAGAGACAGTTTCTAAGTAGTCATTTTATTAATTATATTAGCACGTTATTAATAAAAGAGGTCAGTGGCACTCTGGAATACCAAAGACCACTCATTTTGGTGGGCTCACTGTTTATATGCTCTTGGAAGAATTGGTGTTCCTGAGGGTGTCAATCAATGCTGATTGGTTAACAATTATAGAGAAAATGAATATTATAATGAGATGTGGGTTCATTCTAATGAGGGCCATGGGGGTACATTACTTGGATCACCCAAGCTGTGGTCAAAGAGACGTCAACTTCCATATCATCTGTCTGACAGAAGGGAAAATCCACATTTTCTCAGACTGATCTGAGTAAGCACAATGTACAGGAATCCACCCATTGCCCAAACTTGGAATTTCTTTCACTGTCTTTGATTTGATCTTAGCCAAGGTAAGTCTTTGCCCAAGATTTCTTACACTGGTTGACTTCTGGATGAGAAAATAGAAAAGGAGAAAAAAGCCTTGGTCCTAATTCAATAATTAGTTACTAATACAAGAGAAATAATCATTTCCCTTAGTAAGATTGCAGTAAAATCTTGGACTTCAGGCCCCCTTCCCCCATAAAAAATAGTTAGCAGGAGTTTAGTATGAACCTTAAAATTAAAATTTAGCATGAACCTAAAAAATATCCCCTAGACTAATAACATTTAAGTGAGCAGTTACATATAATCGTATTGGTACTCTCTCCTTGTAAGGAAAGTACAGTGGTGGCCAACCTCCAACCCCAAATTCCTATTTCTCCTCTTTACAGGAATTAAAGTTTCCCTTGGAGAATGGTAGGGGAAGGCTATGCTAGATGTATCTATTTCTTCTTCCCTTTGAGCCACACATTGAGACATTCCTTGCTGTGTAACAAAGACTATGTTTTGAGAAAAAAAAAAGAAAAGAGAAAAATCAGCAAAACAGATCAATATATTGGAAAAGTCTAAAAATAGAAGCAATGTTTCATACCCCTCGACTTCCCCACCGCTGTGGAGTTGACTAGGGATATCTTCTGATATGCTGCACACACACACACACACACACACACACAAATATAGCATATTTTTGCAGTCTTGCTTGTTCTTTGAATAACAGATTTAACAGGAAGAAAGAGAATAACTTGTTTGCAAAAGATACAGAAAGGGAGTGGTAAGAGAGACCACGGAAAGAGAACCCTGTGAGTACAGTATAACAGAAGTCAAGGGAGGAGAGGTCATCAATTAAATCAAATCAAATTAAATAAACATTTATTAAGCAACTACTATATCCCTAAGTACTGAGCATACAAAAAGAGGCTAAAGATAGTCCCTGCCTTCAAGAAGCTTATGATCTAAGGTGGGGGAGGGAAATCCAAACAATTATATACAAAGCAAGTTACATTCAGAATAAATAGGAAATAATTAACAGGGAAGGCCCTGAGTTAAGAGGGATTGGGGAAGGTTTCCTGTAGGAGATAGGATTTTTGTTGGGACTTAAAGGAAGCCAGAGAGGTTGGCTTTCAGAACAGAGAGGGGAGATCATTTCAGGCATGGAGGAAAGCCAGAAAGAATGCTTGGAGCTGAGAGATTGGTCATGGAACAGCTAGGAGGTGAGTGACACTCGATCAAAGAGTACATGTTGGGGGACTGGAGTTCAGCAGAGAAATTGGGGCAGGGAAGATTGATTTGAGAGCGTAGAGATAATAATTAAACACATAGGAGCCAATGATATCACCAAGAGAAGTATTAAAGAGGGAGAAGAGAAGAAGAGGGCCCAGGACAGACTCTTGAGGGTCACCTACAGTTAGAGAACATGATCTGAAGGAGGATCTAGCAAAGGAAACAGAAGCAACTGTCAGATAGGGAGGAGGAGAACCTAGAGAGAAAGAGTGATCAACGATGTCAAAGGCTGCAAGAAGGAGGTAGTCCATGGTATCAATTGCCTCAAAAAAATTCAAAAATTCAAAAATCATTGGATTTAGCAATTAGGTAATCATTTGTAACCTTTGAAAGAGCAATTTTAGTTGGCTGGTGGGGATGGAAGAACAAATGAAAGGCTCGAAGAGTGGTGATCGCAGGTAACAGGAATTTGGCAGTGAAGGTTGGAAACGGATTGATAGCTTGAGAAACATCAGAGTAATGGGAAGATTTTTTAAAAACGTTTTAGGATAGTTAGAGATGGAACATTTTAGGGAAGAAGCTTATAAAAGGAGAGTGAAGATGAGAGAGACAGAGACAAAGAGAAAGAGACACAGAGAATGAGACGGAGAGGATTCCTTACTGTGAGAAGCTTATGGAAAAGTCTGGAGAAGGCAGGATCAAGAATACAGGATGGAGTATGAGCCTTGGTAAGGATCAGGAATTCACTCTATGATCCTTTAAACAAAGTGAACATCTAGATTTCCAATGAAGACTGGAAAAGGACAGAAGTCAGGGAAGGTTTCTTGGAGGAGATGAACATCTGCAGATGAGTTGGATTTGGATCTTTGGAGAGAAGGAAAGGATTTCATGAGGGCAGGAAAAGGGCATATTAGAAAAGGCTAATGAGGAGAAGCCAGAACTGACCTAGCTGAGGTTCAGCATTAGGTGCTGAGGAGTCAGGAAAGGGCTCCAGCTAGATTAGGATGTGTAGTTCAGGAGCCCTGTGAGATCAGGCTGGAGAGCAGGGCTGAAAAGAGGAGGATCCTGAACTTATATTAGTTTTTGCTGAGAACTGACCCTGTTCAGGGAGTTTAGTATATATTTGGTAAGAGAAAACATTATTGTTCATACTTCATTCTCCAAGAGGACCAATGACATTAAGAGGATCATGTCTTGGCTTGTGTGAGAATTGGATTTGATTGATTCAGAGCTACACAGAGTTGTCAGCCTCGCTTTCTCCCCCGGTCATCAAAGTGCTGCTGCCAGACAACTGGTGATGGCCCAGGATGTAGTGGATGACCTTGGCCTTTCTAAATTAATGTCTTTCACAGGCCTGAGTTCATCTGAGGCAAAGTCCATTCATTGACTAAGGACTAAAATAGAAAGATAGATACATAAACACATTCAATTTAAGCAAAACTCAACAACATTTCCTAAACATCTATTATGTGCTCAACATTGTCCTCAAGGTGAGCTCTATAAAGAAAAATTCTCTAGGTCCCATCTTACAGGCATTTAGGTTCTGCTGGAGGGATTAGTATGTACATAGATAAGTATAATACAAAATAGAACAAGGTGGGAGTGAAAGAGAAATTTATACAAAATATCCTAGAGAAATTGGGGAGAGAGAGAACACTTCTGGCTAAGAGTTTTAGGGAAGACTCCAGTAATGGAGAAACTGGCATCTGAGCTGAACTTTGAAGGAAGAGGTTTACCACAGTTAAAAATGAGAAGGGAAGGAATTACACCCATGGGGGAGGCAGAGGACAGAGAGAGAGAGACACAGGTGTGTTGAAGCCAGCTCTAAAAGTACCAGAGATAGGAAATAGCACATAGCATTTGAGGAATAGCTAGCAGTTTGGTTTGGTCAGAAGGTAATTCCAGTACCTTCTCTCTGTTAACGATTTCTTATGATTCCTGTTTTCAGCTTGTTTGTTCATGTTTGTTTATGCATATTTTCATGTTGTCTCCTCTGTTAGATTGTAAGCTCCTTGAGGGCAAGGACTGTCTTTGGCCTCTTTTTGTATCCCCAGTGCTTAGCACAGTGCTGGCATATTGAGGGCACTAAATAAATGTTAATTGACTGACTAACTATAGGGAAATGCTCTTTTGGGGGGCAATTGTGTTCAAAATTAGGATAAAATTTTAAGAGGCAGACTCAATCGAGATTATATATAGTCATGAATGCCAGTGTAGTACTGACCACTATCATGGAGAACATTCAGCACCAAGTCCAACTGAAGAGTGATTCCTTATAGGGGGTGAAGCACTACCAATGCTTCTGTTTGCAAATGACATAGTGATGTTTGAATCAAGCCCCTTCACTTTTGAGACTCTTAAATGAGACCTATGATCACTTCAAATATTAAAGCCTAATTGTCTACACAAGAAAAAACAAGTGGATGAAGAATGCTGATTGTCCAGGCTATAATATGCAGATGGATGAATGCCCTACAAGGCTGGTCAATCAGCACATATGTTTGGGACAAATGCTGCGGATGGACAATGAATTGGCTCAGAAATAAACAGAAGGAAGAGAGTGAGCTGGAATACATTTGGGAAATTAAGCTATGCTCTTAATAACTCTAAGCTTCTTCCTAAAATAAAAATTCTTTACAAAAAAAACCAAACAACAATACTCTTTGGTGATGCTATGTGACCACGAGCCATTGAATATTATAGTCCCTGACAAATTTAACTTGTGGGTAATTTAAAGGAAAATGGTGAAGAAGAGGGTGAGGGTGAATAAACAGTAATATATTACAAAAAAGTGCACAGGAAAAGTGGCATTAATGATAATAATAGCATTTACTTTAAGGACCACAAAGTGCTTTGCAAATATTATCCTCACAACATCCCTAGAAGGTAGATGCTCTTGTTGTCCACATTTGGTAGATGGGGAAATAAGGCAGAAAGAGGTTGGTTTTTGTTTGTTTGTTTAAAGTGACTTATCCAGTTTCACATAATTGGTAATTATTTGAGACAGGATTTGAACTCAAGGATTCCTAACTGCCTAGGGGGCATCTAGGTTGTACAGTAGATAGAGCAGCAGACCTGAAGTCAGGAAGAACTGAATTCGAATCTGGCCTCAGACACTTACTAGCTTTGTGACTCCAGGAAAGTTAATTAAACCCTATTTATCTCAGTTGTTCATCTGTAAAATGGGGACACACTGGAAAAAGAAATGGCAAACCACTCCAGCATCTTCGCCAAGAAAATCCTATAGACAATATCCATGGGATCACATAGTGTTGGACAACAATTGAACTGGACAACAACTTCCCACCTGTTGTTCCTAACTCAAGCCTATCCATTGTTCCACCTGGCTGCCTTTGGTATCATCAGAGAGATGACTAGAAAAAGAGATAGGAAGGCCACTAGGTGGTACAGTGAGTAGAGCACTGGTCCTGGAGCCAAGAGGACCTGAGTTCAAATCAAGCCTCAGACACTTAACACTTATTAGCTGTGTGACCTTGGGCAACTCACTTAACCCCAATTGCCTTGCCTTCCCCCTCCAAAAAGAAAAAAAAAAGAAAAGAAAAGGAGATAGGCCAATCATATCTCAAGAACAAAGAAGACCTGATGCAAACACATAATACCCTGTGGTCAATGGTTCCCAACATATTTTGTTTCTCAAATTCCCTTCAACAACAAACAACAACAACAAAATGCATTGTGAACCTTCAGGGTAATTTAATATATTACTCATAATATTCTGCAATTATTTACTGTCTAAAGTACCATTAAAGAATTTTTCACAATAAATCCTTTAGACCAGTGATATCTAACTGAAATTGAAATGGGAACCACTAAACTATACATAAGGATCTCTGTGGGCTGCATATTGACTTAGAAAACCACCTATTAACATTATCTGTGCTTCACTGTATTTTTATTTATTTATTATGTTAAATATTTCACAATTAAATTAGATGGAGGGAAATACATTAAGCTACAGTAACTGTGAAAAAATTGTTGAAGCAATTTTTTTCTGATAAAGGCCTTATTTCTCAAATGTATGGAGAACTGAATCAAATTTATAAAAATAAGAGCCATTCCCCAATTGATAAGTGGGGAAAGAGTTCAGTTTTCAGATGAAGTAATAATCAAAGCTATCTATAACCATATGAACAAATACTCTATTGATTAGAGAAATGCAAATTAAAACAAGTCTGAAGTACTACCTCATGCCTATTAGACTGGCCAATAGGACAGAAAAGGTAAATGACAAAAGATGGAGGGGATGTGGGGAAAATGCGGCATTCATGCACTGTTGGTAGAGTTGTGACCTGATTCAACCATTCTGTAGAGCAATTTGGAACTATACCCAAAGGGCTATAAAACCATATTTACCCTTTAACCTAGCAATGACACTACTAGGTATGTATCCCAAAAGAGATAAAAAACAAAAAGGAAAAGGACCTGTATATATGAAAATATTTATAGTGGCTCTTTTCTGGAGGCAAAGAATTAGAAATTGGGGGGATGTCCATCAAAAGGGATATGAATGAACGAGTTGTGGTATGTGATTATATGGGAATATGATTGTAATATAAGAAATGATGAGTGGGATGCCTTCAGAAAAACCTGGAAAGACTTGCTGGAGCTGATAAAGTA
Organism: Pseudocheirus occidentalis; assembly: GCA_028646575.1. Classification (NCBI taxonomy): domain Eukaryota; kingdom Metazoa; phylum Chordata; class Mammalia; order Diprotodontia; family Pseudocheiridae; genus Pseudocheirus; species Pseudocheirus occidentalis. Next base: position 72,176,717 of record CM053594.1, on the reverse strand, counting down.
AAATGCACTGTACACAAAGTAACATCAATGTAAGATGATCAGCTGTGAATGACTTAGCTATTCTCAGAAACACAACGATCCAAGACAATTCTGAAGGACCTATGATGAAAAAATGCTATCTATCCCCAGAGAAAGAACTGCTAGTAACTGAATACAGATTGAAGCATACTTTTTTTTTTACTTTATTTTTCTTGAGATTTTTTTGCCTATTTTTTTTTTTTTTTTGCTTTTTGGAGGGCAGTTGGGGTTAAGTGACTTGCCCAAAGTCACACAGCTAGTTAGTGTGTCAAGTGTCTGAGGCCGGATTTGAACTCAGGTCTTCCTGACTCCAGGGCCGGTGCTCTACTCACTATGCCACCTAGCCGCCCCTGTGTTTTCTTTTACAACATGACTATTATGGATTTGTTTTGCATGACTACCCGTGTGTATGAGCTATGTCTAATTGCTTGCCTTCTCATTAGGGGTGAGGAGTGAGAGGGTAGGAAGGGAGAGAATTTGGAACTCAAAGTTTTTTTGTTTGTTTGTTTGTATTTTTGTTTTTTTAGAGGGCAGTTGGGGTTAAGTGACTTGCCCAAGGTCACACGGCTAGTTTTTGTGTTAAGTGTCTGAGGCCGGATTTGAACTCAGGTACTCCTGACTCCAGGGCCGGTGCTCTATTCACTGCGCCACCTAGCCGCCCCCTGGAACTCAAAGTTTTAAAAATGAATGTTAAAAATTGTTTTTTTTTTATGTAACTGGGGAAAATAAAATACTAAATAAAAATAAATATTTCCAAATTACGTTTTAATCTGGGCCTACCACATCCAGCAGTATTGTGGGCCAGTGAACATTTTCTAGCTCTACCTTGGACCATCATGGAAAACTCCCCAAGGGGTTTATGATCCACTATACGGGAATCACCGGTTGGTGGAGGATCTCCATTATTCTGGGTACAACTTCTGCAGAAAATTTAGGGCACAATAGCATCAAAAGTCATACAGGGTGAAAAGGCATGGACAGGTTGCAGTTTTCACTGAATCAGCTCATCTGGAGTACCCATATCAGTGACATCAGATGCAAATACAACACATACAAAGAGAGCTCAAAAAAGGAAAAGCTGCTATTCAGAGGGAAAGGATCTGTAAAAAACAAAATAGACAATAGAGACAAGAATGGTTGTGGGAAGGAAAGTGTTTTGCAAACCTTAAAGTACCCCACACATCTATAAGTATGTTATAATTATTATAACTCAGAAAGCTTCCAGGGAAGGGTGACCAGGATGGTAAGAGGACTAGAAACCATGTCACAGGTTAAAAACCTGGAAAAGAAAAGCCTTTGCAGGATACAAACCTTGTCATCAAATATTTAGAGGGCTCTTATGTGTAAGAAGGAAGAGACTTGGTTTGCTTGGGGATGGGGGACAGAAGTAGGACCAATGAAGAAAAGTTGCAGAGAGATAATTTGGGGACTGGATTAAAGGGGAAAAATTACCAATGATTAGAATTGGCCCAAACTGGAATGGGCTGCTGTAACTCCAAGCATGAACAGCTTCCAAGGTTCTGATTACAAGCATAGTAAACTCTCCATTTATTTACTAACAAATTAAGGCAAAACATTACAGAATATAAAAATACAGAGTAACTCAATCATTTAGTAAGTCCTCAATTCAATCACAAAGTACAAAGGTTAAAGTTCTCTTTTAAACAAGGTGCATGCATTTAGTCAATCACAAAGTACAAAGTCAAAGTACTCCACCCCTGGGTAGTACATTCATTTAGTCAATCACAAAGTCTTCTCTCTTCTCAACTGGAGATTAGTTTCTAATCATCAACAAAGTACGTTCATTTGATCAGCCACAAAGTACAAAAGTTTTCCACTCCTGGATCACAACCGAATACAGTATTGTCAGTCACCACCAAGCACCCTCTCAAAGGCAGTGGTCACAACTAGGTTACAATTTCATAAGGGCATTCAATACCCAAGGAGAGATCTTTTCTTCATCTTGACCAGAGTCAAGTTCTCAGCAGTTTCTGTTCCTGGGAAGACAAAACTTAACAAAGCAACAGTAACATTCATGCACACTGCCAGTGTCCTCATCAATTCACTCTCTGCCTATGAAATCAACCTAAACCCAACAACAAAGTCTGAGGCTTCTATTAACAAAAGAATATGACAAAATAACATCAAAACAGACAAACAAAATGCTGACACCAGAGTCATGCCTCCTTAGTTCTCAGAAGCTCCTGGTGGCCCTCAGAAGTCCTGGGCAGCTCCATCTGACTCTTTGAAGTACCAGACAGCTCGGCTGCCAGCTTTCCCCCCCCTCTCCTTCTCTCCTTCTCTCTTTCTCCTTCTCTCTCTCTCTCTCTCACTTTCTCTCTCTCTCTCTCTCTCTCTCTCTCTCTCTCTCTCTCTCTCTCTCTCTCTCTCTCTCTCTGTCTCCACAATGCTGCTCCCAAAAGTTCTTCTTCCTCTCTCACCTTGGGCTTCTCCCTATACCCAGCACCAGCTCCTCCCTGTTAGGCCCCCTCTCATCACATCAGCAAGTCCATCCCACAGTGGGATTTTCACAAGCTCTGGGTCTTAACACTTAACCTGAAACCAAGTACTAAGTACCTGTTAGCTTACCAATACAAGGGGATCTTCAAATTCCATTACCATTACAGCTTCCTGGGTAATATAGTGGGCTCACAGACTTTCAGAGTGAGAAGGGACCTCTGAAGCCATCTAGTCCAGCCTGTATGTTAACAATTTCCTCTACTACTCTGACTAGTTGTCTTCTAGCTGTTGATTAAAGAAAGTAAGGATTTCAAAATTCTGTGATCTTGTGAAGATGTAGAGCCCTCTGATCTGCTTGCTTCCTAAATCTACATGGGTTCCCTTGGTTACTATAATGAACAGGTCTTAAGTATAGAGTACATTAACTTTTACATTCAAAATAACTAAGTTTAAATTCTGCACTCTGTGACTTATTTGAATCACAGAGTTTAGTGCTAGAGAAATAATCTAGTAATACACTCCCCTTGGAGATAATTTGATCTAATGGCTTCATTTTTCAAATGAAGAAATGAAAAAAATGAAAAAGAAAAAAGAAATGAAATGATTTGCTCAAAGCCCCACAAGTAGTAAGCAGTAAAATCAGAATTTGAGCCCAGGTCCTCTGATTCTAAATTGAGTTTTCTTTTTTTGAAATGACTTGTCCAAAGCTACCCATCTAGTGAGCGTCAAAACTGGGACTTGAACACAGCTCACAAAAGCCAATGACTCTCATTATTAGAAAGTGTCCAGCAGTGACCTCCTTAGCAAAGATAAAACTTCAGAGATAGCAAGGAGCTTAGAAAACTGGGACCCAAAGAAGGAATGTAACTTGAATAAGATCAATCCAATCTAATCTAACAAACATTTATCAAACACCTACTATGTGCCAGACACTGTTTTATGCACTGGAGACACAGTTAATAGAAAGGAAAGACAGTCAATGCCCTCAAGAAGCTTATACTCTAATAGGAATTTTAAAAAATGGGAGATCCATGTCAGAGTTTCTGAGTCCTGGTCCAGGGCTTTTTTCTTTTCATCATCTACATCCTTAGTTTATGGCCTGAAGCTCTTGTTTCAGTCAGCCGGTCAACAGGCATTTATTAAATGCCTGTTATGTACCAGAAGCTATGCTAAGCCCTGGGGATACAAAGAAAAGCAGAAGACTGTCCCTGCTCTCAAGGCGATCACAGTCAAATGGGAGAGACACGACCTAAGCAACTATTTATGACCAAGATAAATACAGGATAAACTGAATATAATCAACAGAGGGATTTTACTAGCATTAAGAGAGACCCAGAAAGACTTCTTGTGGAAGGTGAGTTTTTTAGTGGCCATTAGAAAGCCAAAAAAACAACAACAACAACAACAACAACCCAGGAAGGAGAGCATTTCAGGCTTGGGGGACATCTAGTCCTGATACCTAGAAGCAGGAGATGGAGTATCTTGTTTGAAGAACGGTAAAGAGGTGAGTGTCACTGGATTGCAAAATAAGGAGGAGGGGAGTAAGATATAAGAAAACTGGAAAGGTAGGAGGGGGCTAGGTTAAGAAGGGCTTTAAATGCAAGATAGAGGATTTATAAAAGTATTTGATCCTAGAGATGACAATGATACACTGAGGTTCCTTGAAAAGGGAAGCAGGGGGAGTGACGTGGTCAAGTACTTTAGGAGGATCACTTTGGCAGCTGAGTAGAGGTTGGACTGGAGTGGGGGAAGAGACTTCAGGCAGGTTGACCAACAAGAGGTCTACTCCAATAGTCCAGGCATGGGGCCAGGGTCATGGCAGTGTCAGAGGAGAGAAAGGTAAGCATGGTAGAGATGATATGAAGGTCAAATCAATAGGATTTGGCAACAGATTGGATGTGGGCAATGAGAGAGAAGGAAGAGTCAAGGATAACACCTAGGCTGTGAGCTTGGCAACTAGGACAATGTGGTGTCTTCCACAATAATAGAGAAATTAGGAAGGGAGGAGGCTTGAGGGAAAACATAAGGAGCTCAGCTTTAGCCATGTTGAATTTAAGACTTCTGTAGGACATCCAATTAGAGTTTCTAACAGGCAGTTGTAATTTGGAGCTTCCTTAAGATAGCATCTTTTTCCTCTTTGGAGTTAGAGAAGATCATTAGAAAGACGGGGAGGGATGCTTTGAGGTAAGAAAATAAACCCATGGTCCCTTCTTCCTTTAGCAAGGAGTCATTCTCAGAACCATTCTACAAAGGGTACTGAAACTAAGCTCGACAAACAAGTATCCATGGATCTCTGAACTATGTGCAAGGCAGCAGGGATATACAGAGACTGGAATTAACCAGTTCCATTTTAATTCCATCAGACAAACATTTATTAAATATTGATGTAACAGGCATGGGTGAAATCCAACAGAGAGCTGAGCTTCTAATTTTGGGGATGCTGCAGACACGGCACCAGCACTTAACAGAGAGCCTACCACATCGTAGGCTCTGAATAAAGGCTTGATTACCAGTAGGAAATAATTCCAATTCCCAGAATTCTGTGGGTCAAAAGCACATATGAAAAAGACTAAGCATGAGATGCTGGAAGAAATGACTGCAAGAAAGCAGATCAGGTTTCTGGTACCATGACAGAGACAGGCGACAGCTGCTGTCCCTTGCAAGGGGGTGGGGCTAGTAAGCTGGGACAGGGAAGAATCTTTACCCAGCAATGGCGGAGCAATGGAGGAGTCTCTGGACTCACACTGAATTCCTGGACTAAGCAGAATAGCTAATAGCATTTATCTATCTCTTTGCAAAGTGTTTTGCAAATATTATCACATTTATTATTACGACAACATTGAAAAGTAGGTGCTATTGTGATCCCTACCTTACACATGAAGAAGCTGAAGAGGACAAAGGTTAAGTATTTTGCCCAGGGTGATAACTGATATCTGAGGCTGAATTTGAACTCAGGTTTCCTTAGCTTATTCTTTACCAAAGACTTCTTTAGCTCCACTCATCTGGCAGGGATTTCCCTATTGATACACTGATAATGATGTTCCTTAATTTTGAACTCTGGTACAAATCCTGTTCCTATCATTAATCTGATTCATAAAAGTCATGGTTATGTATAATTATATACACAAGCTCACACGCTCTTGCTGTTGTTCAGTCATTTCAGTCTTGTCTGACTCTTTGTGACCCCATTTGGGGTTTTCTTGACAAAGATACTAGAATGGTTTGCCATTTCCTTCCACAGCTTATTTGACAGATGAGGAAATTGAGGCAAACAGGGTTAAGTGATTTGCCCAGGGTCACACAGCTAGTAAGTGTCAGAGGTGGGATTTGAACTCAGGAAGATGAGTTTTCTTGACTTCATACCCCCACTGTGTCACTTAGCTGCCCTCACATGCTCTTACAGAAATGTTAACAAATTTTCCTTTAGATATTTTTTAGAATCATAGCTCTAGGGCTAGGAAGGATCTTAGAGGTCCTTGAGGCTAACTCACACATTTTACAGATAAGGAAACAGAAATCAAAAGTCTAAGTGTACCCAAGGGTGCACAACTAGTAAATATCTGAGATAAAATCGGAATCCAGGTTTTCCTGATTACAAACCCAAATCCATGCTCATACATCAAACCCCTGTTTATAGAAGGAAAAATTCTTTTATGGACATGATTCTCACCATTCAGGAGTTGGTTGCTGTGGTGGACAAGGTGATTCCTTTATCAGGGGGATGGAAGCATTGTGAAAGGGACAGAGAGGGACGTGGAAATTAAGGTGGCACACGCCCTAGATAAGAGAGAGCACATTTCAAAGGTTTCAGAGATTAGAGTGAAATTGTATGAGGGAAGTCAGCCAATGAAAGATGGGAAACCCTCAAGAATGAATTCTTACCGTAAGTGAGGTTTGAAACATTGTGGGGAAGTGGAGATGTATCACAGAAGTGGAAGGGGATGGACTAATTTTGTCCCAGATATTAAAAGGAATAAGAAAATGGACATTGAAAACTATAGGTGAGTCAATCAACATTCATTAAGTCCATGCCAGGCGCTATGCTACGTACTGGCAATGCAAAGGAAGGCAAAAAAACAACTGTCCCTATACAAAGCTCCCAATCTAATGGGTGAAGACTGCAATCAAACACGTATGTACTAAGAAGATATAGACAAGATAACTTGGAGACAGTTGAAATGGGAATGGGAATTTGAAGATCTTCCCGGCTCTGAAAATATATGCTGCCCCCTAATAGGCTGAATGTAATTACACTGAGCCTGTGGTGGGAGGAGTTTGCTGAAGGGAGAAGCAGAGGCATAATTACTGCCATCTCTGCTGGCAGGAATTAGCAAGTAACTGGAACCTGAAGCTGGGAGTCTGAGCAGCTTGTGGGTAAAAGTTGGTGTTTGTCACCTGCTATGACAGCTAGGCTTGTGTCAATTTGTGGGAAGGCTAAAAGATGCTGTGACTCTCTGTGCTGTTGTGGCTTATTAACTTCTTTGCTATTGTGATGGAATCAGCTTACTGGTTTTGGGATTCCATTTTCTGGTGTCAGAATAAATGTTTTGCTTCTGTCTTCTATATGGAGAGTCTGTTACATTTTCCAATTGAACACTATACAGGTATATTTATAGTGACTGTTGGTGCTGTGAATATTGCATTAGTGCTACAATAGTCAACAAAGGGAAGACATTAGCACTAATGGAGATCCAGAAAGGCTTCCTGCAGAAGGTGGGTTTTCAGCTGAGACTTGAAAGAAGCCAGGGAAGCCAGGAGACAGAGATGAAGAAGGAGAGTATTCTAGGTATAGGGAATAACCAATGACAATGTCCAGTTAGGAGATGGACTGTCTTTTTCCAGGAACAGTGAGGAGGCCATTATTGCTGGATGGAAGAATATGTGAGTTATAGAATAAAGTGTAAGATAACTGGAAAGGTGTGTGTGTGTGTGTGTGTGTGTGTGTGTGTGTGTTGGGGGGTGGGGAGTTTAGGTTATAAAGGGCTTGGAATGCCTAAGAGAGGAGTTTTTATTTGATGCTGGAGATGATAAAGAGTCACTGAAATTTATTGAATGGGAAGTGATACAGTCAAGCCTGAACTTTAGGAAGATCACCTGAGTGGAGCAGAAAGAAACTTGAAATAAGAAAACCAATCAACAGACTATTGTAATAGTCCAAGCATGAGGTGATAGGGATGAGGAATGGGGGTAAGGTGAGGGGTGAGGGTGCAGATAGTAATCAAGGAAGAAAGGGATCTGAGATCATTTAGTGTTGGGATCCTATAAATGAACTAAGGACATTTTGCCTGGGGAAGAAAAGACTCAGGACAGATATGCTAGTTGTCTCTAAGAATTTTAAAGGGGTCATATGTCCTTCCTGGTCCTTAAGGGTAGAATCTAGGTCAGTGTAGATCATTGACTGCAGTGGAGAGTGCTGAGGACCAGCACAATCCAGAGGACCTCGATCCCAATTCTGACTGTTCAATACATAGCTAATCACCTCGATTAACTACTCTGTTTTCTCATCTGTCAGATGAGAGGCTTGGCACATTATCTATGTCATATTGTATTTTCATTTATTTTATTAAACATCTCCCAGTTTCTTTTTAATATAGTTCTGATCCCCTTGGGAGTTTGGAGGGAATTTAATATCTCTGCCCTATACTATCCATGACATGGACCAGATAGATGCCCTCTAAGATGTCTCTTTTTTCAGATTTATGATCTCGATAATTTCCAAAGAGGTAAACTTATGTTTGATATAATGAAAGATTTCCTAACAATTAGATTTGTCCAAAAGTAAAACAGGCTGCCTCAGCAAGTAGTGGTTTTTCCTTCTTCAGAGGTCAGCAAGCAGAAATGGCATAACCATTAAACAGGTGTGTTGGAAAGCGTTTCTTGTTTGAGTACCCATTAGACATGATGGACTCTGGAGCCTCTTCAAATTCTGAGATTTCTGAGACTTAGACACACACTTACACACTTCCCATCAAAGCTGCCATCCCCACTGACAGGAATTAGCAAGTAACTCAAATCTGAGAGCCCTTGTCTTGGGTCGATTAAAATCTCTGGCTCTCAGGTTAATAGACAGAATTCTAGCCCCACCCAGTCTGTAAACAGAGGGAGAACAGAACTCCATCAAAAATCCAGTTATCAGATGCCTCCTTCACCAGAGATTTCCCGACCCATCTGACTGGGTTTGGATTTCTCACTTCATTCCTCTTCTCTTACTCCCCTCTGTGTTTTCAGTCTTTGCCTCTGGGACCCTGTGTTTTTTCCATGTTTCTCTCACTGATTCTTGTCTTTCTGTGCCTCTCTCTTTTTCCTCTTTGTCTATTTTTCTGTCTCTGTCTCTCTCTTCCTCCCACCCCCTCCCCCAGTCCACTCTCCCTTCCAGCCTGGGATTTCCTGATAGAAAGTGGAATTTGTCTAGGGGAGTACTTTCATTAAGGTTCTGATGCTGCCTTTCTCTGGGAATAGCCTCTTCTCCCACCCAACTGGACTGCCAACCTGTCAGGCATCACTTATGGGACAGCCTGCCTTAGTGACTCATGATCAGAAAGAGAGGATGGGCCATTTTTGTATATAGGAACATAAGAACAATCTCCCACCAGGCATTTAGAGCTGTCTCTCACACAGTAGGAATGAGTTACATGGAAACATTCATACTCTCTCATAAGGCTGGGGTGTGAAGGTAGAGGAAGGGCCCTGTGCTCAAAATGGAGATAATGGGCTCTGGGTCCAGTGTGCATTTGGAGTTAGGGCCCAAGCAACAACTAAGATTAGGATTTGATTTGTGGCTAGGACTAGGGCTCAAGGTCTAGGACCAGTCAAGAGGAAGATTAAACCATGACCTTGTTATCAGGAGAACTAAAATTTAAGTTGATCTCCAAGTCTTATATTTACCTTTAATTCTTGCTATCAAGGAGATAACAAATCTAGTACCTGTTTGTTCTATGGAAAGATTGTACTCTTGTCACGTCTCCCCTTTATTCACAGTCACCCTCAGTCTCAAGAGAGACTCTCCCTAGATCTTTACCCAGACCATTGAAAATTTGCCTTCCACTTTGTTCCCACTTTCACCTTCCTTCTGGATCCACTCCCAAGGTACTACACTCTCTGGTTTTTCTGCTTCCTTTCTGAGTCCTTTGCCTTAGTTTCCTTTGGTGGCCCCCCATCCTCTTCCCTAATGTGCCTTTTCCCTTAGGTTCAGCCCTTAATTCCATCCTGTATTTCCTCCCCACTCTACAAATCTAGATAATCTCATCTATTCCTAGGGCTTTAAATTATTTCTCCTATATCTTTTTCTCCAGCTCTGACCTTCCTCCTGACCTCCCTCCTGACCTTAAGATCTAAAACTGCAATTATCTAAATTACTATCTCTACCTAGATGCTGGATGTTCCTATAGCCCTTCTTCAGAGGTCCCCATCATCTAGTCTCCATTCCAGCCAAATTCATCTATTTGCCAGTTCCCATTTAAGTCTGATATATTTCTCTCTTCCTATGCCTGGGATATCTTCTTTCTCTTCATCACCCATTGAATTGCTACTTCAGTCAGCTGATAAACATTTTATTAAGCACCTACTATGAGGCACTGGGCTAAAACTGCTGGGATACAAAGAGGGGCAAGAGACAATCCCAGCTCTCAAGGAGCTTATAGTCAAATGGGGGAGACAATATACTAACAACTAGATAGATAGATAGATAGATAGATAGATAGATAGATAGATAGATGATAGATAGATAGATAGAGGGGTCATATATATGTATGTATGTATATATTGAGAGACAGAGAGAGAGAAAGAAATAGAGAGGGAGAGAAGGGGAGAGAGGGAGGGGACAGGGGAGAAAGAGGAAGGAATGGAAAAAGGAGGAAGGAGAGAGGGAGAGAGAGAGAGAGAGAGAGAGAGAGAGAGAGAGAGAGAGAGAGAGAGAGAGAGAGAGCATAAATTGGAGATAATCAGCTAGCATTAAGGAGGATCAGGAAATATCTCTTGGAGAAGGTGAGACTTTAGCTTGACTTGACACAAGCCAGGAAGCAGAGATGCAGAGATGAGGAAGGAGAGCATTCCAGGCATAGGGAACAGACGGTAAAAATTCTTGGAATTGGGAGATAGAGTGTGCATGGAGATCCATGTCCTTGGTTGGCCGTGTTTGTCAGAGTGAGGTGTAAGAAGACTGGAGAGTGTTATGAGAGAGAGAGAGAGAGGTTATGAAGGACTTTGAATGCCAAATTAGAGAATGTTATAGATCCTGGTGGTAAAGGGGAACCACTATGGTTTACTGAGCATTGTTTAACATTTAAAGTTCAATTTGAAAGTTTCTTTTCCCAGAAAGTTTTCTCATATTTCCTTCCCTCCCCCATTCCTTGATAATTTGTCTCTTCAGACGTCATGAAGCTTTTTGTTCTGGTGTGGATGCATTTCCTATATGTTAAGAGTGAATTATAGTATATCATGATGGGTGGACTTAATTTCTCAGTGCTTAGAGCCAAGAGAACTTGGTTAACTGGGGAAATTCTCTATACTGTACTTGCTAGGAAGTTGTATGTGATTCTGTTGTGTACTGATATCACCTGGCCTGCACTCAGACTGAAAAATGTTCTGTGCTATAAGAAGATGGAACTCTGGGCCTGGAGTCAAGAAGTTGTTGTTGAGTCATTTCTTGGTTGTATCTGATTCTTCATGACCCCATGTGGGGTTTTCTTGGCAGAGATACTGGAGTGGTTTGCCATTTCCTCCTCTAGCTCAATTTACAGATCAGGAACTGAGGCAAACAAGGCAAACAGGGTTGTGACTTGCCCAAGGTCACACAGCTAATAAGTGTCTGAGGCTGGATTTGAACTCATCAAGAGGAGTCTTTCTGACTCCTGGGACTCTATCCACTGGGTCAAGAAGACCTAAGTTCAAATCCTTCCTTGGGCAGGTCACCTGACCTCTATCTGCCTCAGTTTCCTCAAGTATTATAAAAATGGGAGTCACAGCCCAGTGGTTTTCGACCTTCCTAATGCCACAACCCTTTAATACAGTTCCTCATGTTGTGGTGACCTCCAACCATAAAATTATTTTCATTGCTACTTCATAACTGTAATTTTGCTACTGTTATGAATTGTAATGTAAATATCTGATGCAGGATGTATTTTCATTGTTACAAATTTTACATAACCCCCAGGTTGAGAACCTTTGAGAATAGCCCCTCCCTCTTGGGGTTGTGAAGAGCAAATGTAAAAAGCAATTAGCCTCATGCCTGGGACAAAGTAAGTGCTTCATAAATGCTTCTTCTGCTTCTCCTTTCCTAAGCCAATATCTCCAAGTATCCAAATATCCAAATCTAGTAAAATACTAAAGATTTAACTCAGGTTCTCCCAAGAAGTTTTCTTTGATTATACCGGCTGACACCAACCTCAGTCTGCTCTGAATACATATTGTTCAGTTGCTCAGTCCTGTCCGACTCTTCCTGACCCTATGGATTGTACTATTCATGGGGTTTTCTTGGCAAAGATAATAGTGGTTTGCCACTTCCTTCTCCAGTGGATTAAGGCAAACAGAGGCTGCATGACTTGCCCAGGGTCACACAGCTAGTAAAGTCTGAGATCAGATTCAACTTCAGGTCTTCCTGACTCCAGGCCCTGAGCCACCCAGCTGCCTCTGAATATGTAGCTGTTTTGCTAACTGAAATTCTTGTCTGGACCTTAGCATGTGTTGCCTTATATGATTGTGTAACTCTGGCCTAGTAAAGTGTGAGTTCCTTAAGAGTAAGGCATCCTGCAATTCATTTCTGTATTCTCTTCAATTGCCCGTGCAGCTGTAGTCTGAGGTGGGGGTGGGGAGATGCGTACCTAAACCCCATTAAGCCCCAACTCTGAGGGAAGATGGTCCCTACCTAGCTCAGAGGCTTTGGTCTGAGCAGAAGATGGAGCCCTTGCCCTCAGGAAGACCTGAGTCTATATATAGGAGGTTCTCAAAGTCTTACTGCTGATATTTTGAGTAATAACTCATTAAATCTCTAAGGGCAGTTCTAACCATAGCACCTTTGTTCCCTCATTGTTCAGTCATCTGACTCTCTGTGACCCCATTTACGGTCTTCTTGAGAGAGGTATAGGAGTGGTTTGCCATTTTCTTCTCCAGCTCATTTTGCAAATGAGGAAACTGAGGCAAACACAGTTAGGTGACTTGCCCGGGGTCACACAGATAGTAAGTGTCTGAGACCACATTTGAACTCAGGTCTTCTTGACTCCAGACCTGGAGCTCAATCCACTCTGAGTCACCTAACTGCCCCTGTAGCAGCCTATGATTCTAAGAGAGAGAAGCAAGCAAGTACAGGTTAGTCCTTGACTTTTCTGAGCTGTGATTTTCTCTTCCGTAAAGAGCATGTAGTAGTACTACTACTAGTACTAGTAGTGGTAGTAGTAGTAGTACTAGTACTAGTACTAGTAAGTAGTACTAGTAGTAGTAGTGGTAGTAGTAGTAGTAGTAGTGATAGTAGTAGTAATAGTAGTAGCAGCAGCAGCAGCAGCAGCAGCAGTAGTAGTAGTAGTAGTAGTAGTAGTAGTGATAGTAGTAGTAGTAGTAGCAGTAGTAGTAGTAGTAGTAGTAGTAGTGGTAGTGGTAGTAGTAGTAGTAGTAGTAGTAGTAGTAGTAGTAGTAGTAGTAGTGGTGGTGGTGGTGGTGGTGGTGGTAGTAGTAGTAGTAGTAATAGCTAACATTTACATAGTGCCTGTGCTAAAAGCTTTACAAATATTATCATACTTGATCCTCCCAACACTGAGAGGCTAGTGAGAGTATTTATTATTAATGAATTAATTATCAGACCTATTTTTCAGATCAGGAAACTGAGATAAATGGTCAAGTGATTCTGCCAGGGTTTCACAGACTAGTATTGCCTTACTAGGTTGTTGGGAGGGTCAAATAAGTTATCTGCTGCTCTGATGAATGCCAGTCTTCATCATTGTCATTATCACGACCCTGAGGCTCCAGCATAGCTTGCCAGAAGCCCAGCTGTGCTCAGGGGTCCCTCAGTTCTGGAGGCCAGTGACCTATGGGTGACCCTCCTGGCTTGGGTCAGACTCTGACTTGGGTGCTACTGCTCAGCTCTGGACTTTTCATCCCCTGCTCCCCAGGCCAGCTCTGGCCAACTGGGAGCTGAGAGCTGCCTGAGCAGGGCAGGGCTGGGCAGGGCAAGGCAGGCCAGGCCAGGCCAGGAGTCGGGCAGCTGGAGGGGAGGAGCCTGGGGAATGTTGCTGGGGATGTTTCTCCCCCCACCCCTTCTCCCCTTCCTCCAGGGGTGTAAACAGAGCCAAGGCCCAGAGCGCCTGGCTCACACAGGGAGCCAAACAAACAGCCGCCCACGCAGACACAACCGCAGTGTGTTTGGCAGTGGTTGAGCTGGGAGGGACTCAGGTTCTTGGCTCTTCAGTCAGCTGTAATAGAGCCTTAGTACTGTCTGTATGAAAGAAGGATTCCAGGCAAAGGTGTTGGGAGCTCCCTCCCCTCCAGCCCTCCACAATCCTAATTGTTGTGGGCCTCATGCTTTACAAAAGCTTTCCTCAGGGCACCCCTTACCCCTCAACCTTTTATGGCAACCCATTGCCCAGGAGATAAAGTTCAAACTTCTAGGTCTGACATTCAAGGGCTCTCACAATCTGATGCAAGCATATTTTTCCAACCTTAGACCACACCACCCTCCTTCATGTACCTACACTTCAGCCAAACTCCTCACAATCTCATTCTACTTTTCCCTCAACCTATCCTTTTGTTCACCCACAAATTTCTATGCCTGAAATTCCCTTTCCCCCTTCCTCCTCTTCAAATCCTTTCAAAACTAGCCCCATAGTGGCTGAAGTAAAAAATTTACATGTTCATAGCATTTCAAGGTTTATAAAGTGCTTCTCCAACCACATGTTATGATGTAGGGAATGTGGGGATTTTTATACCTATTTTATAGATGAGGAAACTGAGTTCCAGTTTTTAGTGGAAAGAGTACTGTATTTGGAGCCAGACTGTTGTTACTTATTACTTATGTGACCCTAGCCAAGTTAATCCCCTTCTCTGGGCTTTAGGTTCCTCCTCTGAAAATGAGGTGGTTGTAGAACAGTGCTGGACCTGGAATCAGGGAAACCTAAGTTCAAATTTCACTTCCAACTTTCACTAGTTGAGGGACCCTGGCCAAGACACTTAACCTCAGTTTGCCTCAGTTTCCTAATTTTTAAAATGAGGATAATAGTAGTGCCTACCTCCCAGAGTTGTTGTAAGGATCTAATGAGATGAAATTCGTAAAGTGCTTTGCAAAGCTGCTAGTACTAGCTATTGTTTTTTTATTTTAGATATATTTATGCATTTCATTAAATATTTACAAATTACATATCAACAATTTTAAAGTGTAATAGTATTTTTCCCTAGTTACATGTCAAGAAAATTTTTAGCATTCATTTTTACAAGATTTTGATTTCCAAATTTTTTCCTTCCCTCTCCTCCCCCTTCTGAAAATGGTGGCTATTTGATACAGTTTATACATGTGCTATAATGTAAAAGATATTTCATATTTCACAGTTGTGAAAGAAGAAAAAGATCCAAAAAAAGGAGGAAGAATGAAGTAAGTGAAAAAAAAATGAGTTTGAACTCCATTCAGAGTCCACCAGTTATTTATCTGTATGGGGACAGCATTTTCCTTCACAAGTGCTTTGTACTTGTCTTGGATCATTATGTTGCTGAGAAGAGCTGAATTATTCATAGTTGATCATCATACAATGTTGCTGATATTATGTGCGATGTTTTCCTGGTTCTGCTCATTTAACTTTGCATCAGTTCGTTACAAGCCTTCACAGGTTTTTCTGAAATCTGCCTGTTCATCGTTTCTTATTGCACAGTAGTATTCCATTACATTCATATACCGCTGCTTTTTCAATCATTCCCCAATGGATGAGCATCCCCTCCATTTCCAATATTTTGCCATCATGAAAAGGACCGGTGTAGATATTTTTGTATATATAGGTCCTTTTCCTTTTTTTATGATCTCTTTGGGATACAGATCTAGGAGTAGTATTGTTGGATCAAAAGATATGCACAGTTTGACTGCCCTTTGGGCATAGTTCCAAGTTGCTCTGAGTGCTAGCTATTATTATTAACTAATTATTAGCTAAGGCAACCTTCTAGTTCTAAATCCCATCTTTAATATTTTACCTTGCAATGTTGCTGTGAGGAGCAAATGAAATAATATATTTAAAAGTGCTGTTCAAACTTTCAAGGCCTTCTAAATATTAACATCATCATCCTCTTCTTTCATTCAATTTAATTCAACAACCACCCATTAAGCATTTACTGTGTGCCAGGGAAGGATAAAATGCAAGTATATGTGCAGACATGTAAATACAAAGTTATTAGGGAGGTGGAATGGAAACCTGGGGGGGGGAATCAGGAAGAACTTCCCATAGGAGGTGATACTTTGGATTTAGCCTTTAAGAGAACTGAGGATTCTAAGATGCAGGTGGGAAAGAGGAAGAATCATTCCAGGGATAGGGAGTTCCTGTACAAAGATACAGAGATGGGAGATGAAACCATCCTAGGAATCTGTTACTTGGCCACTCAGCTGTTGTTGTTTGTCCTTCTTTCTCAAAGAGACTAATGACATCAGGAGAGTAATGTCTTGACTTGGGTGTGAATTGGATTTAAGAGAGCCAGAGTTATGCAAAGTCATCATGGGGACCTCTAACTTAGGTACATAGGATCCGCTTACCAAAGACCACGGTTTGAGTTGGTGACAGAACTAGGATAAGAAGTCAGATCACTTAACTTCCAGAGCAGTGAAGTCTCTTCTCATACCACCCAACAATAGACTCACAGATTCTTAGAGCTAGAAGAGCCTGAAAAATCAATTGGTTCATTTTACAAAGAAAGAAACTAAGGCCAAAAGAAAGAAAACCATTTGCCAATGCAAAATGCCAATGCAAAATCTATCTGGAATTGACCCATTTGATCCCAATAATTAGACTACTCTAGGAGCCAAAGGCAGAATCCCTCTACCTGGTTAGATAACAATTAAGAAATAATTAAGAAATAATCAAATGTAAAGGGCAGAGTATGGGGATGATTGAGGAGGGTGGGTCTTGGTGCTCCTGTGTTTCTAAATCTCCAGGAGCTGACTAGACTGCAAAGTGGCATTGGGGATGTGATAATACTTAGCCCCAGAGTCTGTCTCAGGAAATGACACAATAATAAGCAACCATAGACAGGTAGCTGGTGCAGTAGAGAGAATATGGAGACTAGAGTCAGGAAGATTCATTTTCCTGAGTTTGAATCTGAGGTAACTGTATGATTCTGCTTGACTCAGTTTCCTCATTTGTAAAATGAGCTGGAGAAGGAAATGGCAAACTACTCCAAGAAAACATCAAATGACATTAGACACAACTGGAATGACTGAACAACAACACGTTGTAAGCTTTGAGGGGTGTCTGCTAATTTATATGATATATCACTTATGAGGAACAAGACGTCCTCCCTTGTATATACATGGTGTACACACCATGTAAGTGTGAAATGTTTTAGAGAATTAAGTTCAAAATGCTATGATAGTTCAGAGGAGGGAGAACTCTCTTCTAGACAGGGGAATCTGGAAGGATCTCACAGATGTCTTGCTCAGGGTCACACAGCTAGCATCTGATCCAGACCTTGAATCTAGATCTTTGGACTCTAGCTACATCACTCTTCTCACCTTCATTCAAACCCTGTTCCCAGCCTCTGGTTGTCTGGTCTTTACCGTAGAGCTCCTGTAATGGAAATGAGAGTTGAAGATCTTTCCTGTCCATTAATAGGCCTTACTTGGAGCCCAACAAGAGAAGCTTGCTTAGGGTAGACTTGTTTTTCAGGAAGGCCCACACCTTTTGTTACTTTAGGCAGTGGGTCATTAGTTTTGTGATGCCCTCCGACCCTGAAGAAAGATATGTATACTCTGAGGTGAAGTTTTGCATTAGGCTTTACTCATGGGAAGAGTGTTTGAATGATGTAGCCAGAGAGACTCTGGGTAGCCCTTGAGGAGCCCCCTGGCTTTGAAACCCCAGCTATTGGTGCTTCTCTCTCTAGTAACTGTATGTATAGCTTTGGTCAGACAGAAGCCCTGTCTGTTGATTAGTGTTATTTCCTCTGTCTGTATTGTGTGTGTGCGTGTGTATGTGTGTATGTGAATTGGGGTTGAGTGATTTGCCCCAGCTGTGGTCACACAGCTAGTAAGTGTCAAGTGTCTGGTCAGAGGTCAGATTTGAACTCAGGTCCTCCTGACTTCAGGGCCCAGTCCTCTATCCAATGTACCACCTAGCTGTCCCTCTGTATTTTTTCTGCTTGTTATTTGTTTGTATTTTCTCTGAAGTTCAGGGTGCTGACTTTTTCCTCTGAACTAAGGGAATGATATATGTAATTAAAGTAAGATTGTTGACCCCTTTAAAGTTACTTTCCTTTAGAAAAGCAGATCTAAGAATCTGGGCTAGCAGCCATCCTGGGTGTGCTTGCTGTTACAGCTCCTTACTTCCTAGCCATGTAACCTTGGTAAAAATCATCTCATTTTTTTCACATCCTTGTCACAAGTCTATAGAGATGCTCATAGACCTTAAGGTGTCATAAAAAGGTGAACCATTATAATTCCACCATGATTCCTGTAGTTGAAGTGAGAAATAAAGAAGGCCTGGTCTATACTGGTGACTGAGTAGAGAGAAGGGAATCAGGGCAGATGAGAGATTTAGAGGTTTTGTTATTCAGTTGGTAGCAGAATGGGGACAATTAATTCCCTTTCTGTTATGTCTGCAGAAGAATGGGAGTAATTCAGTCAAAGTACATTCCAATAAAAAGGGTTTTTCCCCCTTCCACAATCACCTCCTTTCATACTTCCTCAGAAACATCATCAAATCTGGGTTTTCTGTGTCTCTGTTCATAACACAGTAAGGTGGTTGTTTGTATAGCAAAATAGGAAACTTGACCCAATGATGCTTAATGATGATGATGTAAAAAAATGTAGATAACAAATCATAAACAAAATCCAAAACATTTTTTCAAGTCTAAGAAGCAAGCATCAACTGATTATTCTGCAACAAATCAAAGAGGGACTGACAAAGGCAGTGAAAGCAAATTCTCTTAGCAAGAATGGAGGGTTTTAGGGGCAGCTAGGTGGCACAGTGAATAGAGCACTTGCCCTGAAGTCAGGAGGACCTGAGTTCAAATCTGACCTCTGACCAGACACTTGACACTTACTAGCCATGTGACCTTGGGCAAGTCACTTAACTACAATTGCCCTGCCTTCCCCCCTCCAAAAAGCAAAACAAACAAAAAAAGAATGTAGGGTTTTAATGATAATCATGATAAGAAAAATCAGTCTTTACCTATACAATTTCTGGAGTTCTTGTTTTGAACAGTAGTAACTATTTGGTATAAGTATCCACACTTAAAGTTAAGTGGGTCTTGAATCTCAAGAGTAGCAACTTTGCTCTGCCAGTTACAGACAGATATAACCAAGAATTTTAGAAGGAACTGGAACCAGGAGGACTGGAATGAAAACTCCAATTTTGTCTTAAATTCAGCACCTAGGAACCCTTCTAAAAGGGTGGGGTCATAGTAAGAGGCAATGGATGATGAACATGACTATATAATAAAGCAGGAGGGCAACTAGGTAGTGCAGTAGATAGAGGGCCAGGCACTGAGTCAGGAAGACTCTTCTTTTTTTTCTTTTTAATAAATGTTATTTGTTTCTTGTTTACATCATTCATTTTCATGAGATTTTTGAATTATAAAATTTCTCCCTGTCTTTCCCCTACCCCAACCTCAAAACAGCAATCCCACTGTAGAGCCCCTCCCCTGCTCTGCTCTCTTATTTTCTGGTAGGGCAGGGAGGGTCTCCCTACCCCAGCCCCTGTATATCTTAATTTCTAGTTGCAGGTATTGCAGA
>CM053594.1:72132933-72156836 GCA_028646575.1 Pseudocheirus occidentalis | reverse complement strand
CTCCCTGCCCTGCTAGAAAGCTAGAGGGGTGTTGGAGGAGGGCATAAAAGGGAACAGATTGTGGGAGGGGCCTTACAGTGGGGTCAGTGTTCTGGATGGGGGGTAGGGGCAAAAAGGGGAGAAAATCTGTAACTCAAAAACTTTTGGAAATGAATGATGTAACCAAGAAAATAAATTAAAATAAAAAAAAGAATTAGAGCTTTTACATCTTTTATCATTTCCCCCTTTTAGAAGATATATTTTGTACTCCTATAAGTATTAAACCAATGAGCAAGGAGATGGAAATTTTAAGGACTGGTCTGTCCTAATTGCAGAGGTCAGGAAGTTGAGACAAGTAATGACCCCAAATTCAGAACGATGGAAACTCAAGCAATCGACTCCTTTATCCATTCTTGTTATGGTATAGGCCAGGGGTGGGGAACCTGTGACTTTAAGGCCTCATCTGGCCTTCAAGGTCCTTAAGTGTAGTCTTTTGATTTTATAGAACAAATCCCTTAATAAAAGGATTTGTTCTGCAAAACTTGGACTCAGTCAAAAGGCCTCACCCAAGTACCTAGAAGGCCACAGCTTCCCCACCCCTTGTATAGGCTAAGGGAATCCTGGTGATTCTCACTGCAAGATTCATTATAAAATTGTTGTAGTTCTACTGCCATGGTCAGAGAAATTTTCTGTGAAAGAAGTGATGTTGGGGTCAAGAAGTCCAGGGAGTCCAGGAACTCCAATAACCAGAGTCCCTAGAAAGCAGTCTGGAATGAATTCACAGACTCAAGCATTCTTTAAGTCAAGGTAGCAAAGATTTATTGTTACGCTATACAGTGGGCAAGAGTTCTTAGGGAGCCTATAACCTTAGAGGGGTATAGTTAAAGTTTATATAGGATGTTCTATAGTAAAACCTGTGCCAATTATGCTAACTAGGTGAGTTAGGGCGGAATTAGGGAGCAGTTAAGGAGTGGTCAGTTCTTAAAAGTACATGCACTTTTAATATCTACTGCACAGATTTTTTTTTTTGCCTGGAATTCACTGGAAAATAGCCTAAGGGGGGGTTGTATGGAGGCGTGGTTTTAGGCCTGAAACATTGCTAAGTCAGCTAGAGGTCAGGGTTGACCAAGCTGCCACTGATCAATGTCATGTTTGACAAGAAGGATGTTGAGAGTTTAATATATCCCAAGCCTAAGGCATACATAATGAGAGATTCAGGATGTATATAACGAGCTAGGGAGTATACATATGGCTGAGTCTAGGATGCATAGGATAGGTATGACCCAGTACACTGCTCCTTCGGTTAGTACACAATTGGGACAAACTACTAAATTCTATAGGTGCAGCTGACCACTGTAACAGGAAGAAAGATAAGTATTTTTGCTAGGGCATGCTGCCCTTGAGCTAGAGAGAAAGTACCTGAGGCAGTGTTTTAAGGCTAGGGAGAAATGTGATTTTGGAACTGGATGTGATTTTACAAACTGCAGTTCAAGCACAGGCACCCAAGCACCCCATCAGAAGGACATGGTTTAAGCAGCATCAAGACTATTCTAAAGAAGGAAGGAGGAAAAAAAATTAATAAGCCCCTACCATGTGCCGGGTACTGTACTAAGCATTTTACAAACATTACCTCACAGCAACCCTGGAAAGCAAGTGCTATTATTATACCCATGTAATAGTTGAGGAAACTGAGGCAGACAGAGGTTAAGTGAATTGCCTAGGGTTACCCAGCTAGTGTCTCAGGCTAGATTTGAACTGAGGTCTTCAGGACCCCAAGTCCAGTGTTCTGCCTTACTTTAGGGCTTATTAAATGTACACAAAATATTTCTAAAAGCTTTCAGCTCTTTCCTAGGTTGTTGTTTTTAAAATTCATTTTAATATCCCCATCCTCCTCCCCCGTCCCACACACAAAAAAGGGCAGCTAAGTGGTCCAGAGGATAGAGTGCCAGGGCCTGACCTTAGAAAAAACTCATGTTCTTCAGAGACAAGGTGGCACCATGAATAGAGCACTGGCCTTTGAGTCAGGAAGACCTGAGTTCAAATTCAGTCTCAGACACTTAACACTCTCTAGCTGTATGACCTTGGGCAAGTCACTTAACCCCAATTGCTCTGCCTTCCCCCCTGCAAAAAAGCCAGAAAGAAAGAAAGAAAGAAAGAAAGAAAGAAAGAAAGAAAGAAAGAAAAAGAAAGAAAGAAAGAAAGGAAGGAAGGAAGGAAGAAGGAAAGAAAGAAAGAAAGAAAGAAAGAAAGAAAGAAAGAAAGAAAGAAAGAAAGAAAGAAAGAAAGAACTCAAGTTCATGAGTTCAAATATGACCGCAGACATTTAATAGCTGTGTGACCCTAGGCAAGTCACTTAACCTTGTTTGCCTCAGCTTTCTGTAAAATTAGCTGGGGAAGGAAATGACAAGCCACTACAGTATTTCAGGAAAACCTCAAATGGGATTAGGAAGAGCTGGGCACAACTGAACAACAACAATGATGCAAAAAAACTCCACCATTAAAAATTCAGGTCCTATTTTTTTTGTCATATAAAGTTGATGCAGAATAATTTACTAAAACAAGAAAAGCCTTGGTTACAGTTATCTTGGATAACAGATCAACCCCTGGGGTAAAAGGGAAATATTTTTCAACTGGGGCCTATTGATCCAAAGCTGACCCAAAGATGTAAATACTCATATATACCAATCAAGTTGCAATATATCCAGTTAATTTCCATAGATTCCAGAATCTGTGGAAACAAGACTGTACATGCTTATAGGAAGTTTGGGGGTAGTAATACCCTTTTCTTACAGTTGCTGGTGTAAATTACTTCTTCATCCCACATGGTTTCCACCTCCCATGCTTTATTAAGTCCAGTCTTATAGGTGGAAAAATTACTCTTTCCGTTAGTCTCCTAACTAGCAAGAACTCTTATTCTAGGAATCAATACAATTCCTTTGATATAAACTTTTATCTTTAAATTGCCAAAAAACCCACCCCAAAACCAACCCCAAACTCAAAAACCTGGATGAAGCAATCTAGTCATCATTAGCTAACATTCTAACGGAGATCTGTACCCTCCAACCTGAGAATAAGGCCCCTAGGAATGGGATACAGGATGACTGGAGTAGGGAGAGGCTAAACAGAGAAGTTGTCAAAAGACAGCTAGTGTTCCATGTCAGACAAGCATTTGAGTCAGCTAGAAATTAGTTCCACAAAGCAGGTCTTCCTGTGATTCACCTCAGTGCCAATGAACTCAGAGAGTCACGGAGAGAGATCTGGTCCTGATTGTGATTCCCTCTTTGGATAATCACTGGTCCTCAAACTGACCTTTATTGGCACAGGCCCAGTCTTCTTCCTTCTTCAATAGTAACAATATTTATTCAAGATATTTATACAGTGGTGGGTTGATTTTTTTTTCCTTTTTGGAGGCAATGGAGCTAAGTGACTTGCCCAGGATCACACAGCTAGCAAATGTCTGAGGCTGGATTTGAACTCGGGTCCTTCTGATTGTAGGGTTAGTACTTTATACACTGTTTTAAAGCTTGCATTATCCAATTAAAGCCTCTTTATCTGCTTTGCTTGCATTGGTCTCATGTGAGGGAGTCCTTGGACTTTGGGGCTATGTCTCCTCCTTCCTCAGAGCATCATGAAAAAGGTGAGACTTGAGCTGAGCCTCAAAAAGTCAGTTTCTGACTTTCCTGACAATGGGTTGCTTGGCATTGTGATAAAATTAAAATTTGGAATTTAGCTTCTAGTCAAACTTGATGAGTGAATTTCTCCTGGGCAGAAAGGCAGAATTCCAAGGAGCAGAGAGCCTAGTGCTCTGTATAAGGAAAGGCCCAAGGGAGTTACTAGAGTTTCAGATGGGGCTTCTAGGAGACCACTACACGTGACATTATGGGTAGGGGAAGCCAGCTCACTAGCATCAGATTTCCCGTAATATGGTCAGACTCTGAGGTAAGGGTCACCTTGAAGTTTTCTCTCAGGCTCAGCCTCAGCCTCAGCTTTAGCTTTCATCAGTTACTTTTCTCCTCTTTTCCTCCTTCCTGTCTTGGGTTGACACTTTCACTATAAATTCCTCTATATTTTTTCATGAAATCCCAAATTTTCAGAGGTGGAAGGAAACTAAAAATATACAATGTGAGAACTGGAAGAGATGTTAAAATATGTCAGAATTGGGACATAGAATACTGTAGCTGGAAAGGGAACATGGAATGCCTGAGGTTGAGACCTCAGTATGTTAGTTGTAAGGAAACTTAGAACAAATGTTCATAACCTGGGGTCCAAGGAGTCTGTGGACAGATCTCAGGGGCCTATAGACTTGGACAAGAAAAAAAATACATCCTTATTTTTACTCACTTCTAATTGAAATTTAGCTTTTCCTTCAGTTATGAAAATAGGCAACAAAGCATTTTTTTTAAAAGAAGACTTGAGTCTGCGACACCAAAAACATTAAGAATTCCTGACATTGAATATCAGAGCTGGAAGAGACCTTAGAACCTAGAACTTTAGTGCAAGAAGAAACCTTAAGATCAGAGACAGTCAGTTAATAAAGCAGACATTTGAGATCTTCTTGTCCAGTCCTTTGATTTTACAGACTGTGAAACTGAGGACCAGATTTTGGGGAAGTGACTTGCCCAAGGTAAAATGGTAGAACTGGGCCTTCCAGGCTGATTCTCTTTCCATTATTGCTCTACAAGTAAATTCTACCTTTTCTAAGTCTCTCTTTCTCAAATATAGCAGCTTTCGACCGCAACTAAATAAAGCTGTTTTTTACTTAAATATGGCCCTCAAATGATCATTTTTTCTCCCTGTAAGTAACTTGCTAGAGAAAATAGATTTCCTGCTTTAATTAAATTCTGAAGAATGCATATCTTTAATGATGAATTTTCAGACATCAAGAACAGATTTTGTGTGCGCACGTGAGGGAGAGAGAGAGGAGGGAGGGAGAGATGGAGAGAGAGGGAGGGGAAAAGGGGAAAGGAGAAGGAGAGAGAGAAGGAAGGAGAGGGGGAGAGAGAAAAAGAAGATGGGGAAGGGAAAAGGGAACATTTTTGGGGTGGGAAAGCCTTTCTAAGTTGCACAATCATATCATGTAGACATTCCCCACTTCCCCCCCACCTCCCCACCCCTTAGCAGCATGATATAGAAGATGGAGCCTGGGATTTGCACTCAGGAAAGCTGTTTGACTCCTGCCTCACATCTTTAACTATTATGTGATTCTGAGCAAGTTACTAAATTGTTTGTTACTGCTTCTCCACTCCCTCACTCAATAAACTCAGTGCCTCTATGTATCCTCCAGGATCAAAGATAAAATCCTGTGTTTGACATTCAAAGTCCTTAATAACCTTCTCTCTTGCCTTTCCAGTCATCTTACACGTTATATTTCTTCCTTCTCC
Source organism: Pseudocheirus occidentalis (assembly GCA_028646575.1). Classification (NCBI taxonomy): domain Eukaryota; kingdom Metazoa; phylum Chordata; class Mammalia; order Diprotodontia; family Pseudocheiridae; genus Pseudocheirus; species Pseudocheirus occidentalis. The sequence continues at coordinate 72,151,476 of CM053594.1, read as the reverse complement.
ATCTCCCACCCCATGTTCTCTTCCTGGGGACATTGGCCTCCTTCCTTTCTCTTGAATAAGACACTCCAACTGCACACAAGGAATTCTGTCCCTCTTCTTTTCTGCCTCCTGGCTTCCCCGGCTTCCTTCAAAAATCCTACCTCCTACAGGAAGCCTTCCCTGACCCTCTTTAGTGCTACTGCCTGTAAATTGCCCCTAATTTATTTATCCTGCATATAGGACGGGGGCTATGTATATTGCTTGCCGTTGTCTCCCACATCAGACTATGAGCTCCCCTTGGGCAGGGCCTGTCTTTTACGGTTCTTTTTATCTCTAGTGCTTAGCACAGCATCTGGAGCAGAGTAGGCACTTAATAAATGTTTATTGACTCACTATAAAAATTAGTTAACTAATACAGGGTGTCCTAAAAATATTTTCCAGCTCAAAGTTGAATAGATTTAAACAACACAAAGACTTTGTACTCGCATTATCTAATCCATAGAAATGTTATGAAGGGTATTAAATATGTTTTTATTACAATTATTTTGCTGATGATGCATACGAACAAAGTTGCTCCTAGAATCTAGGATAATAGCATTTTAGAATTGCAGAGTTGGTCGATAAACCGGACTCTACTCAGCAACACACAGGTATAAGACAACTCTACAAGTCTCAGGCTGGAAGGAGATATTTACATTCAGAGAAAGACCTAGAAAAAATAGAGTTTAAATGGAGACTGAAGCAATGCATGCTACTGTTCTTTTTCACGTTTGGTTCTCTTTCTTTTTCTCATTGTTCACTCCATTGGTTACAAGCCTTCTATACAACCAGACTAATGTCCAGTGTGAGAATATTTGCAGATCCTATACTTGGGTAGCTGCCATGGGTGGGGGGGAAGGGAGGGGAGAAAAATTGAAACTCAAGGGATTGTGGAACTGAATCTTGTAAACTAAAAGTAAATAAACAAGTCAATTAAAAAAAAAGAATTTCAGAGTTGGGAAATAGCTATGGGGCTTCAAATCCAATTAAGACAAGAGCAGGAATCTACTTTGCAACACTCACCTGTAGAATGAGGGGACTAGAGGAGACAAATGGCTTCTAAAATTCCTTCCAGCTCTAAATACATAATCCTGTGGTTCTTGATAAGTGGCTGTCCCATGTTTTTAATAGCTTAAACTGCGTTAAGACTTTGGGGGCACTATATTTTATTTCAGGGGTATCTAGGTGGCTCAGTGGATAGAGTGTCAGACTTGGGGTCAGGAAGATTCATCTTCCTGAGTTCAAATATGACCTCTGACACTTACTAACTGTGTGACCCTGGGCAAGTCACTTAACCCTGTTTGCCTCAGTTTCCTCATCTGGAAAATGAGCTGGAGGAGGAAATGGCAAAACCATGTCCTATATCTCTTCCAAGAAAACCCCAAATGGAGGCACAAAGAGTAGGACACAACTGAAAAATAACCGAACGACAACATATTTTATCTTGTTTTATGATAATCAGAGTTATCCAACAATAGAAAGACTGTCTTAAAATGAGTTGCCTGTCAATAAGTCATTCAAGAAGAGATTGGATGGTCACTTATTAAGAGTCATAGGAGGGCGGCTAGGTGGCGCAGTGAATAGAACAGGCCCTGGAGTCAGGAGTACCTGAGTTCAAATCCGGCCTCAGACACTTAACACAAAAAACTAGCCATGTGACCTTGGGCAAGTCACTTAACCCCAACTGCCCTCAAAAAAAAAAAAGAGTCATAGGATTCTGGGGGCAGATAGGTGGTACAGTGAATAGAGCACCAACCCTGGAGTCAGGAGGATCTAAGTTCAGACACTTGACACACTAGCTGTGTGACCTTGGGCATGTCACTTAACCCCAATTCCCTTGCCTTCCCCCCTCCAAAAAGATAAAAGAGTCATAGGATTCTATGTCTAGAGCTGAAAAGAACTGTAGAGGTCATCCATCCAACCCCTTCATTTTATAGGGGTGAGTTACAGAGAGGTTTCCTGCTCTAATCTGGTTTGGACTTGATATCCCAACAGGTCCTCTCCAATGCTGAAATTTATATATGATTTATAATAGAAATTTTAATAGCTTAAACTGCACAAAGTTTAATAATTTAACACTGCACTAAGATTTTTGATCAAAGGTGCCTTAAATTCCAAAGTCAAACAATGTATTTTTTTTTTAGGAGGAAAGGCAAGGCAATTAGGGTTAAGTGACTTGTCCAAGGTCACACAGCTAGTGTCAAGTGTCTGAGGCGAATTTGAACTCAGGTCTTTCTGACTCCAAAGCCTGTGCTTTATTCACTATACCACCTAACTGAACCAAAACAATGTATTGTTGACCATTGCATGGCAATCATTAAAAAATAATCTGCAAGCTTCAATTAGATGAATAAGAGATGAAACTGAGGAGCGGCTACTAAGATCTGAAGAGAGAAAATCTGAAGAATCTCATATCACTGAAAATCTTTGTTAAATGAAATCATAGCTGATAATGAAATGGACATTAAAAAGAGCACCAATGTCTCAAAGGATTTTGAAAAAGAGATACAAAAACTGGAATTTTAAAAAGTTATTTTTTAGTTTAATGGTGTGAATCTAATTAACAAGCTAATTATACAGGAAAAAAGCTGATTATCTGCTATGCTCATCATTAATGAATTTTTTCTTCCATGGTATTTTATAGAAAAGTGTAAAAACATTTCAGGACCTGTACATGAAAGTATTTTTGGTGGCTATTGCTGAAGTAAGAACTATAGGAGAAAGGAGTATGGGGTAAGGAAAGAGAGAGTGTCCCCTGAATATCTAATGGGTAAGTATGATAGAAAACCTCAACACCATATTGCCCAAACAAAAAATAAACTGGAAAAAGAATCTTTTTTTTTTTTGCTTTTTTTTTAAGAGGGCAATTGGGGTTAAGTGACTTGCCCAAGGTCACACGGCTAGTTTTTGTGTTAAGTGTCTGAGGCCAGACTTGAACTCAGGTCCTCCTGACTCCAGAGCTGGTACTCTATCCACTGCACCATCTAGCTGCCCCTGGAAAAAGAATCTAGAAACAAAGATATCTCAGAAAATTTGGGTCCCTTTCATTATCAATTGAAAATAAAAGTCAAAAACTGAAGATTATATAAGAATTCCAAAGAGCACATGGAACTTTATGAAAAGACTAAGATACAAGAGTGGAATCAAAAGACCCTCCATAGGCACCATTCATGTGAACTCAATCAAGTGGGATGGAGGAGGGAAGAAAAACTTAAAAAGTGCCTACTATGTGCCAGGCAGGGTAGCTAGGTAGTGCAGTGGATAGAGAGCTGAACATGGAATCAGGAGCAGGAATCTGCTTTGCAATACTGACCTGTAGAATGAGGGAACTGGAGGAGATGGATAACTTCTAAGGTTCCTTCCAGCTCTAAATATATAATCCCATGATTCTTGATGAGTGACTGTCCAGTCTTTAATAGCTTAAAATGCACGAAGACTTTTGGGACACTATATTTTATCTCAAGGGCATCTAGGTGGTGTAGTGGATAGAGTGTCAGGCTTGGAGTCAGGAAGATTCATTTTCCTGAGTTCAAATATGACCTCTGACACTTACTGTGTGATCCTGAGCAAGTCACTTAACACTGTGTGCCTCAGTTTTTTCATCTGCAAAATGACATGGAGAACAAAGTAGCAAATCACTCCAATATCTTTGCCAAGAAAACCCCAAATAGGGTCATGAAGAATCAGATATGACTGCTGTACTAATTGCTTAACAAATATTATCTCATTTACGAAGCCAGTTTAGACCAGATCTCAAGACAGGATTGATTGTTAAAAATCTAGTGTGAGTCATCAGAAATACCAAGCTGCAAATCAGAATTTGAGTTATTATTTAGTTGATTGTGGAGATTTAAGTGTTAAAGAAAATGTTCGTGATGTAGATCAAATTTATAAGTGTGTTTTACATACATTTTGTGTCAATTCAGGTTGTCAAACATTTACCAGCACAACACTAAGAGAACATATATAGATATATAGATGTATATATACATATATATATATAAAAGACAAATGAAAAAATTTTTAAATAGTATTTATTTCCCCAATTACACATAAAGATAGCTTTCAACATTCATTTTAATAAGATTTAGAGTTCTAAATTTTTCCTCCTTCTTTCCTTTCCCTCTTCCCCTTCCCCAGGACAAAAAGTAATCTAGGTTATACATGAGCAATCATAAAAACACATTTCCACATTAGTCATTTTGTGAGAGAAGAAACAGAGCAAAAGGGAAATGTAACAAAAAAAGAAAGAAAAGTAAAAACAATATATTTCAATCTGCAGTTAGATTCCACAGTTCTTTCTCTGTATGTGAATAGTAGTTTCCATCAGGAGTTTTTTGGAATTGTCTTAGATCATTGTATTGCTGAGAAAACCCAAATCAGTCATAGTTGATCATTGCACAGTGTTACTGTTACTGTGTACAATGTTCTTCTGGTTCTGCTCACTTGACTGAGCATCAGTTCATATAAATCTTTCCAGGTTTCTCTGAAATCCAGTTACACATTGTTTCTTACAGCAAAATAGTATTCCATTACGTTCATATACCACAATGTGAGGGATGATTTCTCAGAAGTGAAGCCTCCTCAAAAGGGTTAATAGTTTTTGTACTATTGAAACACAATTTACTTCCTTACCTTACCTTGTAAAACCAAACTTTGCAACACAGTCTAACTTCCCACCTTTTCTTGTCCTTTGTTTTCTGTTGCTGGGGAAGATTCACATGAATAGATTGTGCCCCCTGAAGCCCAGCCAATGGGATAAGGGGAAGGGGATTAGGGAAGGGTGGGGCTCGAGTTAGAGTATAAAAGACCTTGCTTTCCGGAATCAATTTGTATTTCCCTGGCTGCTGCCATTAGGGCGATTCGGGGGCTGTACCCTTTCTCATGAAAAAGCAATAAACTCATTTCTGCTTTCAGGTATCTAAGTCTTTGTCTTGTTTTTTTTTTTTGGTAGTGGTCTCTGTTTTACACAGCTTGTTCAGCCAATCCCCAATTGATGGATATTCCCTCAATTTCCAATTCTTGGTCACCATAAAAAGAGTTACTATAAATATTTTTGTGTGTGTGAATCCTTTCCCCTTTTTTATGATCTCTTTGGAATACATATCTAGTAGGGATATTTCTGGATCAAAGATTATGCACAGCAAAACAAGACTTTCAAGGAAGGGTACCATCAGATGGGGATCTATGAATAACAGGCTGTAGTGACTGAACTAGGTAGGCAAGAGGGAACCACTGTAATCAATCAATCCCCCCCCTCCACCTCCCCCACCCCTCCACCCCCCACCCCTCCAACCCCCCAAGCAACAAGGAAGCATGGCTCAGAGCAGATGTTCTTAACCTTTTTTGTGTCATGGACCTGATGAGCAATCCAGTAAAGCCTATGGATGGACCCCTTCTTAGAATATTGTTTAAAATACATAAAATAAAACAGTATTACAAAGGAAACCAATTATATTGAAATATATTTATCAAAATGTTTAAAAACGAGTTCATGGACCCTAAGCTTAAAGGAAAACAGCACTGAATCTTGAGTTGAAGGATTTGGGTTCAAATTCAAAGACTATTACTTACTGTGGGACCTTGTACAATTGACTTAATGTCTCTGACATTCAGTTTCCTCTTTTATAAAGTGAGGAAATTGAATTAGATGCTCTCTAAGGTCCCTTTCCAGCCTTGAATTCTATGATCATTGAGATTAGCTCCCTTAAAGGGCTAACTGGAAGTTTCCTGTTGGGTGCCAGCCTGCTGAGGGCACCCCTTCCTAGGTTCCAATCAAATTACATGGGTTAATTAAAAGAGGATTAAGGCCAGACAAAAGGCAAGGAGCCAAGAGATTGACAGGCACACTGAGGGGGAGGGGAGGAGCCTGTTGCCAAAGCAAAGCTTCATGATTGCAACATGACGCCCCTCTTCTTCCCTACCCCAATTAGTTCTAATTGATGGCACCTGTGCCCTTGGGCCAAGGTGGAGATGAGGAAGGGAAGGGTCCTGCTTCCCCCCACCCCCATCCCTTTTTTTTTTTTAACTGCCAGACTTAAGCACTAATAAACCAGGCACCAGGCTCATTAAATACTGAAATCTAGAGAGGAAGCAAGTCAATTAGGAAGGATTGGCCACACACCCTCCTTGAGCTATCCTCTGAAAAAACACTGGGCTTTTTTTTTTCTTTTCACAATTCTGAACTTATGCCTCTGCTTGGAATGACCTCTCCACTTTTCTCTGTCCATCTAAGCCTGGCCTGCCTTTAAAGGCCCATCGAAAGTCCTGTCTCTTCCAGGAATCTTCCAGTATGGTATAGATCTGAAGCAGGAGTGTTCTGATAAATGTTTAACAATCTTCTGGGGGTTAGGGGCCAGGGAATGTACAAAAGGACACACTTTGAAGTTTAATTTGTTTTATTAATGTTCTCTCTATCACTTTCTTAAGTCTAGATAATCAACAAAATAATCAACCCCCTGATTTTTAGCTTTTTCTGATTTCCAAGGTATCAGGGCTTGAACTGAAAATTGAAAAATTTTCTGTCTCTGTTTCTGTGTCTCTGTCTCTGTCTTTCTGTCTCTCTCAGCTGGCTGCTGCTCATCCCTTAATTCCAGAGATAAAAAAACCTCAGTTGAACCCTAGCTCTGCCACTGTGTGACCTTAGGCAAGTAATTTCACTGCTCTAGGCCTTATTCTCCTTAATTGCAAAATGATGGTTTTGACAGGATATTGCCCTACATCTTTATAATTCCGCCTGGGCTAGCTTGGTCCTCACCAGACTCTCAACTGAACTCTTTGAATGCTTCTAGCCTCTTCTCCTCACCAGTGACTAATCACATATTGACTTGCAATGCCTTTCATGTTATTGTTGTCAGAGACCTTGGCAAAGGATGAGGAGAGAAAGATGAGCTTGATTTTTTATTTCTGACAAAACTCTACAATTCATTATTAGAAGGATACCTAGAGTTCACCTAGAAAAGGAGTCTGCAATCACTAAAAATCTATCAATCTGTCTATCTCTCTATGTATATACATACACACATACACACACACACTCATTAACATATCATTGCAACCTGACTTCCTGTCTTGATCTTTTAATTATTAGACTAGAAGAGTAGGGGCTATGTGAGTAGAAATTAAGGACTCTGTCCCAGAGATGTTGTGAAGGCAGAAACAACATAATTTGTCAACAGATTAGTGACAAAGTTCAAAGTTGACACTGAGTTTGCAGGCTGGAGCGATGAAAAGGATGGTGGTGTCATTGAAAATAACAGGACAATTCAGAAGACAATGGAAGGCAGACAATAAGTTCTGCTTGAGACGTGTTGAGTTTTGGATACCATTGGGCCATCCAGTTTGAGATACTCAAAAGGCATTTGGTGATGCGTTTGGCTCAGCAGAGAGTGTAAGGCTTGTTACATGCATCTGCAGAGAGATAATAATTGAACTCATGGGAGCTGCTGAGATCACCAATAGGGATAGGATATAGTGGAAAAGGGAGGAAGGCCAAGCACAGCTCCTTGAGGGATAGTCACTGTTTGTGATTGTGATATGGGGGAAGAACCAACAAAGTAACAGAAAAGTAGAAAAGTGAAAAGAAAGGAAAAATAGAAAGGAGCAGAAAAGTAGGAGAATGATCAGGGGAGAGCAGAGTCATGAAAATCTAGAGGGAAGAAAGAAACAACCATTTATTAAGTGCCTACTATGTGCTAAGAACTTTACAAATAACTCACGGGAAGGTGAGAGTATCCAGGGGAAGAAGGTATTTTTTAAAATTCGATTTTATTTTTTCTCTATCTAGAAAAATCTATTTTCTGTTTCTCAAACCCCATGCCTTCTACTCTGAACATTAAAAAAAAGGAAAACTGAACCTTGTAACAAACATGCACAAACAAAACAAATGCCTGTACTAACTATGTCTCCCTGTCTCTTTCTCTGTCTATTTGTCTGTCTCTATCTCTATGTATACATTGCCTTCGACTCTTTCTCTTTATATGTATATGTAATGGGCATCTGAAGCTCTTTCCTGCCCCTAGACCCTTTGATAGGCTTAAGTGGCTCCAAGAATGTTCCCTAATTTGAAAGTATACTCTGAACACTAATGGGCTGAATGTGGTCCTGTGGAGCCTGTGGTGGGCAGCTTGTTTTTCTGGAATGACCACACCTTGTTACTTTGTAATTGGACAGTGGGTCAAGAGGACTGTGACATTCTCTGACCCAGGAGAAGCCTATATATATGCCCTGATATGAGGCTTTGCTTTGGGGCTCACTTTGAGAAGAGTTGTGTGATTTGACCAGATGAGACTCTGGGAAGCCATTGAGCCGTCTCACCCCTCCTTTGAAAAACCCAGATGTTGGTGCTTCCCTCTCTGGTAACTTGAATGGGTAATGGATGTGTTGGTCAGATGGTTGGAAGCCCATCTGCTGATCTGTTTCTTGGTCTGCGTGTAACTTGTGCTTGTAACTTGTGTTTGTATTCTCTGGAGTTCAGGGTGCTGGCTTTTTCCCCTGAACTAGGTAAATGATATGTTTGTTTGATTAAAGAAAGATTGTTAACCCATTTTGAGTTGCTTTCCTTTAGTAAAGCAGATCTAAGAACCTGTGCTAGCAGCCATCCTGGGTATGCTAGGGTGCTTGCTGATACAGTATATTGTATATGCATGTATATATGCCTTGAAATATACATGACACATACATGTATACATAGGCACACATGTGTTTATAAAACACATGTATATGCATATATAACTGTGCGTGTATATTATATATGCATACATATACATGCATTTATATGTTGTATGTATATATATATACATATATGCTTAAACACATTCTAAATCCATTACCTCTGTGAGGAGATTGGCAGCACACCTCTTCATCTATTCTCTGGAATTATGATTGGTCATTGAATTGATAAGAGTTCTTAAATCTTTCAAAGTTATTTGTTTTTACAGCATTGTTGTAATTGTATAAATTTTTCTTCAGGAGGAGAACTTTATCAACAGTGCCAAATACTTGAGAGAGGTCAAGAAGATGAGAATTGAGAAAAGACCATTAGATTTGGCAAGTAAGAAATCACTGGTCACTCTAGAGATAGTTTCTGCTGAATGATGAAGTTGGAAACTGGCTTGTTGAGGATTTGGAAGGGAATAAGAGGAGAGTGAATGGAGGCTTCAATCATAGGAGACTTTGTTTAGGAGTTTAGCCACAAAGGGGAGGAACGATTTAGGACAACACTATCAGGGATGGATGGATCAAGTGAAAAGGTTTTGGGTTGTTTTATTTTTAAGGATGGAGGAGACATGGGCATATGTGTAGACAGCAAGGAGGAGCCAGCAGAGTAGGAGAGATTTATTTATTAATTCAGTAATAATCTGACTTCCATTTCCACCACTCAACTGAAACTGTTCTCTCCATCTAGAAATGATTTCTTAATGGAAAATTTCAGTTGCCTTTTCCTTGTCCTTACTCTTTTTTTAGTTATCTATAGTTTTTGACATGGCTGACCACCCAGGCTTCCTGGATACTTTCCACACTTTGGTTCTGGGATCCTGCTCTCTTCTGATTCTCCTGCCTGTCTGACTATCCTTTTCCATTTCCTTTACTGTGCCTTCTACCCACTATTATCCCTGAGCCTGGTTCTTCTCCAAGGTTCTGTGCTGGGTCTTTTTCATCTTTTTTTTTCTATGTGCTCTCTCTCTTTCTCTCTCTCCCCCCCACCTTCTCTCCCCTATACTGATTGTCATTTCCATGCAGATGATTCACAAACTTATATAACCAATCCTCATCTCTCAATGAACTCCAGTGGCTCTCTATCACCTCTACGATCAAATACAAAATCCTCTGGTTTTTAATGCCCTTTGTAACTTGTTCCCCTCCTAAATTTCCAGTCTTCTCACAGTACCACCTTCCCCCCCTCCCCATACTCTGGGATCCACTATACCATTTAGTTTCTCATTATACCATTTATAGGCTAGAGTCAAACAAGACAGATATCTTACAATATTTGAAATAATAAGAGGTAAACCCTGATACATTAACCAGATGAAAATATGTCTTAATCAACTAATCAAAAACTTTAGACTAAGTGCAGAGTCCTTGAAAAGCTGGAGTGATGACAGAAAGCCTGTTCTGACTTCATGAGGGATGTGGTCATGCCCTGGGTAGGTGGCAGGAGCTAGTTCAGAACTCTGGAGACTTGAAGGAAGAGCAGAGCAAAGGGAGAACATGGCAGTCAAGCCCTTGAAAAGTTGATCAATAAGAATTTAGAATCACTTGGAGTGGAGGGAGAGAAAGGGGGAGAGTGGAAAAAAATGACTTGGCTTTGTTTTCCTCCCCAACTTGACCAGAGAAGGACTTAGTGAATTGTGGAGGAAAAGTTTAGAGGATCTAGACTTTTCTTTGGGGTCTTAGAAACATCCCCCAGACAATGGCAACTCCTGACAAAGTTTATACTGGTAGCTGATAGACTGGAAGCAATGACAAAGGGCAAATTCAAGGTTTGACAAAGATCCCACCAAAAATGCCATTCTGTACTTAAGGGGAGGCAGCTAGGTGGCTCAGTAAATAGAATGCTGGGCCTGGAGTCAGGAAGACCTGAGTTCAAATTTGACCTCAGGCACTTACTAGATGTATTATCCTGGGCAAGTCACTTAACCTCTGTTTGCCTTAATCTACTAGAGAAGAAAATTGTAAACTATGCTAATAACTTTGCCAAGAAAATCCAGACAGGGTCACAAAGAGTTGAACGCAACTGAACAATAACCTAAGAGGAAGATCTTTTTAAAAATAATATTCCCCAATTACGTGTAAAGGCAATTTTTAACATTCATTTTTTAAAAATTTTGAGTTTTAAATTCTCTCCCTGCTTCCCCTTCCCTGAGACAGTAAGCAGTTTGGTATAGGTTATACATGTGCAATCATGCAAAACGTATTTCTGTATTAGTTATGTTGCAAAAGAAGATAAAGAACACAACAACAAAACCCAATCCATGGAAAAAAAGTGAAAAATAGTATGCTTTGATCCGCATTCAGACTCCATCAATTCTTTCTCTGGATATGGACAGCATTTTTCATCACGAATACTTTGCAGTTGTCTTAGATTATTGTATTGCTGAGAATAGCTAAGTCTATCAAAGTTGATCATTGCACAATGTTGCCATTACTGTCTTGTTCTCTTGGTTCTGCTCACTTCACTTTGCATCAGCTCATGTAAGTTTTCCCAGGTTTTTCTGAAATCATTCTGCTCATCATTTCTTATAGCATAGTAGTATTCCATTACAATCATATACAGGAACTTGTTTTTGCCATTTCTCAGTTGATGAGCATCTAAGAAGATCTTGAAGACTTCCTCAAAATGATTTCTAAGAGTTGTGAGTTATCCCTTCGCCACACATGGTCTTTAAACTTGAGACAACTTTACCTTAAATTCTTTATGGAATTATGGGGAAATGTGTCATAGACATGTGGAGAGGTTTGTACCAACTATGCCACCTTAGTAAATATTAATTTCTAAAAGTTAATTAAAATCTGCCTGAGTACTTTATAACAATTGATAATCATGGGGGAAAGCACATTGGTGAGAGTTCATTGGTTATGCTACTAGAAAAAACAACCTTACTTTTCCCAGGACCAGCTAACCTTATAGCAGTGGTTCTCAACCTTCCTAATGCCACCACCCTTTAATACTCGTATGTGTGCATATCTGCATGTGAGTGGACCCACCTGGAGATGGATAGAGGAGCCATGTCTCGGTTCCTAAGACCATCAGAAATATATGTTTTCCAGTGGTCTTAGGCAGCCCCTGTGACCCCTGTGAAAGGGTCGTTCAACTCCCAAAGGGGTCATGACCCACAGGTTGAGAACCACTGCCTTATGGGAATGAAGTAGTCATAGTATTGGGATTACAATCATCTGATTAGATGGAACTACAGTGTCAGTGGAAGCTGAGATGAAGATCCCCAGAGTTTATCTGGGCTATATAAGGACTTCATCTTCCATTTGGATCCTGCACTGGACATCTTCTATGACAGTGACAAACACCTTTGTCAAGCCTATACTTCCCTGATGTATGCCTTACTTCATATTAATAATCATAAAGTCATCAAAAATATACTCTGTTAATTTCATCTTTCAAGGACTCTTGCTTGATTTTGATATGCCTGGGAGAAAACTTGTTGCACGAGAGCCCTTTTATGCTACTGAATCTAATTTTTTTAATGGTGAACAAACAATAAAGACAGTGGAATCATATTCTCTACACTTTTTAGTCAATTAGATGACTATAAATGTGCGGCATATGGTGGATCTGCCTGTTTTCTCCTAAAATTTTCATCAAGGCAGCATGGTACACAGGACTGAAGGCTGCCTCTTGAGTCAGAGGACATGGGGTTAGAATGCTGACTTACTACCTGTGTGAACTCAGGCAAGTAATTTAATCTCCCTGGGCCTCAGTTTCCTTGCCTGAAAACTAGAGGATTGTACTGGATAACATCTAAGGTCACTCTCATTTCTAAATCTATGTTGCAGAAACCTGTGTAGCTACCAACGCTTCTTACATACACTCCATCCCTGACCCGGAGCCCTTAGTATTCTAAGCTGCAGCATAGAAATCAGCAGTAAAATGTAAGTATTGATATGTCACCTCTGGATGAAGGGAACACGTACAGTGGAGATGAAGAACATGGTTCATTAGGATTCAAAGATAAATGAGTAGTGCCCATATTGTCTAATTATTAAATTGTTTTTTGCTTATGGATTTTGTCCGTAAGAGGACTTTATGGCAGTTTATTTGTATAATCAGAGGCAAAAGATGACTGTGGTCTGGCTCTTTGAGGGCTGAGACAATAATGATAATGCTCATCTTTCTGTAGTGCTTTAAGGTTAACAAATGCTTCCCACACAGTAACTCTTCAAGGTAGGGAACGCAAGGTCATCTGTTCCCATTTTAAAAGTAGTATTTTTGTCCCTCTCTTAAACAGGCAAAAATACATCACTTGGGAAAGCAGAGGATTGGAATACATGGCTATATAGTTGTGGAAACCATTTGAGGGTTTTATCTGTTTTAAGATCAATGTGAGTCAGCACAGAGGAAAGAATACTGGACTTGGAACCAGGAGAGGATGGGATTCAAGTTGAATTTCAGCACCCCCCCCCAACTTGGGCAAATCACTTAATCTTGTCAAAATAAATGCTCTGTGACTCAGCTATTTGTTGAAAACTCCGGCGGTTAGGTAGCCAAGGGTTGAGTGCTGGACCTGGAGTCAGGAAGGGGGAAGAAGAAGGGAATAAGTATTTATTAAGTCTTTGTAGTGTGCCAGGAACCATGCTAAGCCCCTTACAAATATTATCTCATATACTCACAATAGCCCTCCTTGTAGAGTAGGTACCATTATTGACCCCGTTTCGCAGATGAAGAAGGTGAGGCAGACAGAAGATCCATACCCCTGCATACTCTATACTCCAGGCATTCTGGATCACTACCAGCCTCTCAAAAATGGCTCTGTGTGCTCTTTGCTTATTGTATCTGCTTTCAGGGCCTTGCCTCCCCTCCCCACTCTAAATTCTTACCTACCTTTTAAAGTCCCATTCCAGTCCTGCCCAAAGGCTGCCTTGTCCTCTTATGGCCAGTTAGTGATAGACTGTCCTGGTGCTTTCCCCTTAACTTCTGTGCCTTCTTTCCTTGCCTCTCTTTCTAATGCACTTACCAAGTGATATTGTGCATTATTAACTGTTTTTCCCATGATCACACAGTCATACGATTTGGATGTGGAAAGAATCTTAAGATCCTTCAGTCTAACCCAGTGGTTCTCAACCTGTGGGTTGCGACCCCTTTGGGGGTCGAATGACCCTTTCACAGGGGTCACCTAAGACCATCAGAAAACACATATTTCAGACGGTCTTGGGAACCATGACACTGCTCCTCTATTGTCTCCAGGAGGGTCCACCCACATGCAGATACACCCACATACGAGTATTAAAGGGTTGTGGCATTAGGAAGGTTGAGAACCACTGGGCTAAGCCCTCTTATTTAACAGAATAGCAAACTGCTACCATATGACTGGGAACCATAGAACACCATAATCACAAAGGAATCGTAGTTGTGGGTGACCAAAAGGGTCATGTAAAACCTCATAGTGGTTACAAGCATATTATCAACAATGACTTGTGTGTGAATGGCAGCATAGAATATGCCATTAAGGATATGTACGACCAGGAAAAGAAATGGGCCATTCATATAGCAAGAGTGAAGAATGGTACGGCTGCCCTGATATTCACAACAGATGAAAAAGAACTATATGGCACATTGTTTATGGCCTCTATGGACAGAGCCATAACTAGGGTAGGGCAACTGGCACTTTGCTCCAAGGAGGGCAATTTAAAGGGCACCAACAGCACCATATGGTGTTTCTTCTCCTGCCTGCGCTGCCCCATGGCAGTGCTATAGATGGCCTAGAATGTTTCCTCTCTTTTGTGCCTGGCCCTGCCCACACCAGAGCACCACACTCTAGGTGAGCCTGTCACCATCTCTGCTCCCACACCTTGCCCCAGGTTTAGAAACTGCTAGCTATGGCTTTGTCTGTAAAGAAGTTCTGGAGGGGCATGGGTCAGGAGGGGAAGGTATGGATGAGTCTGCCATTTTGATTAATGAAGTAAGTGTTTACATAAATGAAATAATATATAGAAGTAATATGGTTCTCCATATACATCCTAATAGTTATTTCTTGAATAGTTAGTATTGGGGGTTTTGGGGAAGAGATTCATTAATACACTGTTAGTCAAGCTGTAAATTGGTCCAACCATTAAACAATTTGGAATTATGCTAAGAAAATGACTAAAATGTCTGTACCCTTTAATTCAGAGGTCATTTATGCTCAGAGGCACATAAAGCTACCCCTAGTCCCGATATTCTAGCTTCATTATAGGCTCCACTGTACCTACCTAGTGCCCCACCTCCCCCCACCAATGTCCCAACTTCTTCATATATGCCTCACTGCTCACTGGAACAGCAGGTGTGCCCCTGAACTCTTAGGTCCCACAGAAACAGCAGGTGTGTCCATGTGATGGGAACCCAACTACTGCCTCTACCTGGTCACTGCCCCCAGACCCCTTCCCACAGAAACAGGTGTATTCTTGTTCTCAACCACAATCACATCATCCATCTAACCCAAGACAGGACCACAATACCTAACTATGTCTTGACCAGACAGGAACACAATAGCTAGCTAATTGGAGGGTAGCATGACCAAAATATTTAACCATTGAACGATAGATGGGACGTCTCCTCCATTATCTAATCCAACAAATTCCTCTTGCATTTTTAGTATTAATCATACTCTTCTATTCTATGTAAATTTTGATTATGTAATTGCATCTTTACTCTATTAAAAATCCATCTTGCTTTCTCTGAAGTTGCTCATTCCTCTTGGAACTTGGCCTGCTTCATGAGAGGCATCAATCTCAATAAATGTCTATACTCAGATTAGAGGTGGTTTGACTCTGAATTCTTTGAGACGGCTCCACCATAACACATCATGAAACCCCAACAGTTTTTGGGCAGGCAGAGCCCCTACCATGACACCTCCAATGAGATCAAAGATAAGAAAGGTCTGCTATAAACTACAACATTTGCAGCAATACTTTGTGTAGTAGCAAAGAACAAGAAACAAACCAGATGCCCTTCAAACTGGGGAAGGACCAAACCGACTCCTAATATGTGAATGTAATAGAATATTACTTCACTGTCAGAAACAATGAATATGAAGAAAATTAGGAAGTATGGGGAATACTTGCATGAAGTCATCAGAACCAGGAAAACAACATATCAAAACAGTAAGTGGAAAGAGCAGCAATAAGAACAATCAAAATGTAATACCTTGTTATTATCTTGAACAAGCTCGTCCCCAAAGAAGAGACAGGAGAAGATACTTCTCTCCTTTCCCGTCTTCCCTGCCCCGCGTCTTTGTAGAGGTGTAGGTCTGAGTGTATAGGACATTGTGCATAACATCAAACTTTCTTGGAATGTTGGTTAGTTTTGATGAACTTTTTTCCTTCCTTTCAGAAATTTTAATTATGAGGGATGGTCCTCTAGAAGGAATGAGAGAGGGGGATACAGGGGAAAATGTAGGTGGTGTAAAAAATAAAAGACTGCAATAAAACAATCCTTCCCTGATGCTACCTTTTGATAAAGAAGTGACCTCAAGTTCTCAAAGATTGTCTGCTAAGGTGTAGGAGGGTTGTCATCAGGAGAGGGACCAGCTGTGCCAATGAGATCTAAATTGCACCTCCTTGTGGCATGCAGGTAACCCAAGGCATTTCTTATAATCATAGGATCACAGAACTGAAGACTTGGAAGAGACCTAAGCAGCCATTGAATCCAACTCATACGCCAAAGGAATCCCCACTGTATCATATTGGACTGTTCGTCCAGTGTCTGCCTGAAGACCTCCAAGAAAGAAGAGTCTAGCAAACTCTGGAAGTGCATCATTCTGTTTTGTTGTTGCTTAGTCATTTTCAGTCCTGTCTGAAGGTCACTTCATGGTCTTCTACAGACAGTTGTTTTTTTAATTCTTTTAAGACCCAGCTCAGGTTTAATTTCTTCCCTGAAATCTTTCCTGATTTTCCCCAGTTAAAAGGAGTCCTTCTTTCTTGGATCTCTCAGGTTACTTTGTTTAACCTCTACTAGATTCTTCATCATTTTCTGACTTGTATTATACTTGTGCAAATTAAAAATTTGTTATTGTTATTATAATAATAATCATATTTATGTAGCATTTAAGGTTTGCAAAACCACAAATATCTCATTTTAGCCTTACAATAATAGTAATAGTATTATATGTTCAGTCATTTCAATCGTGTCTAACTTTCTGTGACACCATTTGGGGTTTTCCTGGCAAAGATACTGGGGTGGTTTGCCATTTCTTTCTCCGGATCATTTTACAGATGAGGAAACTGAGGCAACCAAGGTTAAGTGACTTGTCCAGGGTCATGAAGCTAGTAAGTGTCTGAGCTAGATTCAAATACAAGTCTTCCTGACTCTAGGACCAGTGCTCTATCTTTGCCACCTTGTTTGTCTCAGTTTTTTTTATCTGTAAAATGAGCTGGAGAAGGAAATGGCAAACCACCCCAGTATCTTTGCCAGGAAAACCCTAAATGGAGTTATGAAGAGTCAGACACAACCGAAAAGACTGAACAACAACAATGACAAAGCATTGTATGGCACTTTACAAATATCACCTCATTTTATCTGCAATAAGAAATAGCCAGCATTATTCAGGGTCTTAGGTTTACAAATCACTTAACAAATCCTCATAACAACTTGGAAGGTAGGTATTATTATTATCTCCATTTTACAGATGAGGAAACTGAGGAAGACAAAGATTAAATGACTGGCCAAAGGTCAAATATGGTTTGCAAAGAGTCTTGACAACTGCCTTCTCCTTTGGGGCTTAGTTTCATCATCTCTAAAATGGGTATGATGATTTTTGCTTTGTCTATCTCCCAGGGCTGTTGTAGGTCTCAGGGAGGTGAACATAGGTCATATCGTCGAGTGTGGACATCTAATCCACGTGCTTGACTATAAGCTCCTTAGGGTGGATGCTGTGGCATTTTTTGATCTTTATATTTCCAATGTGGGACATACTGGACATAGTAGCTGCTTAATAATTCTGGATAACATAGTAGGTGTTTTAATAAAATAATGTGGCTTTGAATTTAAATGAACTGGCTAGAGTTGTAAGGGAAGAAGGGAGCTCTCTTTCCTGTTCCTAGTCTGAATTTTAATGGATGTTTAGCAATTACTGTTCATTTTTTTGTTTTTTGTTTTTGCTTTTTTTGGAGGGGGGAAAGCAGGGCAATTGGGGTTAAGTGACTTGCCCAAGGTTACACGGCTAGTAAGTGTTAAGTGTCTGAGGCCAGATTTGAACTCAGGTCCTCCTGACTCCAGGGCCGGTGGTCTACTCACTGTGCACCTAGCCGCCCCATTAGCAATTACTTGTTGAAGTAAATTGCTGTGTAAGTTTGGACAAGTCATTTCCCTCTTGAGACTCGGTTTCTTCCTCTGTAACTTGGGAGAGTTTGGTTCAGTTCAACAAACATTTATCAAACACCTACTATGTGCAAGAGAGCTAAGGGAGCAGCTAGGTTGCATAGTGAATAGAATGCTGGGTTTGGATTCAGCAAGACTCATCTTCCTGAGTTCAAATATGACCAAGAAAACCCCAAATGGAGTCACCAAGAGTCAGACAGGACTGAAACTACTCAACAAGAACAATAATGTGAAAAGTGCTGTGCTAAGCACTGAGAATTCAGAGAAACAAAAAGAACGATCCCACCCTTCAAGGGGCTTATGTTCTGCTGGGTGGGAGATGAGGCAAAAACACCACAGGTAAAACGTCTGTAGCAAGTAATGCAAAGTAATTGGGGGGGGGGAGAGACAGAGAAAGAGAGAGAGAGAGAGAGAGAGAGAGAGAGAGAGAGAGAGAGAGAGAGAGAGAGAGAGAGAGAGAGAGAGAGAGAGAGAGAGAGAGAGAGAGAGAGAGA
>CM053594.1:72120797-72132833 GCA_028646575.1 Pseudocheirus occidentalis | reverse complement strand
CTCACAGGGAGTTCACAGTCTGTTGGGAAAGATAACATGCAAACAGCAATGTCCAAGAAAAATAAAGGATAAAATGGAGATAAGCAACAGAGGGAAGACAGACTTCTTAAGGGGAATCAGGAATGGAAAGGGTGAAATTTTAGTTAAAACTTGAAGGAAGCCAGTAGGCAGAGTTGAAGGAGGAAAATTCCAGGCATGGGAAACGCACCATGCCTGGAACAGTAAAGAGGCCTGAATTACTGGATTAGAAGGTGTATTGGGCTAAAGGGAAGATATAAGAATGCTGGAAAGATAGGAAGGGGACCAGGTTATGAAGATTCCTTTGAATGCCAGGAGCCACTGGAGTTTTTGGAATGGATTGTGATATGATTAGACCTGTGCTTTAGGAAGATCAATTTGAGGCAGAGAGGAGGTTCTTGCCATCTTTTCTTGAGACCAGCCAGTAGCTATCCAGCTGTCCAGGTGTCAGGAGATGAAAGCCTGCACCAGGGCAGTGGCAGTGTCAGAAGAGAGAAGAGGGCACATGGTAGAGATAGCAAGAAAGTAAAATCAATGGCACTTGGCAACTGCTTGGATATGGGAGGTGAGACAGAGAGAACCAAGAGTTAGGGTGACTCCTAGGTTGAAAGCCTGGGCAGTTTGGAAGATGAGTATTCCCCTCCACAGTAATAAAGAAGTTTGAAATGCCATAGGGTTTTGGGAAAAATAAGGGGTTCAATTTGGGGAATGGAGGCAATGAACTTTAGATGGTCTTTTCAAAAAGTTGAGCCACAAAAGGGAGAAAAGATAAAGTATAATAGTGGGGATGGATGGATCAAGTGAGGTTTGTTTGGTTTTTTGAGGGTAAAAGAGGCATAGGAGTATTGTAGGCAGTAGGAAAGCAGTTGGTAAAAAGGGAGAGAGTGAAGGTGAGTGAAAGAGGGGATGACAGAGGGAACCATCTGCTGGGGAAGATGGGATGGAATGGGATCACTTGTGCATGGAGAGAGATTTGCCTTGACAAAGAGAAGGACCGCTTTTCACATGGGGCAGGGATGAAGGAAGAGATCATTTTGGAAGGAATCTTAGTGATGTGAGATGAGACAAGAAAAGAGAGCTCTTTTAGGTTGGTTTAGGTTTTTTCTGTGAAATATGAGGCAAGGGGACAGGGGAGGCATGGAAGGTTTGAGGGGGAATTTAAAAAATGTGACGGTGGAGAATGGGATAGTGAATCAATTACAGAGGTATAAAAGGATTGCCCTTGCTGCAGTGAGGGCTCAGTTGAGAGTCTGTAATATAAATTTGTAATGGACCCAGAAGCAAGGTTTCATGGTTTTCTCCATCTTTTCCTTTTTGGAAGGCAATTGGAGTTAAGTGACTTGCCTAAGGCCACATGGCTAGTTTTTGCGATAAGTGTCTGAGGCTGGATTTGAACTCAGGTCCTCCTGACTCCAGGGCCAGTGCTCTACTCACTGCACCACCTAGCTGCCCCCTCCATCTTTTCTTAGTGAATGGAAATGAAGACAGCTGACAGATGGTGAGAGTGTTCCAAGGCAAAGCAATAAACATTTATTAAGTGCTTGCCACGTGTCAGGCACTGTGGTAAATGCTGATGATACAAAAAGGAAAAAGTCTCTGTCCCCATGGAGCTTACATTTTGATGAGGGAAGATGTCACACAAAGGGGAACTGAGAAGTGGGGGGGAAGAGAGGAATAGGGGTCAGGTACCCATAAGGGACATGGTGTTGAAACCCATAAGGTCAGACATAGAGTCAGGAGGGAAATGAAAGCTGGCGCATCTGGGGCCCTCCCCAAAATGGGGGACCTGGGAGGAACTTTCCAATGAGAGAAAAGGCTTGGCAGGGCAAGATTGCCCTAAAAGCGCAAGGGACTGAGAGATGAGAACAGAAAAGAATGGAACTGAATCACCGAGAGGTCAAGATGGGGAAGGGAGGAAAGTGTAGCTAGAACAGCAGTGATATCCTAGGAAAGTACTGCAGGTTGGAGGCGTGGGAAGTCACGGTGAAGCTGGGATTCAAGATCACAAGGCTGAGGGTGAGGTAGAATGACAAGAGATTGTGACCAGATAAGGGAACTTCTGAGCTCTAAGAGTTGGAGGAGAGGAAGGAGGGTATTACAGACTTGGAGGATGACCCATGCAAAAAGATAGGGACAGAAAACGCCTTATTGTGGTTGAAGAACAGCCAGCTAGTCAATTTGACTGGAATGGAGAATGTGCAAAGGGAGATATTGTTAAATCAAATTAGTAATATAAATGGGAATCGTATTATAGAGGGTTCTAATGACTGACCTAAAGCATTTGTATTTTCTCCTAGAGGCAACAGGGAGCCCTTGTGGGGAAGCACCAATGGGTAGATCTATGTTTTTGGAATATTACTTCCGCCCCTATATAGAGTATGGGCTAGAGATGAAGACAGAGGGGAAACGGAGAAAACAATTTAGAGACTATTGCAGTAGTCCAAGTGAGAGATAATGGTGACCTGAAGTAAGGTGGAAGGGATGTGAGAGGCAGGAAGGAGGTAGATTAAAAAGATGTTGCAGAAGTAATATGGGCAAGAATGGATAATGATGAGATATGGTGGGGGGGAGGGGAATGATGGAGAAGGAAGGGTCAAGGATGACCATAACATCCCAAAGCTGGGCTCCTGGAAGGATTGTGGCCCTCTCAACATAAAGAGAAATGGAAGTTTAGAGGAGGGAAGCTTTTGGGAGAGAATATAAGGAGTTCTGTCTTGGATGTATTGGATTTGAGATAGAGATCGGAATAGAACTGAGAGCTAGATAGATACATATGGGAGTCATCTGCATAGAGGTGATCATTGAACTCATGAATGCTGATAAAAGGACCAGAAGAGTGGAGAAAAGGGTACAGAACAGAGCTTTGGGGATGCCCACACTTAGTGGGCAGGAACAAGGGAATGATTTAGCAGAGGAGACAATAGGAGGACAACTAAGAGAGGGCAAAACTATGGAAGCCAAAGGAAGAAAAACATCCAGGAGGATATTTTGACTCAACAGAGTCGAAAAAGATTCAGCGAGGTCAGGTGGCAGTGAGTTTGGAGGAGAGGTCACTGGATTTAGCAGTTAAAAAAATTAATGGTAACCTTGGAGAGTTTTGGACAAGGTGGTATCTAAGAACCGTCAGCCAGTCAATAAATGTATATCAGACTCTTACTACATGCCAAGCTCTGTGCTAAGTACTGGGGATACAAGGGGCAGAAGACAGCCCCTTCCCTCAAGGAACTTACAGTCTACTAGGGGGAAAAAAAGCAGACAAGTCTGTGTAAATATACAATATACAAGATAAATAGGAAATAAAGCAAAGGGAAGGGACTAGAATTAAGAGGATTTGGGAAAGATTTCCTGTAGAAGAATTGATTTAAGGGAGCACTTAAAGGAAGCTGGGGAAGCCAAAAAGCAGAGATGGGAAGGGAGAAAAATAGGGAACATGCCAGAGAAAATGCTCAGAGCTGAGAGAAGGAGCATCAGGCTCTGATGTTTTACCTTCCAAAGTCTCTTCAAGCTCAATTTTTCTTATATTTTTACTAAGGCCAAACATTCCCTGTCTTTGGACCTCAGTTTCCCCATTTATAAAATCCTGGCATTGAACTACATGGCCTGTAATCCCATTCTAGCACAAACAAGCTATTTTCTAAGTTAGCCTATCCTGTACTCTAACGTCCCTTCCAGCTCTGACATTATGGGATTCTCCTCGGCCTGCCAACTCTATGAGCAATGAGTTCTTTAAAATTTCTTCATAAACCTAGACACCTCCTCCCTGAGCCTGTTTCTCTGCCTTGAATTCTCTTAGACCAGTTCCTTTGGGGAAGAAATTGCTTCAGAACTGGCTTCTAAAAAAAAAAATTGGCTCCTTATCCTTCTTTTAGCCTGCTGCTCCCCCAAGGGTCCCAGGGTAAAAAGGAATCATCTAGATAACTTGCCTTTGGCTCTTATCCATTCTCTCTAGATTTCCCATACAGTTCAATATAAATGAGGTTGGACATTATTGCGTTGTTGTGTTATTACTATGCTTTATAATTTGCTTAGGGACTTCATAGCTATGTCATCTATAAATAAGGCATAATAATTCTTTTTTTTTGTAGAGGGGGGAAGGCAAGGCAATTGGGGTTAAGTGACTTGCCCAGGGTCACACAGCTAGTTAAGTGTCAAGTGTCTGGGGCTGGATTTGAACTCAGGTCCTCCTGACTCCAGGGCTGGTGCTCTATTCACCATGCCACCTAGCTGTCCAAGCATAATAATTCTAGCCCTGACTAGTAGAAAGGGTACTGGAATTGCAGTCCAAAGATTTCTAAATTCCAGATCTGTTACTTACTATTACTTGTGTGTGACCTTGGACCCCTTAAGGCCTGTTTTCTCCTCTGCAAAATGAGAAAAGTAGAATAGCTGATCTCTAGGTTCAATTTTCACCTATCTCCGTCTCCCTGGTTTGCTGTATGGATCAGAGATAGGTGACAGTTTATCTAAGGTCATGCTGAAAGTAAGTGACCAAGGTCAGATTTGACCCCAGAGTTCCTGATTCCAAAGACAAGCCTCTTTGCAGTACACCTCCTTGCCTTTCAGCATGGGCCTCCCCAGAATCATGCGTTGGGTTAGGCGGCAAGGTCTTTTGGAGATAACAGATGGACTCTGTTCAAATGTGGGTTGCCATATCCCTTCTAGGACTGAGGGAGCTGTAGGGGAGGAGGCCACGTGGGCCAATAGATTCTGAAGGCTTCAGATGCCATATTAGCAGAGGCTGGCCAACCACCAATCCCTTGTTACCACATTCCAACAAACCAGTCCTGTAATGACTCT
The DNA here is from genome assembly GCA_028646575.1 of Pseudocheirus occidentalis. Lineage (NCBI taxonomy): Eukaryota > Metazoa > Chordata > Mammalia > Diprotodontia > Pseudocheiridae > Pseudocheirus > Pseudocheirus occidentalis. The sequence continues at coordinate 72,128,018 of CM053594.1, read as the reverse complement.
CATTACAGGCCCTGAAATTACACCCTTGGGCAATGTTACTGAGGGAGGTCACCTCCAAGGCCTTCTTGTTTGTCATAAGGTTATGCAACAAGCTGTATCCCTTAGCCAGGTGTTCCTAGGACCTTTGTTCATCTGGTCTTATTTTCCTCTGCAGGCTTTCACTGCTGCATTCCAGAGGCTCCACCCCTACCTCCTCCAAGAAGCCTTCCTGGACTATCTCAGCCTTCACTGAGCTCTACCTTCTCCATTCTCCTATCCCTTTTGCCTTCTGCAGCCCTCATTCAGCCTTTAGAATTATGAAACATCACAGCTGAGATGAAACTTTGAGCCATAGAACGTCAGAGCTGGAAGAGCTCTTGACATACAGAATATAAAGAATATAAAGTCTCAACACTAGAAGGGTACTTAGAACATAGAACTTGACACGTGAGAGTCAGAAGGGACGTTAGAAGTCATCTATACCACCCTTCTTTTATAGATGAAGAATCTGAGATTCAGACAGGGGAAAGGACTTACTCAAGATCATGTAGGTAGGAAAAAGCAGAGCTGGGATTTGAATGCAGGTCTTCTGGGGCAGCTACCTGGTGCAGTGCAGAGTGCTGGGCCTAGAGTCAAGAAGACAAGTTCAAATCCAACCTCAGACACTTATGAATTGTGTGACCCTAGGCAAGTCACTTAACCCAGTTTGCCTCAATTTCCTCATCTGAAAAATAAACTGGAGAAAGTAGTGGCAAACCTCTCCAGCGTCTTTACCAAGAATACTCAAATTGGGTCACAAACAGATACTACTGAAACAAATCAACAACACTTTCCAATTCTAGTCCATTGCTTGACACATAAATGCTCATTAGACTTTCTGATGGACTAATAGCATTAAACCCGCCTTCCCTCTCCTGCCAGGGTCTCAGTCCATCAGAGAGATGTTGCTCACTTAGGATCAGACATTTCCTCCTAATATGTCCCTTACAGGCACTTACCCACAAGTAAATGTTTGGAGTTCCATTGTGGGAGGGCATGCGAGTTAGTGAAAATGATAATGATACCGTATTTACATGGATATGATGCTTGCTGTCTCCAAAGCACTTTCTAGTTTACAAAGGACTTTCAGTATGGTTACCTATAAGAATCACATACCTGGGTACATACCAAAAATAGTGATAGGTGACATAAACAAAGAGAGGAAAGACACTGTTCTATGCCCATCTTTCCACTTTTGTCACTGGCATACAGAACTGTCAATCAGCATCTGAATGGACAGTGTCCTAGGCTCTTTCTGCTACTCTATGACTGGCAGTCAACACACGGGCTTGATGGTGCCATTTCTATGTTACCTTGAACAAATCAATGGACTTGTCTGGACAAGAGAACAAGTTCCTTGGGGATTGTTGTTGTTCAGTCATTAAGTAATGCATGACTCTATGTAACTCTTATGGATTATATAGTCTGGTAGGGAGATAAGACACAGAGAGAAATGCCATATGCAATATTACATGATAAACGCATAAGAAATCCAAAATCAAATATTAGATAAGATTCTGGGAGAAAGTGGTTACTTATTAGGGGGATGAGAGGTGGCTTCAGGAAGGAGGTAGCATTTGAGTTGACCTTTTAAAATGGGTTAGAAATTTAGTAGGTGAAGAGAGGTGGGCAAAAAGTCAGAGGCAGGAAATAATAGTGTGTGTGTGTGTGTGTGTGTGTGTGTGCATGTGCTTAGGAATCAGAATATTTCAGTTTGGCTAAGGTATAGAGTGTATGAGATAAGGTTTGGTCTAGTACCATACCATATTGCTACATTCAGAATCTGTTTGGGCCCATCATCTATTCAAGACTACTTTTCATGACCCAGCAATACTACTGTTGTTGTTCAGTTGTGTCCAACTCTTCATGACCCCATTTGAGGTTTTCTTGGCAAAGATACTGGAGTGGTTTGCCATTTTCTTCTCCAGCTCATTTTACAAATGAGAAAACCCAGGCAAACAGGTTAAATGACTTGTCCAAGGTCACAAGCTAGTATCTGAGGCTGGATTTGAATTCAGAAAGATAAGTCTTCTCGACTTCATGCCCTCTACTCTACCCACTGTGCCATCTAGCTGCCCAATGCTACTTGACCTCTACAAGAAAGAGATGAAAGGAGGAAAAGAACACATATGTACAAAAATATTCATAGCAGTCCTTTTTACGGTGGCAAAGAACTAGAAACTAGTGGGGTACCTGTTACTGAAGGAATGACTGAACAAATTATGGCTTCTGAATATAATGGAATACCATTGTGCTACAAAAAATGATGAAAAGGAAGTTTTCAGAGAAACCTGGGGAGATTTATATGAACTGATGCAGAGTGAAGTGAGTAGAAACAGGAAAACAGTTTATACAATAGTTACAAAGTTGTAAAGAAAAACAAGACTGATCAAAACAAAACAAATATCTGATCAATGAAATGACTAGCTATGATTCCAGAGGACCAATAATCAGTCTACTTAACTCCTGATAGAGGGGGTGGAGTTAAGGTACAGAATGAGACATATATTTTTTGGACATGGCCAATGTGGAAATTTGTGGGGAGAGGGGGGGAAGAGGAAGGAGGTGAGAGATAGAGAAAACAGATTCTTATTCATTTAAAAAACAAACAACTACTTCTTACAAGCCCTCTGACCATAGAAAGGCAAAAGGACATTGACTTAAAACAGAATACAAGGTAAATAAGTAGGTTTTAAAATAAGCATCAGGCACTCTCTGGCCCATTTCTTCAAAATATCTCCAACCACACCTCCAGGATGTTAAAGGCCATTGGTCTCTGATGAACTCAATAAGGCAAACTAAAGAATAGAAAACAATGTTAATGACTTGCTCAGTAGACTATGCCGCAGTCTCAGTGCCTGGGACTGGATCATTTCTTGACTCAGGCACAATGAGACCTTAGACTTTTACGGGTGCTATTTCTCCCGTGGACATGGTGTGGTGTCAGTGCAGAAATGGTATGGGTACTTTAATATTTTAAGGGCCATGAGTGTGTAGAGAAAACCAAGTGTTAAGCCAAGAAGAGTAAGACTAAGACCCAGGAAAGCCCCCTGGCTTGCTGTTCTTGTTTTTTTCCTCATTTTCTGTCTCTTTCTATCTGGCTCTGGCTCTTTATCTTTTCTCCTGGCTTGGAGCCTTTGTGGCTCCAAACGTTCCCAGTTCTCATCTTTCATCAACCCTCCATCCAACTTTCCTTGGGTGCCCTACAAACACCCTAAGCCAAACAGAATCCTCACCACAAGGTTGATGCAATCCTCACATTCAGGCGCCAGGTATGCCTAGATCTGGGGGCTAATCAAAGCTGTTCTGGAAGCATCTATTACTGGGAGGGGCAGTTTCCATTACCCTGGAAGAGTAGGATGGTGCCAGGTTGTGGACAGCTTTGAATGTCAGCCAAATCTTTCTTTTTTTTTAAATTTAATATTTTATGTTCCTCCGTTTACATGTAAAAACTATTTTAAATATTCATTTAAAAATTTTTTTACTTCCAAATTCTTTCCCTTCCCCTTTCTTCAAGTTCTCCCCTTCCCTCCTCTTCTTCCTACCCACCCCACTCCCCTTCGCCTTCATTGAGAAGGAAATCAGTTCCATATAGGTTATACATGTATAGTCATGGAAAAAAAATTTCCCTGTTGTGTTGTGAAAGAAAATACAGACACCCCCCCAAAAAAAACCCCAGGAAAAATAAAGTAAAGCAAAAGTATGCTTAGATCTTTATTCAGATTCTAACAGTTTTTTGAAGATGAACAGCACTTTTAATCATAAGTCCTTCAGCATTATCTTGGATCATTTCGTTGCTGAGAATAGACAAATTATTCACAGTAGATCATCATACAGTATTGCTGTTACTGTATACAATATTCTCTTGATTCTGCTCTTTTCACTCCCCGTCAGTTTATGTAAGTATTTCTGGGTTTTTCTGAGAGTATCTTGCTCATCATTTCCTATAGGACATTACTATTCTAACACAATCATACACAACTTGTTCAGTCACTTCCCACTTGATGGACATCTCCTTGATTTTCAGTTCTTTGCCTCCACAAAAAGAGCTGCTATAGACATTTTTGTACATATAGGTCCTTTTCCTTTTTGTTTCTTATCTCTTTTAGATACAAACTTGGAAGCGGCATTACTCTGTCAAAGAGCTTACGCAGATTTGTAACTCTTTGGGCATAGTTCCAAATTGCTCTACAGAATGCTCAAATCAGCATACAACTTCATCAATAGTGCAGACCAATCTGATAGATGCGGCATGGTAGCCCAGAGTTGTTTTAATTTGCATTTTTCTAATCAGTAGTGATTCAGAGCTTTTTTTTCATATAGCAAAAGCTTTCTTAAGATGATTCAAAGGATGCGAGCTTCTAGAGCCAGAGGAGTCCTTGGAGGTCATCTGGTCCAGTGGTTCTCAAACCAATTTTGAACCCATGCCCAATTCCAAATCTAATGTTTTTCACTGTGTTGTGGAGACATATTTTTTAAAATAACATTTTTTCCCAATTACATCTAAAGATAATTTTTAGCATTCATCTTTATAAAATTTTGACGCCTAAATTGTCTCTTTTCTCTTTCCCTTCCCTCCTCCCTGAGATGGTAAGCAATTTGACAGGAGCTATACATGTACAATCATGCAAAATATGTTTCCATATTAGTCATGTTGTGAAAGAAGACAGAAACCAAAAGAAAAAAACCCACAAAAAATAAACAAAGTGAAAAATAGTATGCTTTGATCTGCATTCAGGCTCCATCAGTTCTTTCTCTGGAAGTGGATAGCATTTTCCACCATGAGTCCTTTGGAATTGTCTTGGATCATTGTATTGCTGAGAAGAGCCAAGTCATTCATAGCTGATCATCGTACAATATTGCTGTTATTGTATACAATGTTATCCTGGTTCTGCCCACTTCACCTTGCATCAGTTCACATAAGCTTTAAAGACAAAATTGAGAGGCTCAGTTGTGACAGAGTTTGGAACCAATTAGAATTGCAGAATATAAAAAATGGAAATGACCTCAAAGTGCATCTAGTCCAACTCATACCAAAGTAAGAATCTTCTTTACAACATAGCTCATAAGGTGTAGCTATTGTGTAACCAAGGTTTTAAGCCTAGACATTCATATAAGACAGTCATTGGATGAGAGACTGATGACTTCCCATTTCCTGTCTACATTGATGTTGGAGTTTTTGAAGCTAATAGTATTATTAGTTTGGGTTTCTTCCCCCAAGCCTGCCTGCCTTCCTTCCTTCCTTCCTTCCTTCCTTCCTTCCTTCCTTCCTTTCATCCTTCCTTCCTTCCTTCCTTCCTTCCTTCCTTTCATCCTTCCTTCCTTCCTTTCATCCTTCCTTCCTTCCTTCCTTCCTTCCTTCTTTCCTTCCTTCCTTTTCTTTTTGGAAGGGGGAAGGCAGGATAATTGAGGTTAAGTGACTTACCCAAGGTCACACAGCTAGTAAGTGTTAAGTGTCTGAGGCAGGATTTGAACACAGGTCCTCTTGACTCTAGGGTCACTGCTCTTTTCACTGTGCCACCTAGCCCCCCCATCCAAACCTTTTCTCTCTCTCATTCTTTCTTTTTAAAAAGAAATTTATTAAGAATTAGATGCTAATCTAGTGCATGCTAAATAGCTAAGACTAAACATTGAATATCAGTTCTATTGGCTGGTTTTTCTTCATATCTCAGTGTGGTGCTAAATATTCTTTATAACTAGAAGCATTGTGTGTGCTGACAGTGGAGGCTGGAAATTGGAACTGTGCTCAGCAATCTTCGTTCCTATTTTGAGAAGAGGACACACCAGGATCCAGACTCTCCAGGGAGAGAGACCCATGGAAAGACAGAACAGATGTTGGAAGGCAGACATGTAGAAGAAATAAAATGTCCTTGATTTACAGCTTAACTGCCCTGGAGACTTTAGGGAATTTTGCCTCGGGTGAATTTGAGGCATCTCTTTCTTGGTGAAGCCAAGATATCTTGCTCCCAGTGGAAGACCTCATTCACTCTACATATTTCTGGCATCTTGTAATCTGTATAATTTCTATTATTTCTTTTTCCTATCCTCTTGGATAAATGGGTTTACTTGTTGTTGTTTGTCCTTGTTTCTCAGAGAGGACCATGACATCAGGTAGGTGATGCCATGACATGCAAGCGAATTGGATTAAAATGAGGGAGGACTGTGGAAAGTCATCAGCCTCACTTTCTCTTCCATAGCCATCTGGGTTCAGTGGCAAGATATAGATTAAGAAGACTGGAGATGACTCTGGATGCAGTGGAAGACCTTGACCTTTTAGAGCTAAGGTCTTTTAACAGGTCTCAGTTTGATTGAGGCAATGACTGTTCAGTGATTAAGGCTAGGTAAGAAATGAGGCAGAGAATGACCTCTTTATGTAGTAAAAAAAAAAAAAATCAATCTGAGAGGGAAAGACCCTCAGGGTTTCTCAAAGAGACTGATAGAACAACAAAACAAAAAACAACATTTATAATGGTCTTTTGTGTAACTAGCATTTAGTGGGAAGTAGTTAAGCTTGTAAAGACCTGTATGAACTGTTACAGAATGAAATGAACAGAAGCAAGAGAACAATTTACAGAGTAATTAAGACATTGTAAAGAAAAATAACAACTTTAAAAGACTCAAGAACACTAATCAATACAATGAACCATCACATCTGATGATGAAGCAAACTTGTTGTTCAATCATTGCAGTCCAGATGAGGAAACTGAGGCAAATAGGATTAAGTGATTTGCTCTGGATCATACAGCTAGTAAGAGTCAGAGGTCAGATTTGAATTCAGGAAAATGAGTCTTCCTGACTCCAGACTTGGCACTCTATCTACTGTGTCACCTAGCTGTCCCCAGTGAAGCAAGCTATTATCCTCCTGCTAGTAGAAAAGAGACAAATCAGAGTCAGAATGAAATATGCATTTTCAGACATGGCCAGTGTATGAACCCATTTTACTTTAATATGCTTATTTGTCAGAAAGGGTGTTTTTTTAATGATTGTGTTTGTGTTTGTGAATTTTATGCTAACCAAATTGTTCATTTTATGTTCTGCGATCTTATCTATCCCTTGTTTGGCAAGATTCTTGAAATATGACATCTAGGCTCTAGGATCATGGGTTTCAGATAGTCCAATAATTCTTAAACCATCTCTCCTCAATTTATTTTCTAGGTCACTTATTTTTTTATTAGATATTTTACATTTTCTCCAGTTTTTTTT
>CM053594.1:72091218-72120297 GCA_028646575.1 Pseudocheirus occidentalis | reverse complement strand
AGGAACTCAGGAAGGAGATATTTATCCCATAACAATACTGTTGTATTCTGCTTTCTTTTTCCTCCATTGTATCATCTTATATTTTGTTCTTTTCCTCCCCCTCCCCACTCCAAATCTGCTTCTTTACAAAGAAAGAAGTAGGAAGAGAGGAAGAGAGGGCAGCTGGGTGGCAAAGTGAATAGAGTGCTGCTCCTGGAGTCGGGAAAACTCATCTCCCCAAGTTCAAATCTGGTCTCAGTTACTAGCCATGTGACCCTGGTCAAGTCACTTAACCCTGTTTGCCTCAGTTTCCTTATCTGTAAAATGAGCTAGAGAAGGAAATGGCAAACCACTCATATCTCTGCCTAGGAAACCCCAAATCAGGTCACAAAGAGTTGGACACGACTAGAAATGACTGAACAACTAGAAAAGAGAGGAAGAGGGTCCTCAACATTTGTGACCTATGATTGAAGTGATCTGCTTCTACTCTAACAACCTTCTTCTTACTGTCTTACTCAAACCTTGATCTCAGATTAGATCTTTTCTCTTTCCTTAATTTCTTCTTTATTATCCATCATCCAAAATTGGAATTTATTTTGCTTATGACTAGTCTCTACCTGATTTTAATCTCAATTTAAAATCCCCCTTCTCCTGTCCTTGTTCCCATCTATTTTCCTGTTGAGTTTAATGCGTTTGTAAACACCATTCTGTATGTGATAGAGCATGTGTATTCAACACCCTTTTGTGAAAATGAGGCTCATGTGACATCCACTTCCCCTAGCCTTCTCCCTATGTTTATGTATCGGGAGACCAGTCAATGAGCCAATTCTTAACCAGCATTCAGAGTGCCGCTAATACAATTCATTTTATGAAGAAGGTGGAGAGCTTGCTTCTAGGAGAGTCGTGAGGATGTGCAATGGGAGTGCCTTAGAGAGATTTGGAACACATATTGACACATATCTGTAACTCTTCTTCTGCATTCTCTCTTTTCTCTAGGTCTTCATGATACCATTCTCTCCTGGTTTTCCTTCTACCTATCAGACCTCTCCTCTCTTTTCTTTTTTGCAGGAACTTCCTACAGATCACATCCTCTAAATCTAGGTGTCTCTCAGAGTTCTATCCTGGATCCTCTTCTCTTCTCCCTCTAAATTACTTTATTTGGTGATCTTATCAGTGGATTTAATTACCCTCTCTGTGCTGATGATTCTCATCCAATCTCTTGGCTGACCTCCAGTCTCTTGTCTCCAACTGCCTTTCAGACATCTGGAACTTGATGTCTAGTAGCCACCTTAAACTCAAAATGTCCAAAATTGAGTTCTTTTTTTTCCTCCTAATTTCCCTATTGATTGGTTGTTGTCCTTCATTCTTGAAGAGGACCAAAATGATTATGGCAGAGTCAAGTTTCAGTGTGTCTGACTGTGGCTGATCAGACCATAGGTCAGGCACAATCATCCATGTGACTTGAATATCTTGCATTTCTTTAAAGCTACTTCAATTCTACTTTTCTCCGAGAGCATGGCACCTTCTCTGACATGGGCACACCATGCTGGGTGGTCCTATGCCAGTGTCTCCCATGTCACATAATCAATTCCAAATTTCCCTTTTATTTTAGAGGGAAACACCATCATCTCAGTCCATCAGACTCAAAATTTAGGTGTTATCCTCCATTCCCACATCCAAGCAATTAATTTCATCTTTGTAACATTTCTCAAACATGCCCCTTTCTCTCCTTTGACACTTCTACTACTAGTCAGCCACAGGTCCTCATCACCTGATGCTCATACTATTGTAATGGCCTGCTGGTGATGCTGCCTGCCTCACAGCTCTCTCTACTCCAATCCATCCTCCATTTAAGTACCATTATTTTAAAGCAGCAGTCCGTCTGTGTCAGGACCCTCCTCAGTAAACTCCAATGGCTCTCCTATTGCCTCCAGGATCAAATACGAAATCCTCTGTTTGGCATTCAAAGCCCTATATAATTGCCCTTCTCCTACCTTTTCATTCATTTTACAATTTACTCCCTTACATGTACTCTCTGATCCAGTGATGCTTAGCCTCCTGGGCTGTTCCACAAACAAGACCTCCATCTCTTGGCTCTGGACATTATTTTTGGCTGTCCCTCAGGCCTGGAACCCTCTCCTTCCTTCCCTCTGACTACTGACCTCCCTTGCTTCCTTTAATGTCAAACTAAAAATTCAATCTTCCAGAGGAAGGCTTTCCCAAGCCCACTTAATTCTAATGCCTTCCCTCCTTTAATTCCTTCTTATATATCTTGTATGTAGTTTGTTTAGACATATTTGTTTGCTTGTTTTCCCATTAGATTATGAACTTTTCCAGACAGTAATTGTTTTTAGCCTCTTTTGTATCCCTAGTCTTAACACAGTACCTGGCATGTATTAGGCTATTACTACATTTTTATTGATTAACTGACTGTTTCTGGTCCGCTAACCATGCAGTAAATAGCAACATCTTTGGTTGGCTGTGGCTGAGTAACCAGAACTGATTGTGAATTCAAAAAGCTCTATGAGGGGAGTGCCCTTGGCTCTACCTAACTTCTTCCTGGTGGATGGTGTTTGAAGAGAGACAATGCTGTAAGAAAGTGCTATCTTGGGGTTCTAGTGACAGTGTCAAGCTCTTCAGAATGATCTAGGAGGTTTAAGTTCACTAAAGTGCAAATTTTCAGAGCCACTAGAATCATAGATCATGCATACTGATCTCTGACTTTTCAAGAGGAGCTTTGCTAGCTCCTTGGCCCACATCCAGGTCCAGAACCTGGCCTTTTTTTGATTCTTTAAGGTTTCCTTAATGGAATGCTCTAGTCTTCCCGCCTTTACCCTTGGAGGGGATTGGGGAAGGAAGGGGAAAACAAATTATTGTATAAGACTGTGGGGGAAAAGTATCATTCTCTAAGAAATAGAGATGGGTTTCAAGAAACCCTAGAAGACTTGTATGTACTAATACAAAGTGAAATGAACAGAACCAGGAACATAATTTTTCATGTTACAACATCATTGTGAAAATGAATAATTTGGAAAGATTAAAAGACTCTCAATAACCATGATTCTGGAGGTCCAATGAAGAAAAATGTTTCTACCTCCAGAGGGATGATGGCCTAAAGATGCTGATAAGGCTCATATTTTGGGTGTGGCCAATATTGACTATGCAGGTTTTTTAAGGAGGGTTTTGTTTTTCTTTTCTTTTTCAGTGTCTGTGCATAAATGGGAAGGAGACAGAAAAAAAATCAGTGCTTCACACTTGAAAAAAAGTAATTTAAAAGAATTAGAAGGAAAAAATAAAGCCCTTAGTGTGTTATCCCTCTTTGTGATTATATTAGCTAAATTGTAGAAGTAAAGAATCACCTCCTTCCTCCCTTACATTTCTAAATGTTTATAGATTATTTTTGGTGATACAAGCTGTGAATGTTTTGTATAAAATATACCCAATTGACTTATACTTGGAATGTTCACTAATTGTTCTCATATTGGGGTGACAGATTTGTAATGCCTTCTGTGAAGAAAGGTAGGATCAAGCTTATACTGAGAGGAAACTGGTAAAGTACCTTGCTGGTAATTCCTGTTGCATTATGATGGGTTTGAGAGCATTTTTATGGATTTTATCCAGCCCTTCTGTTCTCTAATTTTGAATATTAGCTAGAACTTTTCATGTTCCTTGATGTAGCTGACTGTTATTCATTATGTAGCGCTCCCTTAAGGTTAGTCCTACTCCCACTCACAGGTTTAATCACCCAGGGAACATATATATAAAGTAATCTAGGCATCAGTACTTCTATATCTAGCTCATGTTTGAGTTTCCAGCAGTGTAGTCACCTTGAGTAGTTAGCCAATAGACACAATTAAACTCAAAGCAAATGACATCCTAAGAACAAGAGCCATGAAGTATTTTCCCCAGAAACCAGAGATCCACTCTCCTAAAACCATAGACAATATCAGTGGGAGAAGTGGGCAGACACATAGATCATAGAGCGCCACACTGGTATGTAGGGTGCACGAAGTACCAGACAACTCACATCTCTATCACTGCATGATGTCCTTTTCTCTTCTGATGGTATCCTCACACTGCTCCCCCAGGCCACCGCATCTCTACAAGTCAACTCTGGATGACTAGGGCTAACTGGACCTTGGCTCCTTAAGCACCTTTAGAGTCATGCCTTGACTGACTGGGCCTGTTCTCAGCTTGGTGCAGTATTTCCTACTGGGCAAGACTACTGAAAGCCACCAGAACGAATTTGGGGAGTATACGACTGAAAAATCTTTGGGAAGGAAGCAATTAGATTAAGTTCACACAGTTACTGACAGCTAGCAGTATGAGAGAGTAGAAAAAACACCAGATTTGGGAAGAGAAACTCTGGTTCTGCTCCTAACTTGGTATGTAACCATGAGTAAAATACTACTCCCTGGGTCTCATTTCTCTATCTATAAACTCTGAGGGTTGAACTAAGTGATCCATAAGGTCCTTTCCAAATGGTGCTATGGAAATGGAATTGGTTTCAGTTGGAGGCTCTGGGTTCAGATCTTGATCTTCTGTTTACTACATATATGGCCTTGAACAAGTGTCCTTATCTGTAAATGGAGGGGCTTGTCCTTGAGGATTTCTAAAATTGGTTCTCCTCTCCTCGTCCCCTCCCCCTGCCTGCATCTTTAAATTGTTGGTCCTGTGATCTCGAAGTTCTCTTGGAATAATGAGGTCCTATTTGACTTTGCTACTTATTAACTCAACTTTCCTCCTAAACCTACCTCTCCTAGTCCCTGTTCCTATTAAGAGCGCTGCTATGTTCCCAGATACCCAGGTTCAAGACCTAGAAGTCAAACTCAACTCTTTAGTCTCATTTAGCACCCACCACTCCCCAATAACCAGTTACCAAGTGTTGATTCTACCTCCACAGTGTCTCCCCAATGTACCTTCCTTTCCTCCACTCATAACTGCGGAGGCCACCAAGAACTTGCTACCTCTGACTTGGACTATTGCAGAAGTCTCTCATTTGGTTTCCTCGCATCTGCCCTCTTCTGTCTGCAACCCATCCTGCACATAATGACCAAGTTTATATTCCTAAATTATAAGTCTTCAGTGGTTCCCTGTTGTCTCTCAGATAATTAGAAATGACTCTTTTTGTTATTTTTAAGCACTTTACAATCTTGTCCCAGCTTATCTTCCTAGACTGATTACCCATGATACTACCCCACGCCAATTAAATTCTAATCAGATGGGCCTAATTACAATTTACTATTTTTTTAAACTATATTTACTGTTTATATAACATTCCACCTTTCACCTTTGCTTTTAGTTCAAGCTATCCCCAGGCCTCTAATGCTCCCCTGTTTATTTCTTGGAATCCCTAGATTCCTTCAATACTCATTTGCAGCCTTTTTGGAATTCCTCAGTTGTTAAGATCTGCCCTCTCCACCCCTGTCTCCCCCCCCCCCCCACTCCAATCACTTTTCATTGATTTTGTATTATCTATCCATGAACATAGTGTATCCTACCAATCAGATACACATTCCTTGATGATGAGGTCAGGCTTGCTTTTAAATTTTTACATCTCCAGAACCTAGCACTGTGCTTGGTACATAGCATCATTGTTGTTGTTCAGTTGTGTCCAAATCTTCATGACACCATTTGGGGTTTTCCCGGTCAAGATACTGGAGTGGTTTGCCAGTTCCCTCTCCAGATCATTTTACAGATGAGGAAACTGAAGCAAACAGAGTTAAGTGACTTTCCCAAGGTCACCCAGCTAGGAAGTGTCTGAGGCTAGATTTGAACTCAGGAAAATGAATCTTCTAGCCTCCAGACCCAGTTCTCTATCCACTGTGGCACCTAGCTGCCTTGGCACAGAGTGGGCCATAAATAAATGCTTCTTGTTGATTGATAATATCCGACAGATCTTGGGCCGGTCCCTTCACTTATCTAGGCCTCTGTCTCTTTACTTACAAAATGTAGGAATTGGACAGATTTCTTTCCAACTCAATAGTCTATAGACCTAGGTGTCCTGAATCCCAGGCCAGGGCTCTTTCCACTTGTTTAGTGATGGAGTCACAATTTTTCTGTTTCTTTCTTTCTTGGGCTACATACCACCAGTTTGCGGCCCATGCCCCTTTTTTTATCTGAGAGAGGAATGTCCTTCCCCTGGGCTGGGGAGAAATGTTCCCTCCCATTCAGGGATCTAAGCCTTAAGAGTTTTGAGCTGAGTCCCAGAGTAGGGATGGCCTCTGTCCTTCAGTACCACTTCTGTGGGAATGGACATAATCTTCTGGCTAGAAATAGCCATGTCCCTTCAAAAATAGCACTGTCCTGGAAAAAGGAAGGGGTGGGGAGGAGGAAGGAGATAAACGGCTAAACTGCAAGCAATTTTAAGAGACTATATGAGGGAGGAAGGAAAAGCATGATTATGATTTAACTTTTCAGATGATGGGCTTGCAAAATATTCCTCTATTAACGTGCCTCAATAACCTTTCATTGCTAAAGGTCCATGCTACCCCCAACTACAAATTTTTTTTTGTCTTTTTTTTTTTTTGGAGGGGAGAAGGCAGGGCAATTGGGGTTAAGTGACTTGCCCAAGGTCACACAGCTAGAAAATGTTAAGTGTGAGTCTAGATTTAAACTCAGGTCCTCCTGACTCCAGTTCCAGTGCTCTATTCACTGTGCCACCTAGCTGCCTCAACTACAAATTTTCAACATTTTGTTCTTGAATACCTACTGTGTACTAAGGACTGGTGGTACAAAGACAAAAGTGGCATGGGCCCTGTCCTCAAGTATCCTTCATTCTTATCCTTGCTTAACTAATCACAGAATATTGGTATTGGAAAGGGCCACAGGCAGCATACAGTCCAACCCATCTTTGAACAAAAAACCCTCTCTAAAACAACCCCAGTAAATGACCTTCCAACTTTTATTTAAGGTGGCTAGGTGGTACAGGGGAAAGAACACTGGACTTGGAATCAGGAAGACTCCTCTTCCTGAATTCAAATCTCTCCTCAGACACTTCCTAGCTGTGTGACCTTGGACAACTCACTTAATCCTGTTTGGCTCAGTTTCCTCATCTGTAAAATGAACTGGAGAAAGAAATGGCAAAACACTTTAGTATCTCTGTCAAGATAACCCTAAACGGGGGTCACAAAGAGTCAGACATTACTGAACAGGAGCCTTTACTCCAGGGAGATCTCCAGCAAGGAGAGATCCCACTCCTTCATGAGGTAGCCTATTCCACTTTTGGGGAGCTCATAGATCTCTTCTTGTTGTTAACTGCTCCCCACCCCCACCCCAGGTCCTTCTCTCAACTCTGTCAATGTCTTTGGTACATAGGTACTGTCCCTTACAGAGAACCTTTTTTGATGGATCCCTGTTCCTCTTTACTTCATCCTCTGCCATCTTCCTTGGGCCATAAGTGGTTCAGTGGCTAAAATGTTGAACCTCCACTCCTATTTTTGACTTCGCTGTTACCAACTATGGCAGCATCATTGACTCAGTCTTCCATATTTGGGACTCTGTTATTATTTTTGACACTTCCTTCACCACCAATAATTGAACTCAGATTTGAACCCAGGTTTTCTAACCTGAATCCAGGGTACTTTCCAGTACACCACACTATTTAATAGTAGGCATTTAATAAATGTTTTCTGAATGAATTAATTCAAGAACTCTCATTCTTCATTCCCTCCCCAGTTGACTCAGCAAGTTTCTTGACTTCACGATCCTGGTGGAAATATTGACATGTCCAGGACACTTTTACTCCATATTAAAGGAATTTACTCCATGACTTAGTCTTCTTCTCTACTTTAACCTTTGCCCCCCTACTTGGGTATGTCAGTATATCCAATTTTCTCAACTCCCATGACCTCACAGCATTTGTTGCTCAGTTGTTTCAGTTGTGTGCAGCTCTTTGTGACCCCATTTAGAATTTTCTTGGCGAAGATACTGTTGTGATTTGCCATTTTCTTCTCTAACACCTTTTTAAAGATGGACGAAACTGAGGCAAACAGGGTTCAGTGACTAGCACAGGATCACATAGCTAGTAAGGCCAAATTTGAACTCATGCCCAGCACTCTATGCACTGTACCACCTAACTGATCTTATAGCTAGGCATGGCCATACCATCGATCTCATCAACACCCACAAATTTTCTATCTTCTCCTTATAGAACTATGAAATTCCTTTGACTTTAACCTTGCTACTTTTCCCTTGATCCCCCTCTTCCTTCTCTGGGAGCCTGTCTCTACATTCATCCCTCATTTTCAATCTCTACTGGTTTCTTCCCTGCTACTTGTAAGTATATAATAATCTTAATTTTTAAATAAAACCTTCTCTTGACCCTGGCATTCCTTCAAACTATTGTCCTAAATTGCTCCTCTTTTACTTTCAAACTACCAGAAAAAATGTGTCCTTTTGTGCCCATTGACTCCACTTCTCACATCACAATCTCTCTTCAACCCTTGGCAATCTGACTTCTGCCTCCATTTAACTGAAGCTGTTCTCTCCAAAGCTATCAGGGAGCACTTAATTGCTAAATTCCATGGCTATTTCTCAGTCCACATACTTCTTGACCTTTCTGAAGCTTTTAACATCATTGACCACCCCTCTCCTGGAGACTCCTCTCTGGGTTTTTGTGATACTTCTTTCTTCTGGTTCTCCTTCCTGTCTGATTTTTCCTTTCTCGGTATCCTTTGCTAGATGATCAATCATTTCCCACCTCCTATGCATGGACTCTGTCCCTGGACTAGGTCCTTTACATTGTCTTTCTTTGGGCCATCCCATCAGTTAGAATTTCCATACCAATTACTCCCAAGTCTATGTATCTAACCCCTTTTCTCTGGAATTCTGGTGTCATATCACCAGCTATCTGCTGTATATGTGTCTACTTAGACACCACTTAGAAATGTTGTCAACAGGTCCAAAACTAAGCACATTATCTCCCCTCCCCCTCTTCCCCTCGATCCCCCCCCCCCAACCTTCTTGCTAAGTTCCCTTTTTCTGTTGATTATATCAGTCATCATTTGGGTCAAAGAGATTCCTAACCTTGTGGTCATCCTCAGTTCTTTGCTCTCATATTCTGGCGTGATTTATAGTTCCTAGACATCTGGTGGCTTATTCTTCTGACTTTTCTAAGCTCTTGGGAGCTGGGGTTGTCTTTTGCCTTTCTTCGTATCCCAGTGCTTAGTCTAGTTCCTGGCACATAGTAGGTGCTTAAAAAATGATTGATGACTGACAAGGTCGTAGCCATCTTCATTATTCATTCAC
Source organism: Pseudocheirus occidentalis (assembly GCA_028646575.1). NCBI lineage: Eukaryota > Metazoa > Chordata > Mammalia > Diprotodontia > Pseudocheiridae > Pseudocheirus > Pseudocheirus occidentalis. The sequence continues at coordinate 72,111,069 of CM053594.1, read as the reverse complement.
CTAAAAACAGGAAAAAACAAAAGAAGTAAAGAGCAGAGACATTATGATCAACAGAAGACAGACCCATTTGATCAATTAATGCCCACTTTAGGCAGCTACCCGTAAGACCCTTTCTTCACTGCGCAGTAAGCAGAGAGAAAACAGTTCTAGAATACCACACTCCCCTAACCTCCCACCAAAAAAAACCAAACCAGTTGCCAAATCCTGTTGAATCTACCTTCACAACATACTTGAACCTTTTCACTTCTCTCCCTTGGAAGAGCCACTACTCTTTTCAGGCTCTTATTGCCTCTTAGGACGCAGCACAGTGCTAAATTCAGGGTCAGAAACACTAGAGTTTGAATTCTTCCTCAGACATTTCCTCTCTCTATAACCCCCCATCAGTCACTGACCTTTTTTTTTAATTCATTCATCTTCTATTATTCTTTTGGCAAACCTCATAATATGAACAAAACTATATTGCTCACAATAATTAAACACATTCTTTTGCTTTATACAAGTTGTAAGCATAATAAAGTGGATAAAATACTTGGACAAAGACATTAGTCACTGAACTTCTTTGTGCCTCAGTTTCTGCATCTGTAAAATGAGGAAACTGGACTTAATGGCCTCTAAGGCCCCTTCAGATTAGTATCACTACTTTGAAATAGTTTGGTGTTCAAAGTCCTTCATAATATGCCCTTCTAACCTTTCTAATCTTCTTACACTTTGTTGTTTAGCTGTTTTTGGCTGTGTATGATTGATCCTCTGTGACCCCATTTGGGGTTTTCTTGGCAAAGATACTGACATGTTTTGCTATTTCCTTTTCCAGTCTATTTCACAGACAAGGAAACTGAGGAAAACAGGGATAAGTGATTTCCCTAGGGTCACACAACTAGTGTCTGAGGCTGGCTTTGAACTCAGGAAGATGAATCTACCTGACACCAAGCCCATTGCTAAACTCGCTGTGCACCTAGCTGCCTCTTATACCTTCGTGCCACCATGTACTGTTTAATCCAGTGACATTGGCCATTCCACAAACAAGATATGGCATCTCCCAATGCCAGGAATTATCACCAGTTCTCTCCTATGCCTGGAATGCTTTCCCTCCTCACCTCTGCTTCCTAGCCTCCTGGCTTTCTTCAAGTCTCAGCTAAAATCCCACCTTCTACAGGAATCCCCTCCTGGTCTTCAATGCTAGTGCCTTCCCTCCGTTGATTATCTCCAATTGATTCTGTCCATACCTCATTTGCACATATTTGTTTACATGTTGTCTACCCCATCAGACTGTGAGCTTCTCAAGGGCAGAGATTGTCTTTTACTTTTCTTTGTATCCTCGGTACTTAGCACAGTGACGGATGCATAGTAGGTGCTTAAATTTTTATTGACTGGCTATGAGCAAGGACAAGTGGCAAGCCTATTTCTGGTAGTATCTAATGACTTGGAATAGAATAATCCAATTCTCCCCTAAATCACCTTGTTCTGTGAAGAAAATGGGCTAAATCTAAAAGCTATAAAGCATTTAGCCCTTCCAGTTCACTTCTGAATGTGGTATAGATGCATATCAGTTCCTTGCTTGCCAAAAATGTCATCTTAACCGCCTTGAAGATTCATTGCTGGGGTGCATCCAATAGGTCAATCCTCCCTAGGATCAGTTTCAAACAAACTCTGGTGTCATCTGTGGTTCCTAGATATCTGGTGGCTTGTTCTTCTGACCTTTCCAAGCTCTTGCAAGGTCCTTGAGAGCAGGAACTGTCGTTTGCCTTTCTTATATCCCTAGTGCCTAGCACAGAGCCTGGTATATTAGTAAGCACTCAAGAAATGCTGGTTGACTGACTGACACAAGATCATAGCCATTTCCCTTATTCCTTCACCTAAGAGCAGAAATGAGCAAAAGAGGTAAGTCCATGATCAGTTGCCTTGAAGATAGACCCTTCTGGTCAGTTGATGCCCACTGTAGGCTTAGTAACTACCCATAAGGTCCTCTCTTTACTACGTGGTACGCAGACAAGAAACCGTTACAGAATACCAGGGTATGCATGCTTTGAAAGGAAGAACTGGTATGCTCCATTCCATATCCCCAGATGCTTGCAGAAGGGGCCTCGCTAAACAAGTATGATTCATTGACCAGGTTCATACCTTGCCTCAGGCTGACCACTATCTCCCCCCCCCCTCCCTTTCACTGTACAATGTTAAGAGGCTCCTAATTGATCTCCCTGCTTCCAGGCTCTCTTCTCTCTAAACTATCCAATGTACAACTGCCAGAATCAGCTTCCTAAAGCACAGGTCCAAACACGTCATTTTTCTTCTCCAATAGCTCCAGTGAATTTCCTGTAAGAGAAAATATAAACGTCTCAGCCTAACATTTAAAACCCTTCATAATCTGGCTCAAATCCATCTTTCTAGACTGTATTCTCAACACTCCTCTCCATGTACTCTATAGCCTAGACCAAGTGGTTGTTCCCTATATTTGACATCCCACCTCTCACCTCCATGCCTTTGCATAGGTATGTCCCCCTTCCTGGGCTACCTTTCCTCCCGTACCAGAGTCTTAGAAGCTCTCCTTCCCTCCCAAAACTCGACTCAAGAACCACTTTTTAGGGCTTTCCCCACCTACTCATACCAATTACTCAGCACAATGGCTGGAACATAGTAGTCTCTTATTGCATTTGTTGACTGATGACCTTGATATATATTTTGTATATTCACATTCATACTCTTGTCATTTCTCCTCAGAAAACTATAAATTCCTCCAGACTAGGGCTAGTTTCTTCTTTGGTTTTGCCTTCACTAATACCTGGGAATAGCAACCCGAGCACATAGTAGGTACTTTGTAAATGTACTTTGAATTAAACTGAGAAGCTGTTTTTTGTTTTGTCTTTGTATCCCTGGCCCCTGGCAAGGTGTCCTGACAATTCAGCAAATGCTGAATAAATAATTGTTCTATTGGATAACTGATTAGGAGGAGTTAGCCGATTAGATCAGGGCATGAACTTGGAGTCAGGTGATCTGGGTTGTCAAATTACTTCAGTGACGTTGGGCAGCTAACTTAACTTTTATTCAATTTACGTTTTGTCAATGATGAAGAAAATCAGGAGGCTTGCTTGATTTCTTGGCTTCCAGGTCCCTTCCAGTCCCAAGTATAGGAATCCATGATCCAAATTCTCTTGGATCAATCTGCCACAATCCAGAAATCTTCCCATGGACCCAGGCTAGACTGAGAAGTCTCTGGGGTTCTTTACTTGGAGCTCAATGAAATTCTTGTAAAAATATTTGAAAACTGTATTTCAGTAAAACTGGTTTCCTTTTATAATCTGTGTTTTAAATTTAAAACACCCTGGATAGAGGAAGGCTTTACCAGCCTAGCAGAGGGGCCATGACACAGAATGAAAGTAGGAGAACTTCCAGTCTACGAGATCGGAAAATGATGGTCAACTCTCTTCATCTATACCCTGCCCTATCTCTCTCAGGAACCCAGTGTCCTTGATATCTCTCTTCCCTTCGACAACCCCAACTTGTCCTCTGTTAGCTACTGAGACCTTGGGACGATTTTAAGCCCCTCCAGACTTTTTACCTCTTACTTCCCCCATCACATTCTCTTCCATCCAGTGACAGAGGGTTCCTTGATGTTCCATAAATAAGATACAGTTATATCTTTCCCCATTGAGGTTTCAATATATCGTGGATTGGCATAAGAAATTAAATGGGAATTTTGGGGGGCTTTCGCTGACACATGAAGATGACACATGAAGGCCAGCAGAAGACAGAAAAAGTTGAGAAACTCAGAAATGCATAAAATATATGTATAGTAATGTATAATATCAATACATTTTATTTTTCATACCATAAATAGACCCAAATTTTACAACAAGGTATTGTAGTAAACACTCCATAAAAGAAAAAGAAAAAATTCAGACTTTTTCTTTAATATGAAGGAAGTACCAAAAATTTTACACAGATTTTCCAGATCTCAGGGGAGCTGCACCCCTTACCCCAATGATGTGGAAAGGATAACTGTTCTCTGTCTCTTGGTTCTGGGCAGTTTCTCTGGCTGTCCAGCAAGCCTAGAATGCTCTCCCTCTTTATCCTCCCTTCTCCTGGTTTCCTTGCCTTCCTTTAAGTCACAGCTAAAATCTCACCTTTAAAGAATGTATTTCCCAGGGCGGTTAGGTGGTGCAGTGAATAGAGCACCAGCCCTGGAGTCAGGAGTACCTGAGTTCAAATCCGGCCTCAGACACTTAACACAAAAAACTAGCTGTGTGACCTTGGGCAAGTCATTTAACCCCAACTGCCCTCCAAAAAAAAAAAGCAAAAAAAAATGTATTTCCCAATCCCTCTTAATTTTAGTACCTTTCCCTATCAGATACTTATTAGCTATGTGACCCTGGGCAAGCCATTTAATCTCTGTCTGCCTTGGTTTCTTCATGTGTAAAATGGGAATAATAATACCATCTAACTGGTAGAATTGCTTTAAGATTCAAATGGGATATTTGTAAAGGATGGGGAACTAGGTAGGTGACTCGATAATTGGCCCTGGAATGAGGAGGAACTGAGTTCAAATTTGGCCTCAGACACCTGACACTTAGTAACTGTGTGACCCTGGGCAAGCCACTTAATCTCAGTTGCCTTACAAAAACAAACAAAACAAAAAATAGAACATAAAAATGAGAAAAGGACCCGCATGTACAAAAATATTTATAGCATCTCTTTTTGTGGTGGCCAAGAACTGGAAATTGAGGGGATGTCCATCAACTGGGGAATAGATGAACAAGTTGTGGTACATGAACATAATGGAATACTATTGTGCTATAAGAAATGATGAGCAGGCAGACTTTAGAAAAACCTGAAAAGATTTATATGAACTGATGCTGAATGAAATGAGCAGAACCAGGAGAACAGTGTACATAGTAACAGTCACGTTGTACAATGACTGACTTTGATAGACTTAGCTCCTCTCAGCAATGCAAGGACCTAAGCCAACACCAAAGGATTTATGATGGAAAATACCAATCCACATTCAGAAAAAGAAATATGGGGTCTGAATGCAGATCAAAGCATACTATTTCCTCTTTTTTTTTGTTTTGTTTCTTCTTTTTTTTGTGGTTCTTCTCATTCATTCTAATTCTTATATACAACATGACTAATGTGAAAATATGTTTAATAAGAATGTATATGTAGAGTCTGTATCAGATTGTATACAGACTTGGGGAGTGAGGAGAGGAAGGTGGAGAAAATTTAAAACTTATGGAAATAAATGTTGAAAACTAAAAAATATATTAATTTAAAAGAACAGAAAAAATAATATTAAAGTGCTTATATGTATATATGGCATATACATGCATATGGCACATATATAAATGATTATTCCCGTTCTTTTGCATCTATTATCTCCTCTTATCCTACAAATCTTGGATTCCATGATTTAAAGCTTGAGGTTGATTTGCTCAGTCCTTAGTATTCTGGCATCATCAGAGGTGACCAGTGACACTTGTACCCTGGAGCAACTCCTAGAGTGTGTCCCCAGAGAGATGACATCTTTCTTAGCTCCTTGGGAGGCTCAAACCCTATCCCAAGGGAGCCCACGGGTGGCTACAGGAGGCAAGTCTTGGCTCTAAAAATAGTCTGGTCACAAAGGATGACCCCTCTTAGTCCCCATTTGATTTGGGCTGTCTCCTTAGCCAGCTCTGTCCTGGGAACTCAGGCCATTCCCAAATCTCAAATTGTTGGGCTATGGTAGAGATAGTCATAAAAGCCTAAAAATGGAGTTGTGCAAAGGCAGCAAGAGCAGGGGGACAGATCCTGCTGGGCAAGGGACCTCACAGCTTGAAAGACCGTGGACACCAAGCCTAGACATTTCTCCCAGAAGCACCCCACCCCCATCCCTCTCCTAAACCTAGATGGAAAAAATGAGTCACAGAGCTTCAGAGTTTTAAAAGACATTAGAAGCCATGTAGTCCATGCATTTCCTTAGTCATTTGGGGACACTAAGACCCAGAAGGGAAGAGACCTGACTAAAGTCAAGATCCTGGCTAGCGGCAGAGCCAGGATAAGAAGGACCTCAATCTCCTGATTTACCAAGCTGGGTAATCTGGTAGTATATCAAATGGTCTTCATTTAGTCTCATTAATAGCTCTTCCCTCAGCCTTCTCTTCTCCAAGGAAAACAGTTCTGGGGCCTCAAACCTTCTCGATGGACTTGTAAATCAGCATCATTCATTAACTTTTGGACCTTCTCCAAGTTTTCCCATGCCAGCTGATTCATGGATTCCCTCCCAAACATATTCTAAGAGGAAAGCTTTGTTAAGATAATCATAACTCCCATTCCTGTGGTTCTGTCAGGCTTATACCGGCCTGGTGAGGCAGGAAGTACCAGTGTTATAATTCCCATTATTCAAATGGGGGAATGAGAGCCTTCAAGTAGCTGTCACTCAATTAGGAATAGCTAGGAAGTGTCAGATCTGGAACTGGGATCTGGGTCTCCGAATTCCAGGTACAACCTTCTCCGAGTTCTTGTAGGCATCCTACAATGCCTCTTATGCCTCAGTGATAGCAAGAAAGAGTGTCAAGACCCTCCTTTCCTCCAATCTCTGCTGCCTTGGGTAGCCTTCCCCATCTCACTCCCTCACCCATGAAGGCCCTTAGCCTTTTGTTAAAGTAACTACTGTCAAGGGGTGGCTAGGTGGTGCAGTGAATAGAGAACCAACCCTGGGGTCAGGAGGACCTGAGTTCAAATCTGATCTCAGACCTACAACACAAAACTAGCCATGTGACCTTGGGCAAGTCATTTAACCCCAAACTGCCCTGTTCTCCCCCCTCCAAAAAGAAAAAAAAAGTAACTACTGTCTTCAGAACACTGTTGTTCAATTGTGTCCAATTCTCTGTGACCCCATTTGGAGTTTTCTTTGCCAAGATACTGGATTGGTTGGTCATTTCCTTCTTCAATTCATTTTACAGATGAGGAAACTGAGGCAAACAGGGTTGAGTGACTTGTCTAAAGTCACACAGCTAGTGTCTGAGGCTGAATTTGAACTCAGAAAGAGGAATCTTCTTGACTCCAGGCCTCAATGCTTTACCCAGCTGCCCTCAGTGCACTGAGAGGATGCAAAGTTCAAATGAGACTTACAGTTTAGCAGAGGAAGAACCTTTACATATCACTATGATATGCAATGATACAGGATTTAGAGGTAAAAGGAATCTTACAAAATCACCGGGTCTCCTTAACTCCCTCCTTGTTTGATACAGGAAGAAAGTCAGGCTGGTGGAAAAAGAAGGGATCTTTATTTTTTTCTTCTACTTAATAGTATTTAATTTTTTCCAATTACATGTAAAGATATTTTCAACATTCACTTTTATAAGGTTTTGAGTTCCATTTTTTTCTCCCTCCCTTCCCTCCTTCCTCCCCAAGACAGCAAGCAACCTGATATAGATTATACATGTACAATCATATTAAATATATTTCCACATTAGTCATGTTGCGAAAGAAGAATAAAAGAACAAAAAGGAAAAACCATCAGAAGAAAAGAAAACAAAATATAAAAAAAGTTAAAACAGTGTGCCTCAGTCTGTATTCAGACCCCACAGTTCTTTCTCCAGATATGCATAGCATGTTTCATCCTGAATCTTTTAGACTTTTTTTTTAGACATTTTTAGAATTGTCTAAGTCCATTGAACTGCTGGGAAGACCTAAATCTATCATAGTTGATCACCCTACAATGTTGCTATTACTGTAAGAAGGAATCTTTAATAATAATAACAGTTAACATCTATATAGCTAGTAAGTGTTAAGTGTCTGAGGCTGGATTTGAATTCAGCTTCCTTCTGATTCCAGGGGCAGTGCCACCTAGCTGCCTTTCCCTCTTATTTTTGAGGGTGTCACTATCCCTTGGTGGATAGAGCACTGGGCCTGGAGCAGAGAGACCTGCTTTCAAGCACAGCCTCAGACACGTACTAGCTGGGTGATTTCAGGCAAATTTCACCTCCGTTTCCCTCAGTTTCTTCATTGGATAACAAGAGGACCTACCTCCCAGGGTTATAGTGAGGATAATAATTGTAAAGTACTTATTACTGTGCCTGGCACGGAAGTAAGTACTGCATAAATGTTAGCTATTAGTATTATTATTAAAGACAATGGTCCTAAAATGATATGTCCTACTTTCGATCCTGGAAATAATAGAAAATTAGATTGGAAAAAGATGGAACAAGGTACTGAAACTCCTTCAGAAAACCAACGCCTAAATCCAAGTGTTTTGCATATATCTTTGTAACTGCCTGTAAATTATCAGGTTGGACTAAGACTTTCACATATAGAATTGCTTTACTAGTTGCAAAGAAGCTTTTAAGTCGTGGTTGTCCTGTATGGAGACTCTCTTAGACAATATGAAGTGACAGAAAGACTCATTTTACACATAAGGTCCTTATTAAGATTCTTCCTGCAACCCACAAGTGGCATTGTCTATAGCCCCGACAAGGTTGAGGAAGGGAGAAAGAATAAATTATAGGGGAAATGGAAACTCTCAAAACTTTTAGAAAAGTTTCAGTTACCATGACTTGATGTTCTTCTTATAACCCTGAAAATGATAAGGTCAGCAGCAAAAGGCTTGTTGCATCACAGGCTGTCACCACATGAAAGAATTACTGGACACCAATGGGATTAGGTTTTGTCAGGCCCTGTTAAATGATTGCTGTTCAGTCATTTCAGTTGTGTCGGCTCTTTGTGACCCTATTTGGGGTTTCAAAGTGGTTTGCCATTTCCTTCTCTAGCTTATTATGCAGATGAGGAAACTGAGGCAAACAGTGTTAAGTGACTCACCCAGGGTGACCCAGCTATTGAGTATATGAAGTTGGATTTGAACTCAGGTCCTCCTGACTTCTGACTACTTGCCCCCTACTAAATTGTATGCTTAGCAGTTTTGAGCAACACTATCTCAAGGGGAGTGGCTTCCCCATTATCACACAGCTAGTCAGTGGTATAGAGAAGATTTGAACCCACATCTACTTTCTCTGAATCCATTATTGGTCCATAGTAACAAGATCATGAAATTAGTCTCTGAACTGGGAGGGACATTTAAAGGTTCAGTCTTTTTTTTTTTTTTTAAGATTTAATTTTTTTTTTTTTGGTGAGGCAATCAGGGTTAAGTGACTTGTCCAGGGTCACACAGCTAGTAAGTATCAAGTGTCTGAGGCCTGATTTGAATTCAGGTTCTCCTGATTGCAGGGCTGGTGCTCTATCTACTACTGCACCACCTAGCTGCCCAAATTTAAATTCAATGTAATTCAATTTTTTAAAAGTTGTCTACTCTAACCTCACACTGAGCAGGAAATCTCTGAGAGTAGGATTAGCCTGACTGTGTTTGATTTCCTCTAGTGATGGGGGAGTTCATTACTAAGCAGCTTGTCCATTGGAGGACCATTCTAATCATTAGAAAGATCTTTCTTGTATTGCTTCTAAAGCTTCCTCCGCCTGACTTAGATCACAGTACAAAGATTTAGATCTAGGAGGGACCTGAGAGCCTGTGTAGTGCAACCCCCTCATTTTACATTTGGGGAAATTGAGGACTTGCCCCAAGGTCACTCAGAAGCAGAGCTGGGATTTGAACTCGGCCCCTCTGACTCTAGTTCTTTCCACTCCACCATGTGGCCTCTCCCATGGGTCCTAGTTCTGCACAAAAGCTGACTCTCTTTTATATATAATAGCTCTACAAATGTGGGAAGACTGCCCTGGTCCTCTTCACTGTCTCTGAAGCTCCTTTTCCAGTCTTCTTCTTAAGAACAGACTAAGTGCTCCCTGAGGACAGAGGCTGGGTCTCTCCAAATCACCCTGCCCTTAGACTATTCCTCTTTCCTCTAGCACAGCCCCTCACCCCTGCCCCCCAAGGATTGCTGGATCACTGTGGTTAATGGCCTGACAGCTGGATCTCTGTGGTTAATGGCCTGACAGCTGGAGAGATGATCCAAGCGTGGCCCTTGACTCTCTCTGCAATATCCCCTGGTCTGGGCTGGTTGGCGCCAGCTGTGACCTGCCCCAGGGGAGGAAAAGTTGACGGGCTGGAAAGCTTACTTGTTCCCTGGGCTTGGGGAGCCAAAGCATTAGGGATTGGCTCAGGTAAACACACCAGTGGAGAGACCCAGGAGCCTCCCCTGGCTGGCCCCTTCACCTGCAGCTGCTGCCTGCCCTCCCCTACTCACAGGGGTAGAATTAATTAGGAGTCTCATTCCTGAATTCCTTAGGGGAAGAGCATGGAGGGCCAGGCTTTATCCTGGGGCTTCTCTAGGGAGGGCTGTGGCTTTCTCCTTTCCGCTGGGAATCCTTACCAACCTCACTGTTTCATTAACTGTTAGAACTCGAAAGAACGTTTGAGTCCATGTAGTCCAAGGTTCTCATTTTTTTTTTTACTGCAGCATAAACTGAGGCAAAGAAGTGACCTGTCCAAGGTCCTACAGCTAGGGAATATTGGAGCTGGGATTCGAACCTAGGTTTCCTGCACTCTCAAGTGCAGATCTCTTCTCCCTCTGTGGTGTTGCCCCTAATTGAATCCCCTCCTCAAATCAGTGTAGACTTTGCGCTGTTCATCTTTTGTCAAGCCTCCTTGCTACAGAACCTGGGAACCTTCTTTTCCAGAGATTCCTGTTTTCAGCAATGTCTTTATACCACATCCTATCTTAGCCAGCTATGGCTGCCACCATTGCACTCTGGGGCTCCCACAATCTTTCCTCTTCTGAGTTCATGGCTGTCCCTGCTTTACTGCTGAAGTCGGCAGCAAGTCACAGGAAAGATGGGTTTCAGTTTGGTGCAGCAGGAACTGTTGAGGGTGGAATCCTAAGAGCTGAGTTTGAATCCCAGCTAGACAATCACTACCTCTGTGACTTTTGTCACAGATCCTTCAGTTTCCTGATCTATAAAATGAAGAAGCTGAACCAGAGACCACTGCTAAAAATCTTCTCTTCTGGCTCTAAACCTATAAGCCTATTATTGGGCAATTTCCCAAATACAATTCAGTCCCGACTTCTCCTCCCAGTTAAGTCTGAAAATGAATTTACTCTCCTTGAGTGGTTGCTTTGATTATTTGATGCTGTTGGTTTGGGGGCGGGGGTGCAGTGCATATGAGAATGGTTTCTATGTCTTCTGAAATAGGAGAAAGTAGGTCAGGGATTAGATAGGGAAACAGAGAAGCCATTGGGAGGGTAGGGCAAGTGTAGGGGGACAGAAAAAACTAGAAGACAATGGGGAGTTTGTGATTTCTGTGGCTGTGGGCAGAGAGGGCAGGCTGTTCTGGCCCAGAGGGCACTCACAGAAGGCCACTCACATACTCTCAGGATCCGGCAATAGCATTCGGAGAATTAGGAATCTACTTCTTGGTTGGGAGGAAGAAAGGATCATCCTGGACAGAAGGATGAAGTGAACTTTGTCCCCCAGGTGTGAAAAAATGGGGCCCTAGGAAGTAAAACCTTTGGAAATTGTGAAGGAAGGATTAAGCAGGTTCTGCTGGGGGAGGGAGAGGGGTCAGAACCAGGACCAATGGCTTAATGCTGGGTCTTTCTCTTCTGTGGTTACCCCCGTTTTTATCTGGGATTTATTTTGTTTTTACATAATTGTCAGCATATTGTCTCCTCCCTTAGCCTGTGAGCTCCTAAAGGGCAGGAACTGACTGTTTGCCTTTCTTTGTCTCTAAAGTTCTTAGTATGACTACCGGCACATAGTAGGTACTTAATAAATGTTTGTTAAGGACTAACTTAATGGGTGGAAGTTTCATAGGGAGATTTCAGCTCTAAGTAAGGAGTCTTTTCTACTAGTCAGAGATGTCCAAAGGTGGAATGTGCACCCAGAGAGAATGTGAGTTTATCAGAGACTGGATGACTATTGGTCAGGGATATTGTAAAGTGAATTTTCCGCTCCATAAGTGGATAGGTGATCTCTTGAGGTCCTTTCAGGCACCCTAAGTCTGTGATTTCTGCAAGGGGAAGCCTCATACTTGAAAACAAACAGATATCAATAGTTGGACAACTCTCAAAGTCAAAGGAAAGGCCCCAACAATAATTAAAGCATGCTCGGAATCCTCTGTTTTTCCTCTACTCCGCCCTCTCCTATCCCAAAGAAAAGTCAAGAATCTGGAGAAAGGCATTATTGTTCAACATAACCAAGTATGCCCCAGAGAGTGTGTCCCATAGAAAAGTCATCTCCCAGGTAACTGCAGTTCCTAGGCTTGTTCCTTGAGAGGGAGGTAGGATGATTTAGGGAAAGAGTACTAGGTTTGGAGTTAGGGAATTAGGGGATTGCAAATTTAGAGCTGGAAGGGACCTTAGAAGCCATTAAATCCAATCTTTTCAGTTTATGGGTGAAGAAACAAAGGCACAGAGATATTAAGTGACTTGCCCAGGAGCATACAGCAATGACTTGGGTTCAAATCTTAGGTCTGATGTTTATGTAATTGGGGGTTTGGATTTTACATAAATCACCTAATGTGGAGGCACCCTGCTTCTGGGAGAAGACATCTTTCCCAACCCCATCCCCACTTTATAGTATTTTATTTTTTTCCAATTATATGTAAAGATAGTTTCTAATATTCGCTTTTATAAGATTTTGGTTTCCAGGTTTTTTTCTTCTTCCCCCCCCCCCAAGACATCATGAAATCTTGTATAGGCTATATAAACACAATCCTATTAGACATATTTCCACATCAGTCGTGTTGTGAAGGAAGAATCAGAACAAAAGGGGAAAATTACAAGAAAGGAAAAAAGAGGAAATAGTTTGCTTCCATCTTCATTCAGACTCCATAGTTCTTTCTCTGGATATAGGCAGCATTTTCCATCACGAGTCTTTTGGAACTGCCTTAAGTCATTGTATTGCTGAAAAGGACTAAGTCTATCCAAGTTGGTCATCGTGCAGTGTTGCTATTACTGTGTACAGTGTTCTCTTGGCTCTGCTCACTTCACTCAACATCACTTCATTTAAATCTTTCTAGGTTTTTCTGAAATCCTGGTGTTCATCATTACTTATAGCACGGTAGTACTCCATTACATTCATGTACCACAACTCATTCAGCCATTCCCCAATTAATGGGCATCTCAATTAAAGAAGATATTTTACATTCACCTACCAGATGGATGGGAGTAGCCCCTTCAATTGGCTGTGCAATTCAATTGGCTGAAAGCCTTCATCTTTAAAACTGCCAGACTGGGACAGTTTCATTCTCTTTCCTGTTCCCTCACTCTTTCCTGCCTTATTTTCAGAGAGGGTGAAGATACACCTTCAGCATGGATGCCATGAACTAAACTGGGGGGGGGGAGGGAAAGGCTGCCTTCCTTCCCCTCCTCTTCCCTCTTGGGCCCTAGGGACCGGAGAAATGGGTCTGCGCTCTTTATTCTGTTTCATTTGTCCTTGGTTTCAGGTGCAGGAGGTAGAATCCACACTGGACTTAGAACCAAGCAATGGTGACCTTGGAGGCAGAATCACTGGCCAGATGTGCAGTCAGTCAACCCAACAGGGGAGTGCTGAGAAGCCAGGGTGCCTGGGACTTAAACCCAAGTGGGGCTTTGGACTTGGAATTTAGGGCTGTGCTCTACAGGAACTGAGCTAAACTGACTCTAATCTCCCTCCCCTCTCCAGAGACTGAGGTGGTATGGGGGTAGGGATTATGCCCCATGTTTTGGGAGTATGGTGGTATATTTGTTATTAAGCCTTTGAAAGAAATATTCCTTTGTAAAATTAATATGACTGTTAAGTGGCTAAAAGGAACTGGGGTTCAGGGGATCTGTCTTACAATTTGGGAAATACCATCAATGGGGGCTGAAGCCAATAGCAGAGAGCTTAGCCATCCTAGTCCCCATTAAGGGTACCAGAGAAGTCTGGTGGAGGGAAGAAATGTAATACACCTGGCCTTCAGGCAGTGGGAGCCAGGGTAACCACAGTCACACTTATGTATCATATCTCCCATCCAGATGAGAGGAGAGATTGTTCTGTGCTATGTATTACATAGCTATGTACTTTAAAGGAGACGTGACTCCCTTAATACTGAATATACCTGGCATAAGGGACTTACTTTAGTTGTTTCCAGACAAACCTGTCAGGAAAGAGGAGCTATGCAGAGCTGGTAGAGATAGAGAGCCTTTGGAACGGTGAACATGCATGGGAAGCCCAACCCATCATGTTCCAGGTCTTACTTGAAATTCTGGAGCCTCCTGAAAATGTACCTCCTCTGGGTGAAACAGTTTCCTTTCTCTCTGGTTGTGTTAAGGTCCCATCTCACTATCAGCTGAAGTTTATGTATTACTTGGTACATTCTAATCTGTATAACTTCTCCAGTTTCTATTTGCTGTTTTGCTTGGATAAATGGGTTTGCTGGTTATCCACTATTTGTGATGGTCTTTGATGTAACCGGCATCTGGTCAGAAGGGGCTAAATTGGTGACTATAAACTAAGGGCCAGGATGTCCTGGAGCCAGCTGGAACCTGGCTCTTGGATTGTTAAATTTCCTAGGTGAGCTTTTTCACCTCAGAAATTGACTAAGGACAGTTTGGGTTTAATTTATGGTTTTGTTGATTATCTAGAAAGATTTAAGAAAGTGATGGAGATTAAACTTGTAAGTGTGTAATATGCACATTTTTCCCCTCTGGGGAGCTCGTTGTAAAACATTTACTAGCCTACAGCTGCTAAGGCCTCTCTTAAGAGTAATTACGACTCTTTTCTAATCCCTAGGCTAACAATATTTGAGGACTAACAGAGATATAATTCCAGCCCCATCCCCCACTTGGAAACTGAAGGAGAGATTGCCCATCTTTGGCTGTCCTGATCATTATCTGCCTTTCCCACTCCCTAACCCCCTCCCAACTTCTGTACAAGCACACAAGGTAACAAATACATATTGAGAAGAGAAAATAGCCTTTATTTCACTAGCACAGAAAATGCAAAAATTGCAAAGGGCACCCAAGAGCCTATTAATAGATACACTATGTTTCTCTTCTATAAATAGAAAGCACTCATAGTAGCCTGTAAGCTCCCCTTTGAAGGGAATTGAATTCAGGGTTGTCAGTGAAGCAGTGCTCTGATCCAGTCTTAGGCTTCCAAACTGTGGTTTGCCCCCAGAAGGCAAACATGCTTCTGGGCTGCTGGCCAGACAACCCCCTTCCCATCAGTCTTGTACTATCTAAATAATTCATGTTAATACCAGGGCTCAAAGCCCCACCAAGGACAGGGGAAAGGGGGGAAAATGGTACGTTGCCCTGTCGTGGCCTTTAAGCTACTTCCTCTTTGCTCCTAAGGGGGTCCTGAGTCTTGGTGTCTTGTGTTTATGGAACTCTAATTCCTCTCTCCCTCTCTCCCCTTTCGCTGAATTTGAAGACCTATTGGCCTCTAGCTTTCCAGAGAGCTCATCTTTTCAGTTTGTCTGTGAGCAGCCCCAGATCACAGACTCCAAGAATAAAGAAAAAGAAGATCATAAGATCAAAGAGGTAGAAACTAGAAGGAAGCTAGAAGGGAACTCCTCGGGACATCCAGTCCAGCTCCTGCATTTTGTAAGTGAAGAAAGGAAGGTAAGAGATCTGTCCACCTGAAAGCTGGTATTGGAACCCACGCCCTCTGATTTCAGCGCTAGTACTCTTTCTGCTGTGCTAGGCTTTTCTTCTGGCGTCATTTGAAGTGATCGTTTTAATTTCTGGGGCTGATAACTGGAATGTTTTCAGCATCCCACTAAGCCTGAGGCCCTCCCCTTCCCCCCAGTCACACTTGGGTGGGACTTTTATGCCTTTAGATGTCCAGAAAGTTGTGTCAGAGAAGCCAGGGCCAATCAGGTCTCTTTTTAACTATCCCTGTTGAAGGAGGGAAAGAAGAGGCATGGGACTAATCCATGTTATGGGAAGAAAGCCGCTAGATACCAGTGTTGTATCCTCATGTCCATAGCACCTTAAGATTAATAAACTACCAACAGCAGCCTTTTCAGGTAGGTAGTACAAATATTATCTCCATTTTACAGATGATAAAACTGTGGCATCCATCTGGAGAAGGGTGGTCACATTGATGAAGGACCTTGAGATCATTCCATGTAAAAGTAGGTCTGTTTAGCCTGCAGAAGAGAAGTCTCAAGTGGAGGAATTTCCGGTGCCTTCAAGATTTTGAAGGGTTGTTGGGCCAGAAGAGTGATGAGATTTGCTCTTCTTGGGCTCAAAGGGCAGAATGAGGAACACGTGGTGGAAACTGCAAAGAAGCAGATTTCATCTTGATGCCTGGAGAAGTTTCCAAATAATTAGGGCCTCCTAAGGTGGAATGGGATGCCTCCAGAAGTAGTGAGTTCCCAATCTCTAGAAGGTTCTTCAAGTAAAGGCTGGGTAACTAATACCTTATTAGGTCTTGGAAGAGAGAATTCTTTTTTTTCAGAAGTGAATTCCCACTCTGAGATTCTGGTTAGGTGACTTACCCAAGGTCACAGAGTTAATAATGGGCAGTTCTCTGACTCTAACATCCGGGTTGAGTCTACTGAATCATATTGTCTTCCCAATAGATCTTTCCTTTATTGAGGGGGGAAAGCAGGGCAATTGGGGTTAAGTGACTTCCCCAAGGTCACATGGCTAGTCTTACGTTAAGTGTCTGAGGCCAGATTTGAACTCTGGTGCTCCTGACTCCAGGGCGGGTGCTCTATTCATTATGCCACCAAGCATCCCTTCCCCCCTCTCCCCCAGATCTTTCTTGTTGTTATTGTTTGGTTGTGTCCAACTCTTTATGACCCCATTTGGGGTTTTCTTGGCAAAGACACTAGAGTGATTTGCCATTTCCTTCTTCAGCTCATTTTACAGATGAAGAAACTGAGGCAAACAAGGTTAAGTGACTTGGGTCACACAGCTAGTTAGTCTGAGGCTGGATATGAACTCAGGAAGATGAATCTTCCTCCCTCCAGGCCCAGCACTCTATCCGTTATGCCACCTAGCTATCCCTCAATAGATCTAGGTAGATGCCACTTTCACATAAAATAAAGAAGGAAAACATTCATTTGTTAAATGCCTCCTATATCTCTCACAACAACTCTAGGAGGTAGGTGCTATTATGATTTCCATTTTTCAGTAGAGGAAACTGAAGCAGACAGAGGTTAAGTGACTTGCCCAGGATCACACACCTAATAAGGATCTGAGGCTGGATTTGAGCTCAGGTCTTTTTGACTCCACACCCAGTATTCTATTTACTGCACCAATTAACCACCTCTAAATAGTATTTGGGGGCAGCTAGGTGGCACAGTGGATAGAGTGCCAGGCCTGGAGGCAGGAGGACCCAAGTTCAAATGTGACTTCACACACTTACTAGCTGTGTGACCCTGGTCAAGTCACTTTCACTTTGCCTCCATTTGCTCATCTAGAAAATGAGCTGGAGAAAGAAATGGCAAACATTCTAGTATCTTTGCCAAGAAAACTCTAAGGTCAAGAAGTATCAGACATAACTAATTGACCAAAACCAAATTTTTTTTAAAGCATTATTTCATCTAAGAAAAAGAAGCAGAGAATTTTGGTGTGATTACCATAACCATAGTTGTTCTCATTAGCACTAGCAAAAGTGCTTTGCAGACCTTAAAGAACAATATAGATGTGAATTACTATTATTACCACTACCTTCATTTCCAGTCCCCTCCCTGTCAGGGCCTGGTGAGAATTTGGAGGTCAGTCCTTGGTTAGGGAACTTCCCCAGGGTAGTGGTCTCACATGACTCTCAGCATAGAGACTAAATCTGCTTCTTTGCAATTTCTACCCCTTGTTCCTCATCCTGCCCTCTGGGCCAAAGAACAAGTCTAATCAGTCTTCTGGCACAACGACCCTTCAAATATTTGAAAGTGACTGTCATTAGCTCTTCAAAAACTTGAATGCTCCTGTAATTCCCTCACCTAAGGCTTCTTTCTCTTCTTCAGGCTAAACATATCTACTTTCTGCAATTTCTATTAGCCCTGTGCTCTAACCTCTTAACTAACTGAGCAGGTAACAGAAAGTGTTACCTTCTGTTACCAAGCCAAAGCCGAGTTACAGGTTTATGTAGTGGATAGAAATCCTTCAGTGTCTGGGGTCGGAGAGCCTATAGACTCCCAAAGCATTCCTGAGTGCTTTGTCATAGAAATCTGCAGGGGAGGGACTTCAGGGCTGGCACCTCCTTCCGTCCTCTGCCTGTCCTTTCTTCCCATGGCTGGATGACCAGGGAGGGGAAGGAATGAAGCTGGGTGAGGCAGTGATTCTCCCTTTGACTGAATTGCCTGCAAAAGTCTCCTTCGGTCTGTGAGACTCCAGCTGCTCCCCAGCTGCTGATTAAGCCCAAGTAGAGGCTTGTGGGTCAGTCAGGGGCCTTCCCAGAGATCCCTCTGCCCACCTGACCCCTCCCCAAGGCACAGATGGCTCCATCCAAGGAGGGAGCAAACAGGCCCCACTCAGGGCAGGTGCCCAATTCCAGGGTTAGACAGATGGGAGAATCGGCAGACGAAAAGCATGTGTTGTCTTGGGAATGCCTCCAACTCCACTTCCTTGAAAATGAAATACAGATTCAGTTTGTGGGTCTGACAAAGGGTTTCCATGAACTTTCTCATTTCCGCAGCTGGAGTTGCCTCTCCTTCCACCCTTCACTCCATGGGCTACATGTGTGAGTCTTTTGTTTACACACAGTACATGAGATGATACAATTTACCACATCTACACAAATCATGCTACACATATTAAACACCACTGATATACACATCATAAATGTCGCACATGTTATATCCACATACTGTATGTGTACCCTATATACACACACCCCACAGATATACACTATATACAAATAATATATTGCATGCATATACAATTCCAAATACATACAAAACTTGCCACAAATGCCTCAAATATACACACATGAACAAAAATACATGGAATATACATGCCACACCTGTATTAGCAAGCACCCTAGCATTCTCAGGATGCTTTTTGAAAGGAAAGACAGTTTTAGAGGGGTTAATGATCTTACTTTAATTAACAGACAGATAAATAGAAAGAATGCAATAGACAGGGCTCCAAAGTGTCTAAACAGAATAATACAACCACCTGCTAACACCATCAGAATGGGAAAGCACCAGGATCTAAGTGTGTGGGGGGGGCGGGGGAAGGGGCTCTTAACCGCTACATATACTACATATAAACAACAGATCATATATGTGCCACATGTATAGACACGTTTGTTCTTGTTACATCATTGCACTAGTGTTCTACTCTCCTGGACCCCATTTGGGTTTTTCTTGACAAAGAAACTGGCGCGGTGTAGTGAGCACTACACTGGCACACCCAGGATGGCTGCTAGCACAGGTTCATAGGTCTGCTTTACTAGGAAAGATGGCTGTTTAAGGGGTCAACAATCTTTTTAAATTACATTCACTAGTTCAGGGGAAAAGTCAGCAGCCTGACCTTCAGAGAAAATACAAGCGGAGAAATAAAGAACAACAAACAGGGCTGTGACTGCCTGAATCAACTGTACATTTTACCTACATCCCTGGATTGAGAGAGCCTTTACATCTAAGCAGTCGAGGAGCTCTGAACATATGGTCACTCAGAATCTCGACCAGGGAATCACAAGATCCTTTTCATAAATGAGCTCCCAAAGCAAAATTAGCAAGGAGTTACTAAAAGTAACTCAGAGGATGTATACACTTCTCAGAGCCAGAAGGTATCACAACCCTCTTGACTCAGTGACTAATTAGAAATTAGTAAAAGCCTCTCCAGGTAAATATGAAGTCCATCTACTCCTCATTTCTTATAGCACAATAGTATTCCATTACATTCCTATACCACAACTTGTTTAGCCATTCCCCAATTGATGGACATCCCCTTATTTACCAGTTTTTTGCCACCACAAAGAGAGCTGCAATAAATATTTTTGTACATATGGGTC
>CM053594.1:72067957-72091118 GCA_028646575.1 Pseudocheirus occidentalis | reverse complement strand
AATTATTTATAGCCCTTTGGGCATAGTTCCAGATTGCTCTCCAGAATGGTTGAATCAGTTCACAACTCCACCATCAATGGATTAGTGTTCCAATTTTTCTACATTCTCTCCAGCATTTGTCATTTTCCTGTTTTGTCATCTTAGCCAATCTGATGTGGTACCTCAAAATTTTGATTTGCAAATGCAAATCTAATCACTAGTGATTTAGATCATTTTTTGATATGCTTATAGATATCTTTAATTTCTACTTCTGAAAATTGTCTGTTCATATCCTTTGACCGTTTATCAATTGGGGAATGACTTGTATTTTTATAGATTTGATTCAGTTCCCTGTATCTTTTAGAAGTGAGGCCTTTATCAGAGACACTGATTGTAAAAATTCTTTCCCAGTTTCCCATTTCCCCCTTAATGTTGGTTATATTTACCTGGAGAGGCTTACATGAACTAATGCTAAGTGAGAAGAGCAGGACCAGGAGAAATTTGTACACAATGACAAACACAATGTATGTATGACATCTTTGATAAATTAGACTCTTCTCAGCAACACAAGGTTACAAGACAACTCTTAAAGTCTCAGGAGGGAAGGAGATATCTATATTCAGAGAAAGATCCAGAAAGAACAGAGTGTAAATGGAGACTGAAGTAAACTACATGCTCTCTTTCTTTTCCATGTTTGGTTTTGTTTCCTCTTTCCCATTGCTCATTCCGTTGGTTACAACGCTTCTATACAACCAGACTAAAGTCCAATGTGAAAATATTTGCAGATCCTGTACTTGATTGCATGCTGCCATGGGGGAAGGGGGAGAGGGAAGGAGGGGACAAAATCTGAAACTAAAGTGATTGTGGAACTGAATCTTGTAAACTAAAAGTAAATAAACAAATCAATTAAAAAAAAATTAGCAAAAGATGTGAAAGCCTACCTACAAGCAAGCCTCCCCTAAGCAAGCTTCACTTCATGGGCTCCACCTGAGGCCTATTAATGGTTGGGGAAGATCTTAAATCCCATTAACATTAAAGGCAAGCAGGGTTAAGCGACTTGCCTAGGGTCACATAGCTAGCCAGCATCTGAGCTCAGATTTGAACCCAGGTCCTCTTGACACCAAGGCAGGTGGTCTATCTACTGTTTTATGAATCATAATTCTTCATGATCCCATATGTAAAAGGACATAGCTCTACACAAAAGCCAGGAACAAGACAAGTCAATAAGCATTAATAGACACCTACTGGGACAGTTAGGTGTTGAAGTAGCTAAAGTGCTGGACAAGTGAATTAACCCTAGGTTTCTTTGTCAAGAAAAATGCAAATGGGG
Organism: Pseudocheirus occidentalis; assembly: GCA_028646575.1. Lineage (NCBI taxonomy): Eukaryota > Metazoa > Chordata > Mammalia > Diprotodontia > Pseudocheiridae > Pseudocheirus > Pseudocheirus occidentalis. The sequence goes on along the minus strand of CM053594.1, from coordinate 72,089,809 downwards.
TCACAGAGAGTATTTGCCTCAGTTTTCTCATCTATAAAATAAACTAGAGAAGGAAATGGTAAACCATTCCAGTATCTCTGCCAAGAAAACCCCAAATGGGGTCATGAGAGTCAAACACAACTGAAAAGACTGAACAACAATAAAATTTGACTTGACACTTTTCATCCTTTGCTTATAGTTCTGGGGCCAAGGATGCTGTTGCTGCTGCTGCTTCTAAGGCAGCTGAGTGTTGAGATGGACAAAGCAGTGGGTCTGGAATCAGGAAAACCTGAATTCAAATCCCACCTCAAATGCTTATTACCTGTGTGACCCTTAGCAAATCCACTGTAAAACAAGGATCACCGTAGCATCTGTCTCCCAGAATTATTGTAAAGCTCCAAGAGATAATATTTGTAAAAGTGCCTGGTGGTGTGTTTCCCCACCCCCTCGCTTCCTGCCGGTAATAACCATAATAATAATAATAATAAGAAGCATAATGTCTCAAGGTTTGCAAAGCACATTACACATATTTTCTCAATTTATGTTCACAACAACTATAGGAAGCAGGTACTTTATTAATGCCATTTTACAGCTGAGCAAAGTGAAGCAGGCAGAAATTAAGTGATTTGCCCACGGTCATCCAGCCAGTAAATATCTGAGGCTGAATTGGAAGTCCCATCTTCTTGATTCCAGATCCAGAACCTTTATCTCGTGTGCTACTTAGACTAATCTCTTTTCCATGTGATAGCCCTTCAAACACTTGAAGACATATCATGGTATGTATTAAATTTTCTTTTCTTTAGACTAGCCCATTTTATGGCATGAACTGAAAAGCTCTTCACTTTCCTGGTTGTCCGTATGCTTCCCAGGTTATCAAAGTCCCTTCTAAAACATGGTGACTAGAACTGAACAGGGCTCCTGATGTAGTCTGCCCTGAGCAGAGCCCAGAGGATCTACCACTTCCCTATGGCTAGGGATTCTGCCTCTCAATGAAGCCTGTGGTTGAATTTACAATTTTGCCTGCTCTCTCACCCCCACAGTCTACAGACTCATCCTGAGTTAACAATTCCCTAAAATTCCCAGGTATTTTCCAGGTGAACTGTGATCCAGCTATCTATCTCTCTCTTATGGATTTATGAAGTTATATTCAATTTCGAAGATAGGACTTGGATCCTTCAAGTTCTGGGACTATGTGAGTAAATTCATAAATTACACTTCTCTTTGTGTTTCTGTTTTATATCTATTTAACCACAATGTTTTCTCTGCATAAAAGTTAGCTTCATATCCAGGAGAGTTTGGTGATCCTTTGAAGAACAACCCTGTGATGCTATCTACTGCATACTTTTGTGAAATGTGACTCCTGATTGTCTGAGAAAAAGAGAGAGGGAGGGAGAAAGGGAGAAAGAGACAGAGAGACAGAGACAAAGAGAAACAGAGATAGAGAAGGACAGAGACAGACAGACAGAGACAGAGATAGAGGATAGAGAGAAACGGAGAGACAGAGAACATTAAAACCTTGAATGATGAAGACACCTGGAACTATAGACATATGGGAGAAGTCAAATGTCCCTTGATTCTCAGTCTGCAGCCTCCAGTGATTGCTGAGACTGGATTGCTAGAGTAAAATCATTGTCTCCTGGTGGAGCTGAGATTTCTTATCGCTTCTAGATTGAAGAACCTTTACTCTTGCCTACTCTATTGACCTCTAAACTAATCTTTATTAGCTCTATTATATCCATGACTGTCTTTTGTGTTTTAAGCATATAGGAGGGAAGGGAAGTTAAGCTGACTAAGGTTAAGCTAATTGCTACCATTAGAGTCTGGGCCAAAACTACTTCCCCCTGGAGAGACCAAGGAAAGTGACTTTTATATGATCCAAAGAATCATATCCCTAGATCACAAACATTTAATATGAGACAGATATAATTCCAAGATCTATCTGAAGATATTGAGGGAGTGATTGCCCAGACACAACCATATTCTTAATCCTAACAAAGGTGGAATTCCAATCTCCCAAAGAATTTAATGGGATGTTCTGAATCTATTTATACCTGCTACATGATGGCTGCTCAGTCCTATGTTACATGGTACAATGATATACTAGTCATGTAGTATAATGAAAAAAGTCCAGGTTAGGAAGTGGGAGACCTAGGTTCTAGTCAGGGATGTGTTGGTGTTTAACAACTAACTTTTTTTTTTTGTCTTTTTGAAGGGTGGAAGGCAGGGGTTAAGTGACTTGCCCAAGGTCACACAATTAGTGTTAAGTGTCTGGGGCTGAATTTGAACTCAGGTCCTTGTGACTTTGGAATTCACTGCGCCACCTAGCTGCCCTAAAATAATTCTTTAAAAAAAAAAAAGTACCCACATCACACTTTTCTGTATAATCTGCATTTGTTAACATTTTTCTCCATGACTCTCTTATCTAGACCAGCAGTTGACAAACTATGATACGTCCTGTTTCCCCATAGCCCCCAGCTAAGAATGGTTTTTACATTTTACATTTACATTTTAAAATGATCATTTATTTTCAAAAAATTATTAAAATATTTTTTACATGTTTAATTTTAAAAACCTGTATTAAAAACACAAAGACTTTTCTTAGCTCTCTGATGGTACAAAAACAGGTGGTGGCTGGATTTGGTCCTCATACAATCAACAAAAAAATAAATCATGCCCTTATTTGTAGCTTTGTCTGTTTCCAAGTAATTTAATTATCTGCTCTGAGAGCTGGTTCAAGTTGGCTCCAGCACACCTCTGGTTCCAGTCTCAACTCTTCTATTCAAATACATTTGTATCCCCTTTACATCAGTCCAATCATCTTCCTCAAGTCAATTTCCCCATGTAGAAAGTCTAAGAGATTGGATGGTGATTCTCTCATCCTTTCCAAGGATTCCATTCAATGACTCTAAAGCCCGAGAATAAATGAATATGCGTTTGAATTTTTGGTCTTTCATTTCATAGAAAAGGTCTACCCAGCATCAATCATATACAGTAGAGCCCTGAAATAGAGGTATAGAATGTAATTTATGCTAACAAATGGTTTGTTGTAGAAAGACAAAGAGATTTCTGATTCATTAATTTATTAGATTCTCTTTCCTGAGATGGTATCCCATCTTTAATCATAACACAGATACACACACACACACACACACACACACACACATACACACCTGCCATCAAGTTAGCTAATATCCTCTGAGCAGGTAGCTGCAAATTCATGAATTATGTTTCTGTTGAGTTCATAAAGCCCTGGGGTTAATTGTTTGTTTGTTTAAGTAAAGATTTCTACCAGGTGATCAAAGCTGCTAACACTTAAAAGGCAGTTTGCTCAGCCTGAAGCCTTAGTAATAAAAATAGTACCCACCCACTCTGCCAGCTGTATAGAATCCTCCTTTACGGCTGTCCTGGCCCCTACAGTAGGGGGAAAAACCTTTCCACCAAGGTGCTAGGGACTGAGTAAGGGACTTCCATTTTAAAAGTGTGTTGTTGAATAGCCCAGAGAGAGAACAGTGCTGAGCTCAAAGTGAAAGAAGCACTGAAATCTTTGAGGTTGGTGAGGAAGAAATTTTCAGATAGGGAGATGTTCTCTTACTCTGGTTTTGCATAAGGTTGAATTCAGTCATGGGGAAATTATCTGAATAACTCCAACAGTATAGATAGCCATATTTCTTTAAAAGTAGGTTTGAGAGACTATAGTTGTTTTCCCTCTTTACCATTTTTCATTACCCCTTTTTAGGGGGTGGGTGGAGAGAGGTCATCTATAATTCATAAGATTATTGGCAGAGGAAATTCCAGTGTGGAAACTCCCTCCAGTGCTATTTCTACCTTATAGTCTTAGCCATTTGCTAAGGGGCCAAAGCCATAAACTAGCATTCTTGGTACCCACAGCAAATGGCACAAAAATGTACACTCAAATAAATTGTTGTAATTTATGATATGAGAAATAATTAAGACATATTTACAAATTCAGTTGAGCCAGGAAAGGGAATTAATTATAATTGTGATCAGGTGCTTCCTATTTGAACTAATTATTCTTGCTAATTAGATGTGTCATAAGAGAATTTTAGTATTGCTTCTATTTGTCTGAGACAGCAAGTCCTCCTGTCTCTAACTGGAAGAATTTTTTCTGAGGTATCTACCTTTAGCCCTGGTGCTATTGTGGTAGTTCCTATTCTCTCCTTTTGTAAAATTCCAACTTGAGATAATAGCTATAGCTCCTGTGTTTGCTGATCAGTTTATTATTTTACATGCTATAAATCTTTCCTTTCTGCTATCGGTTTTTTGATGTGTAAATCCTTCCCTTCCCCTTTGTCCTCTGTAGAATTCCCAATTTTGTCTATTATGACTTGTCCCATATAAGATTTTTGAAAATGCTCCTTCATGGCCCATTGATTTTGTAAACCACGTGACTGTGATCTGAACATATAATAAACTAGTTATTAAACTGTCTCTCTGGATTGATAAGTATGATTGTCAACAGTGCCTATCCACGAATCCCTGAAAATATTTGTATAAAAATGCTAAGTCCAATTGTTTCCAAATACTACAATCCGTTCACCATTCAGCCACTACAATAATTTTCCTAAAGTGTAGATCAGGTCATGTCACTTCCCCATCAATAGTCAATAAATTCCAGTGGCTTCCTATTGTCTCTAGGATCAGATTTATAATGCTCTGTTTGGCTTTCAACGACTTTCATAGCCTAGTTCTCTCCTACCCTTCCAGTCTTCTTTACACCTCACTCCCTGACAAGATCCAGGGATGCTGGTCTCCTGACCGGTCCATGGACAAGACACTCCATCACTTTGGGCATTTTCTCTGGCTGTTTCCGACTCCAGAACACTGTCATTTCTCCACTCAGTCTGCTCTCCCCCCTAGCTTCCTTTCCCAACTAAAGTCCCATCTTCTTTAGGAAGCCTTCCCCATCTGTCTTCATTCTGATTCCTTCCCTCAGTTAATTACTTCACATTTATCATATATATAACTTGCTTTGCATATATTTGTTTGCCTGTTACTTCCCCCATTCAATTGTGAGCTCCTAGGGGGCAGGGACTGTTTTTTGCCCCTTTGTTTCCCCAGGGCCTGGCACACAGTAGGCTCTTCCTCCTTTGCTTCAACTGCTGACCTCCCTGGCTTCCTTTAAGTACCAACTAATGTCCTGCCTCCTACAGGAAGCCTTCCTTTTAATTCTAGAATCTTCTCTCTCTTAATCATTTCCCATTTATGTTGTTTATAGCTTCCTCATATATATTTATTTGGATGTTGTTTTTCCCATTAGATTGTAAGCTCTTTGAGGGCAGAAAATCTTTTACCTCTTTTGGCATCCCCAGTGTTTAGGAGAATGCCTGTCATGTAATAAGTGTTTAGTAATGTTGATTGCTTTGTTGGATAAGTACCTGTGCTAAATATTTGTACTCTAAAATTTTAATTGGTCCTGAGGCAAAACCTCAGATACATTGCCTTAGTTATAGCACTGAGAAGTCAGGTGATTTGATTAGGGTCCAATGGCAAAGTTGGTTTATAGGAAGGACTTTGGGTGGGACAGAGACCACTACCAAAATACAAAGACTTAGATACCTTAAAGCAGAAATGAGTTTATTGCTTTCTTATGAGAGAGAGTACTGACCTTCATTGCTCTAATGGTTTGGGCCAGGGAAGTACAAATTGATTCTGGAAGCAAGATCCTTTTATACCCCAGCGGGGCCCCGCCCCCTCCCTAACCCCCTTCCCCTTATCCCATTGGCTGGGCTTCAGGGGGCAGAATCTATTCCTGTGAATCTTCCTCATCAGCAAAGAACAAAGGACAAGAAAAGGCAGGGAAGTTTTGCCAGAGTTTGCAAGTGTGCACAGTTTAGGTTGTGTTGTAAATCCTGGAAAAACTATTAAGCCTTTTGAGCAGGCTTCACGTCTGAGAAATCATCCCTCACAACTTGAACCCTAGGGATTCTTGACTCCAAGACCAGCCCCCTGTCCACTGCCCTATGCCTTGTCTCATTACCATTATCATTAGTGTTACTAACATAAAATAAAAAAGTCACCTCCACTAGTCTTGATTTATTATTTCACTATGCCGTCAATACCATATCCTCGCACTCCTTTCTGCTGTGGACTAACTAACAAAACCTGACTGGGCTGTCTCCATCCTGTTTAGGTTAAACAAACAAAAACCTAGGGGGGAAAAAGAGGTTTTACAAAGAAATATTAGGACGCAGGTTCAAATCCCAGCTCTGTCTGCCATTCATTTACTACCTGTGAAACTCGGGGAAAATCACTTACTCCATCTAGGCCACAATGTTCTCATCTATAAAGTGAATACAGGTCCCTTTCTGCTCCAAAACAGTTAGACTACTCTAACCAAGAACTAGGTTTACAAAGAAAGGCAAAGGGAGTTCCTGCCCTCAAGGAGCTTATTATATTCTAGTGCAGGAAACCCTATGTAAATGACTGGTTACAGTAATCTCACATAGAAGAGGCAGAGGGAGACCTGAACAGGCCTCCTGCAGAAGGTAGGACTTGATCTGAATTGTGAAGGAAGGCAGGAAAGCTAGCAGAAAGGAGAGGATTCCAGGTATTTGTTGTTCAGTCATGTTCGAATCTTTGTGTGAGAAACACGGTTTTGGGGATCACAGGACTTCCCAGGCATGGAAAGCTATGGGACAGACCCATTCTCAGGGAAAGGACTCAGAAACAGAGAGGGAAGGCATTTATAAGGCTTCAGAAGTGGGTGCAGTGCTCACTAGGAACACGCACACCCTGTACAGAAGCAAGGGCAAGCTTCAATGTTGTGGGTTTGGTCCAGACTCCTCAAGGTTACGACTCTTCCTTACACTCCCTCTGTATGCTCTCATTACACATTCCCTCTCCCAGATCGTGCATCCCATGATTATTATACGGCGGAATCTCCACCCTTTGGGTGTGTAAGTTAATATTAATGAGGTTGAGTAGGCAGAGTAGTGAGGACATTGGTGACCAGGACATAACCTCTCAGGTTTGAACAGGTTGTCCTAGCCTGGCCTTTTTAATCCCACTGGCACCAGAATGGCCATTGTCTTGGCTTGAAGATAAGCAAGCTTCCCCCACAGCTTGGGAGTGTTAATTATCTCCCAATAACATCTGTGGGAGCAAAACAAGATACTATAATATCCCCTCTTATATTTGTAACCCCATTTGGGGTTTTCTTGGCTAAGATATTGGAGTGGTCTGCTATTTCCTTCAGCAATTTTTTTTTTTTTTTGCTTTCTGAAGGGGGGAGGAGAGGGCAATTGGGGTTAAGTGACTTGCCCAAGGTCACATGGCTAGTAAGGGTGTCATGTGTCTGAGGCTGGATTTGAACTCAGATCTTCCTGACTCTGGGCCTAGCTACCCATTCTAGGCACAGTCAGTGCAAAGACAGAGACTGGAGGCACAGGACTGGTGTTCTGTGAGAGGAACAGCCAAGGGACCAGTAGAAATAGAGAAAAGTAAGATATAAGAAGTAGGAAGGGGACAAGTTGTGAAGGACTTTAAATACCAAACAGAAGACTGACTTTATATTTAATCCTAGAAGTAATAGGGAGCCAGTAGAATTTATTAAGGTGGGAGGGTAGGGAGAGTGACATGGTTAAACCTGAGTTTTAGGGAAATCACTTCTTTGGCAGCTTTCTGGGCGATAGATCAAGTGGGGAGACAGTTGAGACAATTCGAAGGTTATGGCTGTAGTCCAGGCAAGAAATAATGTTCATATGAGAGTCATAGTCTATATATTCTAGTGATTCTGAACTTCTGTGGGTCATCATCCAAACCCCATTCATTCCCTATCCCCCCCATTACCTGATTCTCATTCCCTTCAACCCTCCTACCTCTTGCACTGTGACCTTTGTTAGACCTGTTTCATAGACAACACTTGCTTTCAACTTCAGTCTTTTCCTCTCTCACTCCTTCCAAGTTCTGGTAATTAATTACCAAGAGCTAGTTCTTCCATGATACCTCTCAGCCTCCCTGGCCAACCTTTCCATTGTTGGGTGCACCTTTGCTCATTCCCTTCAGCTCACTCGTTGAGACAAAGGAGTTGGAATATTCCTCACTCCTCATTGCCACTTCCAGGTTCTCCCCTTCCCTTCATCATCCAGTAACTTTTCCTTTGAGGTCTATACAATCCACATCTTCCACCCAATCAAAATCCTGATAGCAGTTGCCTAGGGACGGCCAGTGCACTCCCTTCCCTTTCCCAACAAGTTCAGTGCCTGACTCACAATTTTTCTCTCCTCCCCAACTTCTGCCCTCATACTAGGGGACTTTAACATACATATTGACTCTTCCCCTCTTCCTCAAACACTTTAATGGCTCAGTTCCTCAACCTACTTACTTCCTATGATTTACTCCTCTACCATGGGATTATCCGAAGGTTCAAATGAGGTAATCTATGTAAAGTGTTTTATAAACCTTAAAATGCTATGTAAATTACCACTATTACCATAATCCCTATGTTTAAGTAGTACTTTTTGGTTTCAATTTGATCTTCATTTAGTCCCATACTATTAGGGTCTAGGGGTGCTGGGAACCTTGAAAAGCAAGGGTACATGGTGCAGATCTGCCTTCAAAGAATTCATTCCACTTAATCCTTCTTTCAGTTCAAGTACGGAGTTTATCATGACACCAGTTGGGGTGGACAAGATTCTTAGTGAGTAACATTAACACAAGTGGGCCAGATTTTAAGAATCTTCCATTTGATGAGGGTAAGACTAATATTTTATAGAGAAAGACTGTTGGAAGATCTGGATGGAGTTTTAGCTGAAACCTGAAGGAAGCCTGGGAACCCTGGGAAGTTGAGATAAAGAAGGAAAATATTCCAAGCAGGGAGGACAACCAGTGAAAATTCATGGAATGGGGAAATGGACTGTCATGTTTGAGGAAGAGAAGGAGTGTCTTTGGATCCTGGAGTATGCTGGGGAGGTGTAAGGTGAGAAGACTGGAAAGCTAGGAAAAAGCCCGGTTATGGAGTCCTTAAAAACTAAACAGAGGGGGCAGCTAGGTGGGTAGTGAATAGAGCAGTGGCCCTGGAGTCAGGAGGACCTGAGTTCAAATTTGGCTTCAGACACAACACAAAAAACTAGCCGTGTGAACTTGGGCAAGTCACTTAACCCCAATTACCCTACTTTTCCCCCTCCAAAAGAAAAAAAAACTAAACAGAGGATTTAGATTTGATCCTTCAAGCAATTGGGAGCTACAGAAGTTGAATGAATTGTGGGATACTGAACTCCACCTCTGGGAGGGTTTAAGCATCATCCAGGATCTTGTGAAGGGGATTTCTAATCAATTGCTGATAAGATAAAATGACCTTTGAAGTCCCTAGTTCAGAGGACAGAAGTTATTATTGCCTTCCTAGAGAAGGAACGTATTTAGCCACAGTTCTACAATCTAACTGCCTCATGGTACCAACAGACAAACCAAGATTAAGATAGAGGGAGTTTTAGAGTCAAGAATTAAAAACACGTCTCTTGACTCCCAGCCTAGGTCCTTTTACCCAGTGTTGAACTGAATCACTTTTCTTCCTTTCGTGCAAAAGCCACCTTGGAGATAACTTTTGGGCCTGAAGGCCTTTGGCTAGGGCTTTGAGAAGGTTCCACCGAGCTCTGAGCAAATCTGGGCAGACGAGTCAGACTCACCTGATCTCGCCCTATTCCACACCCAACATTCCTGCCCAAGGCTCAGGCACCCACAAAGGTGGTAGCTGCCAAACACTTTCCTCACAGTGGTCCCCAGAGCACCATGGCCCCAGGCATAGTTTCCAGGCTTGAGCCCACAACCTAAGGCAATAGCTCATGGGCATTCAGGGCTTACAAGGAGAGAGAACAGCTCAAAGTATAGAACCCACCGTGAGAGAAAATCAAGAGATCCGGCTTAGAGTTGTAGCTTTGCTTCTGACTCTCTCTCTCACCTTGGGCAACTCATGTTTCCCTCTAGAGTCTTGAATTTCTTATTTGCAAAATAGGGAAGTCCCCTACCCTCATTAGAATCATAGAATATCTGGTTGGAGAGGTGTTTGGTATGTAGAACTTCCTCTTTAGTAAGGAACTTAAATTAGAAAATGTTGGAACTTGAAATGTCTGAACAGGGATTGGAGAAATGGTCTTAAGACAGAATTTTGCAGAGCTGGAATGAACCTTAGAGGTCATCCAATCCAAGCCTTCATTCTACAGATAAGAAAATTGAAGCCCAGAGCCTGGAAGGGACTTGCTTAAAATCACAAGACTAATAATTTTGTGGCAACAGGATCCGGGTTTCTAACCCCATTGTTATTTCTTCTACCCCATACAGACCCAGTCTTCCCTTTCTCTCACCTCTTGACTGATGAAAATGTGTGTATGTGTGTGTGTATGTGTGAGTGTGTGTGTTGTTAGAAGGAAGGGAAAGAGAGAGAGGTTCCAGCTAGAACTGGGAGTACATTTGGAAGGTACTGGTCAGTCTTGCTCTTCCTTTCTCTTGGTTTGACTTTTTCTATTCTGGTAGAATTCTGTTGAGAGAAAATGCTGTAAAGGGAGGAGTTTTAAGCCAGTAGTATGTTGGTAGATGTCCAGTAACTAGCTCTCTGGAAAAATAATGCATGCATGACACACTTTAAAGTTTAACTTGCAGAGTTAACATTTTCTCCATCAATTTCTTAAGCCAAGCCAATCAACAAAACAGTAAACCAAGCCCTGATTTGTAGTTTGCCAGTTTCCAAGGTATAAATGCTCAAATGGAAAATTTAACACTCAGATCCCATACACACTTAGACTGAACCCTTCCTATCTGAGGCTTCATGTCACTGGTGAATATGGGTCTATTTGACCTTGGTGATTGTTCTTTGGTTTTATGTGAAGGAGGCTGAAGATGATTAAAGTCTCTTGACCTTCAAAAAATCATGAGGGCATGCCACCCAGAGATGCAAAAGTAGAGTCCTTGACAGGGTTTACAAATGAGAGTCAGTTCAAATTAGAGGGCTCTAGAAGGTAGGGGCAACCTTTGGGGTCCAGCCCAATGGTAACTGAGGCAAGGGATAGGTAGGTAGGTAGGTAGATAGGTAGGTAAGTAGGTAGGTAGATAGATAGATAGATAGATAGATGGATGTGTATGAACACATTTATTATGTATATACACATACACACATAAAGCTTAAACTGCACTAAGACTTTTGGGTTACTAGGAAAAATAGATGGTAATATTGGCAGAAATGGCAGCAGAAAGCACTAGCTGTTGGGACTGGGAAAGGTCTCCTGCATCAAGTCTTGTCAAGGTCTTTACTAAAAGGATTAGTATGAAGGGAATTGTTTAGGGCAAGGACCATTCCCCAAAGTCTGGGGATGAGGGATGAGGACAAAAGGGCCAGACAGAATTACAGAAGTGGGAAGTAGAAAAGGCCTTGGAGGTCATGGGAGAGCTGGGATGAAACATGTTTTTAAATGGTCCATAGGTTAAGACAAATTTTGATGTCCCAGAGGGTGTTGGAGAGAAAAAAACAATCTTGAGGATGACTTGTCAAGGAAGGATGTTAGACTTTGAGCAACTCCCCACTCTGCACCCCTACCCCCCTCCAAGTGAGGAGGCATTTCTAGGTACTCAACTTTGGACTAAAACAATGTAAAAATGTAGGGCAAAAACTCAATGAGCTTCCCATCTGAGGGAGAAGACAGACAGACAAATAGACAGACATACACACATACACCCCACCCTCCTGCTCAAAATCTTTGGATTAGCATCTCTACTACTTCCTGCTTGTGTGACCTTGGGCAAAATACTTGCCCTTTCTGAGCCTCAGTTTCCCCTTTTGTAAAATGAGATCCCTAGAGTTGATGACTTTTGAAGTCCCTTCTAGCACCAAATTGCTGAGATCCTAGGACCGGACTGAAGTTGTCAGCAAGAGAACAGAGTTAATGAAGGTTGAGGGTATTTTTTTCAGGAAAATGTCCCTCTTTCCTAGAGGGTAGTCAGCTTTATTCAGACCTTATTCAGACCTGAGACTAAGCCTTCACCTTGGTCTTAGACAGACTCAGCAGTTACCTGGGAAACAAATGCAGCCCTAACCTTGCTTTAGCTGAGCCTTAATCATGGTTGCAGGATGAACTCTGACCCTGGCTGCACCCTAACCACACTCGGGGCAAAATCCTTTCCACTCAGGGCCTCAGTTTAACTATTTTGTAATAGGCTTGGGCTAATTGACCTCAAAGATTCCTTTTACTCTGTTTTGTGTGGACAGGATACCCTGTTCATGAGCTAGGCACTAGGAGCACCTAGCAGGCCTGGGGATTACATGTTTAACTTCTGCAGCAACTCCTACCTAGCCTTTGGCTTTGCTAGGTCTCTTTACAAATGGCCAGGCAGCAAAGCTCCGGGGATTAGCTCCATGTTGATCTCAAAGATCCTGAATGACTGCCAGGGGAAGAGAGCCTTGGATAACTCCCACGGTGGCGCCAACTGGGGCTTGGGGATGTGCAGTTTACCCGACTCCCAGACTGCCATCCACCTGAGCCAAACCAAACTTGCCATGGTGATAGGGCTTTGCTTGGTCAGGCACGCCCTCTGGTGGAACATAGCCCACTAACTGCAAGCATTTGGAGGGGACCCTTCTGAGATCAGCCCCAGAGCTGAGGTGGAAAGAAGCCTAGTTGGTGAATAATTGATGATGATGATGACAGCGAGAACCACAACAGTAAAAAATAATACTAGTATTAATAATAATGGCAGCAGCATGAATTATAATAATAGCATTCATATGGTGCATTCATATTTGAAAAGTGCTTTGCTTAAATTATTTAATTTCGTCCCGACAACAACCCTTTGATGTAGTACTCTTATTAACTCCATTTTACAGATGAGAGGACTGAGCCTGAGAGAGGTCAAAGGACTTGCCCAAAGTTATTGCCATTGTCCAGTCATGTCCAACTCTTTGTGACACCTTTTGGGGTTTTCTTGGCAGAGATACTGCAGTGGTTTGCCATTGCCTTCTCCAGCTCATTTCTAGATGAGGAAACTGAGGCAAATAGGTTTAAGTGACTTGCCCAGGATCACACAGCTAGTAAGTGTCTTAGGCTGGATTTGAACTCTAGTCCTCCTGAGTCCAGGACTGGTCCTCTATCCACTGCAACACCTAGCTGTTCCTCTGGTACTTATTTCCTATGTGACCCTTTTCATCTCTAAATCTTAACTTCCTCATTTGTAAAATGGAGATAACAATCCTTCCACTATGAACTTAGGGGTTTTTTTAAGTTTTAAAATTTTTTTAAAGAGCTGGTCATAAATCATGAGCTGAGAGAGAACAGAAATTATGGATTCCATGATCCAAATCACTAATAATAAGAGAGATGAAAACGCAAACAACCTTGAGGTTTTCTGCCTGACACCCATCAGATTGGCAAAAAGGACTTAAAAAGAAAAAGGAAAATGCCAATTGTCATTTCATTCTGGAAAGAAGCCAAAGTTGCCCAGAGACAGCTAGATGAAGTGAATAGAGTGCCTGGCCTGGAGTCAGTGAGTCATGAGTTCAAATTTCATCTCAGCAAATGAGTAGCTGTGTGACCTTGGGCAAGTCATTGAAACTCTGCTTGCCTCAGTTTCCTTATCTGGACAATGGGGATAATATTAGCGCCTAGCTCTCAGGGTTGTTGTGAGAATCAAATGAGGTGATATTTGTAAAGTACCTGGCACATAGTAAGCACTAATGTAAATATTATTATTGTTATTATGAGTGCATACCCTTTGACCCAGAAATAACACTACTACACATATACTTCAGAGAGATGAAAGAGGGGAAGAACTTGTATGTGCTGAAATATTTACAGCAGTACTTTAGAAGAACTGCAAATTAAAAATTCTGGTCTATAAATATAATAGAATATTATTGTTTTGTAAGAAATAACAGTGTAGATTTCTTTCATAACATGACTAATATGGAAATGTCTTGCATGACTGTGCATGTACAACCTATCTCAAATTGCTTGCCTTCTCAACAAGGAAGGGGTGGGGGAGGGAAGAAGAGAAAGAATTTGGAGCTCAAAGTTTTAAAAACGAATGTTAAAAATTATTTTTACATGTAACTGGGGACAAAAAAATTCCTAAATAAATAAAAACAAAAAAAGAAATGACAATCAATCAATAGGGATCAATTCAGAGAAACTTAGGAAGACTTGTATGAATTGATGCAGAGTGGAGTCAGCAGAAACAGGAGAATCGTATATTAAATTGCTACAGCATTGTAAAGGAAAACAATTTTGAAAATTTTACAATATACATTTTTAGACCCATGGCCAATGTGGGGATTGGTTTTATTTGCCCAAACTTATTTTTCACAAGGGAAGGCTTTTGGATTTTTTTTGGATGGTAAAATTCTAGGGGCAGGAATGAAGAGGACAGTCAGTCGACAAGCACTTATCCATCTACTACCATGTGCCAGGCATTGTGCTAAGCACTGGGGATACAAGAAGAGTCAAAAGACAGTACCTGCCCTCAAGGAGCTTACAATCAGATGACTGTCCTCTTTTTCTCTTCTTCTTAGTATATGGATATGTTTACATTTGTTGATTTTTCTAAAGGTAATAATAATTTAAGAAAAAGAAATCATCTAGTCCTTCTTTATTCTACTGAAGCACTGAAAACTCAAGTGACTTGTCCAGTGTTTCATTAAGAACAAATACTAATTGGTATTTGAACCCAAGTTTTCTTCACTTCATTTCTCACTTCATTTTTCTCACATTCACATTCTGTGCACTATATCATGCTGTCTCCAGGAACATAGCCCTATTGTTTGTAAATTTTGAAGCATCTTTAGAGATGGTAGCTATTTTAAAAATTATTATCAGTATCCAACTACATAGAGGAGAGAGACCTATTGATTTCGAGTTAGAAAATCTGTGTTTAAAACCAGACTAGGCCGCTCATAAGCTTTGGGACCTTATATAAGTCTCGTTATCACTCTGGGTTTGAGAGTTTCCTCATGTGTAGAATGAGAACAAGGACTACATAATCTCTAAGATTCTTTCTAGCTCTAACTCCTGTTAATTCTTCTCCCACTTGGGTGTTTTGGCAGCTAGGTGGTATAGTGGATAGAGCATGTAGGTCTGAAGTCACAAAGATCCGAATTCAAATTTACCTTCGGACACATAGTAGTTGTATGACCTTGGGCAAGACACTTAATTTCTGCCTCAGTTTCCTCAATTGTAGATAGGATAATAACAATACCTACTTTCTAGGGTTGTGGTATGGATCAAATAATGTATTTGTGAAGCTCAAACTTCCAGGTCATGTGAGCAACAAGATGGAGGACAAAACATTTTTTTCTGATGCGCAGGACCAAGCTCTCAAACCTCTCCATAACAGAAATTATGTGCTAAAGCTAATGCAACTTAGCTGTCTCTATGGATAGCTTAAGTCCAGAATCTTAAAAAAAAAAGCTAAAAAAATCCAACCCCAGACCTACTCAATAATGATCACTAACCCTAATCAAACTCAGCACCCTTTTCCCACTTCCTATCTTGCTGGCATTGAGGCTGCATGAGCAGACACAGGGTTTACAACAAAATCTATCCCTAATAGTCCAGTCTAGAGACCTTGGCTCTAGGCTGTGGAAATTTACCCTGGCTATGACAATTAGCCAGCTTATCTGTAGCCATTCAGGAGCAAAAGTCTGCCAGGGGCCACAACTTCACTGCAAAGTTCTGAACTGCTAGTGCCAAGGTGGATATCCCAGCAGAGCCAGACACTTGCTGGGGCAGTCAACCCTATAGCACCAGTGCTACAAAGTTCCAAACTGTCAGCATTTAGCCAAAGAGCTAAGGAGTAGAAGGAGTTGGACAGGTGTAGAACAGGGTACCTTGGGTATAGGAGGCTGTGTGACAGTCTACTAAACCTGAGGGAAAGAGCATAGCAGTTGGGGGCAGTTCTGACCACTCAAAAGTCAATTGGGGCAGACAGCTAGTAAGGTGAATAATGAATTACCCAGCATAAGATGAAGCTGACCCACTTTTAGATCTAGCTCCCTAGGAAACCATAATCAGAGGGAAAGGAATCAGAAAAAAGTAATAGGGAAAATAAGGGGGGGAGTTGGGGAAAGACTGAAATTACCAAAAATTTCAAGGAGAAGAAAATTCGAAAGACTTTGAACATAAGTAGATATCAACAAGGAAATCAACAGGGAAAGCAACAAAGGAAATATAGTCACCAGATCTAGAAAATGTTTTCAGGTATTTATGAATAAATATTGCAAAACAAATGAAAATGATACAACTCTTTAAAGGACATAGAACCCTGTGGCATGTGAAGAGAACATGTAAACAACATTCCTGAGTGGTGCAAAAGAGAAATGAGAATTGTGAGACTTGAATTTATAGACAACAGAGCAAAATGATAGGCAAAATAGAAAAACTGGAATCTACAATGGCAAGCTTTGACAAAGAAAGAGAGAACAACAGATTGGGAATGTAAATACACAGAAGTGAAGGATAATCTAGAAGAAGGGAAGTCAAAAATAACATTAAAAGAAAATATTCTCACTATAAAAGCAAAACATACTAGTCTTGAATATAGGTTGTATAAAGACAACTTAAGGATCATGGATCTAGAATACAAAAGGATAGGGGGAAAAAACCCTTAACATCACAATGAAGGAAACCATTGAAGAGAATGGCTCAAAACTGCTAAACATTAAAAAAAAAAGAAAGGAATACCAATCAAAAGAATTCAGATTGCGTCTAGAAAAAAAATCCAAGACTTTGAATTCTAAGACATAAGGTGGTTAAATTTAACAATTAATTTTAGAACAAGTTCTGTAGTGATCAGGAGAAAGAGTTTCAAATACCAAGGAAAGGAAATTTAAATAATTCCAGACTATTCAGCACTCACTAGAAAATGTAGGAGGGAATAGGATGTGTTCTGAAGAGCAATGGGGCTCAGAATGCAGCCCAGGGTAATGTCTCCTGAAAATCTAAGTTTAGTCATACATGAAAAATAGATGGACATTCAATAATAAAGAGACATTTGAAATAATTTTTAGAAAGAAAACCCAAACTGAAGAAATTAGTTGCTTCTTGAACACCCCCCAAGACAGAAATGCAGTAGGAATGGATAAATTCAGTAGTCAAGTGTAGTAACAGTAACAGAATGATGGCAGAAAGAACACTAAGAGACTTCTTTCTAAATGTACACATGGAGGTGGGATGAAGGCAGAAATCTGGTTGAGGTAACAGTAAAAAGGGGGACAGAGGGTATTATGGACATGAATCAATATTTTTGTGGGACTATAATATTTATAAAGTGGTTATTTAGGACAGTGCCTGAGACATGGTTAAGCACTTAATAAATCATTGTTCCCTACTCTTGCCCTTCCCTGAATGCAATCTTCTCGTTGCCCCAAACACTCTCCTCCCCCTTCCTCATCTGGCATTTTAAAAGCAGAACTGGAAGAGGGCTATGCTTAGTTCAGAAGTGCTGATGGAGAAATTCTCAATAGTGTAACTAAATGGAGAGAAATTTAAGAACAAAGAGAAGTCTTCTTATGCTTAGGGCTGGCACTGTCTGCAGCCCCCAACCTTTATTCAGTTAAGTGCTGTGAACTGGCCCCACCTGTACACTCAAAGCAACCTCTGAGGCTGAGATACAACAAAGTATGGATCGATTCTCTGTTGCTTATGCTAATTTTGGCCTGACCATTAACACCAAGAAAACACAGGTTTTCCACCAGCCAGCGTTGTGCACCATCCAGGTGTGTAACTATTAGATACAGCAAATGGAGAAATTTGGAATGCTGTGGCTAAATTTACTTATCTTGGCAGTATACTTTCCAGTGTACACACGAATGAAGAGGTTGATGCACGCATTGTCAGAGCTAGCTCAGTGTTTGGAAGGCTCCAAAGGAAAATGTGGGAGAAAAGAAGTATTAGGCTGTCTATCAAACCGAAGGTCTAGAGAGCCATTGGATTGGTCTAATTATTGTATGGCTATGAAAGCCAGACAGTCTGCCAGCACCATGCCAGGAAACTGAATTGCTTCAATTTGAATTGCCTTAGGAAGAGTTTGAAGATCGCTGGCAAGATAAGGTACTGGACACTGAGGTTCTTAAGCTGAACTGAAAGCATTCAAACTCTGTTGCAGAGAGCACAACTCTAATGGGCTGGCCATGTTGTTTGAATGCCCAGAACTATTTTTAAAATTTTTATTTTATTTTATTTTAGACTCAAAGGCCAGAAGACAAATACAGAACAGAGAAAAGAAACAAAAACATATCATATAAACTTAAATAGAACCTAAATGTAAAGTAAGAAAGAAAAAAAAAACATGTGTGCATAGCAGAACATAAGAAAGGATTCAAAATATGTAACAATATATTTTCATTTTAAGAAAGTCTGTATGATAAATAACACATGCTGTGTTAAGAATTGTTAATTTTTTCTTTGCTTCCTTCTGAGTTTTCTTTTCTTCTCTCCTGTGTACTTTTTTACTTAGTTCTTTTTTCCCCACCCCCCCACCCCACCAGAAGGCTACCATAAGGTTTAGATATTTGTCTATAGTTATAATATATTCGTATACAGAGATATATTTCCCAAACATATTCTACTCCTGATCTTTGTTTTTATGTTTGTACATATCTCATTTCCTATCCTTCCTGCCTCTTCTACTTTTCTTAAACCCACTACCTTGCCCTCCTATTACTTGCCTACCCTCCTCCAAGGATCCCTCCTCTATCCTACCATTCCCATAAATCTAAACACCCTTCTATATCCCCTTTCACCTATTCTCTCATTCTCCCATCTAAAGATCCTTCCCTTGTCTTCTCCTCCCTCCTATGCCCCTGTTTTATTTTTTCTGAACTTAGAAAATTTTTATATTCTTTTAAATATATATGTATATGTATAATATATATATACATATATAAATCATATATATATGCATATATATTTCCCTCTTAAATCCATTCCCAATAAAAGTAGGCTACCAGAACTACCAGCCCTCCTCCCCCATCTAATTCCTCTGTATTGATTCTTCCCCTTACACTGCATTTGTATAAAAAAATTACTCTTTTAAGTTGCTCCTAAATGGTTTTACTTTTAAAATTAATATCATACTCAGATTTATCCCAATATTTCTCATAGCTATCCAATTATTAATAAGTCTTAGATATACATTTTACCTATATAAAAAAAGTAATTAGTCTGTTCTTATGAATACCTTATAATCAGTCTTCAGTATATACCAGTGGCTCTCAACCTTCCTAATGCCGCCACCCTTTAATACAGTTCCTCATGTTGTGATGACCCCCAACCATAAAATTATTTTCGTTGCTACTTCATAACTATAATTTTGTTACTGTTATGAATTTATCTGATATGCAGGATGTATTTTCATTGTTACAAATTGAACATAACACACAGGTTGAGAACTGTTGGTATATACCTTATATTTCTCTTGGTTCTTGTTTGTAAAATTTTCTTTTAAGTTCAGGATTTTTTTAAAACAAAGTCTTGAAAATCTGAGAGTGTCAAATGTCCATTTTTTTCCATTCAAGATAATCCTTAACTTTGCAGGGTATGATATTTTTGACTGGAGCCCCAGTTCTTTTGCTCTTCAATATGCTGTGTTCCAAGACTTGCGGTTCTTTAATGTCTCTGCTGCTAGGTCTTGTGTGATGCCAATTTAGGAACCATCATATTTAAATTGTTTCAGTCCTGATGTTTTTAATATTTTATCCTTGAGCTGGGAATTTTGTAATTTGCCTATAATATTCCTATGGGTTTTCCTCATAGGATCTCTTTCAAGTGGTGATCAGTAGATATTTCCTATTTCTACTTTCCCCCTTGTTCTAATGTTTCAGGACAATTTTCCTTAATTATTTCTTGTATTCTTGTACCAATATTCTTTTTTATCATAAATTTCACTTAGTCTAATTATTTTTATATTTTCTATTCTTGATCTATTCTCCAAATCTGTTGTTTTTCTTATAAGATGTTTTACTTTCTCTTCTATTTTTTCATTATTTATATTTTAATTATTTCTTATCTCATAATTTTGCTGGCTTCACTTTGGCCAATTCTAATTTTCAAGGTGTCGTTTTCTTCCTTAAGATTCTGGATCTCCTTTTCTAACTGGTTGACTTTCCTTTCATAACCTTTTTATTTCGCTTGGATTATTCTTATTTATTTTATTTTATTTTTTCTTAAACCTCTGTCATTTGATTTTTGAAGTCTTTTAAAAGATCTTCTATGAATTCTTTTTGGGCAGGTGACCATCTGACATTATTCTTTGGAGGTTTCTTCACTTCAATATCTTCCTCTAATGATGAACCCTGGTCATTTCTATTCCCATAATAGTTTTCTATGGTTGGATTCTTTCTCCTCTGCCTGTGCATTTTTTGTGGCACTATCTTAATTTTTGTAATCATCTCTACCCCTGAGGTGTGGGAAATGGTGCCTCTTGCCCCAGATTTCAGTTCTCCCCTCTAGTCTGGAACCAAAGCCAAACCTTCAACCCCCTGTAAATGCCCACAGTCAGGGGCTTTCTGTCCCATTACTTCAGCACTCACTGGGCATGTGCTGGTTCCTTCTCGCTCCTACTGTTATTTACAGTACAACGATCTGGCATTCCTTATTGGCGCAGATTCCCTCAGTCTTCCTGGGCTCAAATGCCCAACTCCCCTCACTATATGGGGGTAAAAGTTCAGGTGGCTGGGGCTGATGTAGCCTTTCAAACCAACAAACCCCAAGACTTGCCTCTTGTTTCAATGACTTGCCGCTTGTTAAGACAGAACCTAGTCTGGAGGTATTTACTCTTCACAAAGACCAAACCTCATCCTTGGATTTTTCTTCTGATCTTCTCAAATTATTCCAGGAAGACACTGGTTGTGCCCCCAGTCTTATTTATCTCCACTCACATTTTATTTGTCCCAAGGTGCTATTTTTACTGTTTTCTGGGAGTAAATCTCGAAAGCTTGGAATTTTTAACCTGCTCTGCCATCTTCCCATAACTTTCTGCCCAAAATTATTTTATTGAAAACTCACAAAAGGCAAGTGCTCACTTGGAGGTCAGAAGAAGTGATACAAGGGCACTCTCAAGATCTCTCTGAAGAGCTTTGGAATTGATTGTGTGACATGGGAGACACTAGCACATGTTTTTTAGCATGGTGTGCCTGTGTCAAAGAAGATGCTATGCTCTATGAGTAGTTAAAAAAGGGGGGGTAAATTTAGACATCTCCATCCCAACTGTTCATACAGACTATTTGTACTTGACCTATGGTAGAGTGAGTGTTCCAAGTTTATATTGGTATGATCAGCCCAGGTCAGACACACTGTACACTGATCCCAACGTAGGATGTCATTTTGGTCCTCTGAGTTAGAAGGACAACAAGGAGTTGCTGATTGGCCCCACCTGGTCTTCCTTTATTTCCCCTTTATCCTTTTTAAATTTTATTTTATTTTATTTTTTTCTTCATTGATTGGTTTATTTACTTTTAGTTTACAAAATTCAGTTCCACAATCCCTTGAGTTTCAAATTTTCTCTCCTCCCTTCCCATGTCCCCCTCCCCCCCCCGCCATGGTAGCATGCAATCATGTATAGGATCTGCAAATACTTTCACATTGTACAATAGTTTGGTTGTATAGAAGGGTTGTAACCCATGGAGTGAACAATGGGGAAAAAAAGAAACAAAACCAAACGTGAAAAAGAACGATAGCATGCATTGCTTCAGTCTCCATTTAAACCCTGGTCTTTCTAGATCTTTCTCTGAGTGTAGGTATCTCCTTCCATCCGGCGACTTGTAGAGGTGTCTTAGAGCTGTGTGTTGCTGAGAAGAGTCCAGTTTATGAAGGTTGGTCATCACACATATGATGTGTCTGTGACTGTGTACAAATTTTTCCTGGTTTTGCTCTTCTCACT
>CM053594.1:72050602-72067457 GCA_028646575.1 Pseudocheirus occidentalis | reverse complement strand
AGAGACAGAGAGAGACAGAGACAGAGACAGAGAGACAGAGAGAGACAGAGAGAGGGAGACAGAGAGACAGAGAGAGAGACAGAGAGAGAGACAGAGAGAGAAAGAGAGAGAGAGAGAGAGCTACTCTTTCAGGAGATCTGGTTTTGAGTACAGATTCTGCCTATTATAGTCATGTGGTCCTGGGAAAGTCAGTTTATCCATCTGGCCTTGAGTTTCTTCATTTGTAAAATGGGAATAATAGTACTTCTCTGTCTACCTCATAGGGTTGCTATGAGATCATATAAAAGAAGGTGTTTTGTAAAAAAGAAAAGGGGGTGGGGTTTGTTATCTTATCTTGGGGTCCAGCACCAAAGAGTGAGTGGTAACAGTGAGAGAAGTAAAAAAGTAAAGAGGAGAAGTGTACTGAAGACAGACTTCTCTAGAAGGCCATAAAGCCTCATTTTGTTTTTGTTCAGTTATTCAGTCATGTCCAGTTCTTCATGGCCCATGGCCCATAGCATGCCAGGTCCTTCTATTAATTTTTCTCAAAGTCCATCCAGATTCATGATCACTGTTTCCATGACACTATACATCTCACCCTCTGCTTTCCCTTTCTTTTTGCCTTCAATCTTTCCTAATATCAGGATCTTCTCCAAGGAGTACCATCTTCTCATTATGTGACCAATGTATTTAAGCTTCAGCTTCAATATTTGACCTTCCAATGAATAATCTGAATTAATTTCTTTAAGTATTGACTGATTTGATCTCCTTGCTGTCGAAGAGACCCTTAAAAGTCTTTTCCATTACCATGATTCAAAAGCATCAATTCTATGGCACTCAGCTTTCCTTATAGTCCAACTCTCACAGCCATACATGGCGCTTTACCATATATGGTAAAACCATAGCTTTGACTACATAGACCTTTGACAGCAAGATGACGTCTCTACTTTTTAGCATGCTGTACAGATTCACCGTAGCTTTCCTTCCAAGGAGCAAGCATCTTTTAATTTCATAGCTGCAGTGAGTGTCTGCACTGATCTTTGAGACCAAGAATATAAAATCTGATACTACTTCCACTTCTTCCTTTATTTGCCAGGATGTGATGGGACTAGTTACCAAGATCTTAATTTTTTTAATGTTAGGCTTCAAGTCAGCTTTTACACTCTCCTCCTTCACCCTCATCAAGAGGCTTCTTAATTTTTCTTCACTTTCTGCCATCAAACTGGTATCATCTGCATATCTGGGACTGTTGATATTTCTCCTGGCAACCTTAATTTCAGCTTTTCATTCATCCAGCCTGGCATTTCATATGATGACAACATACAGCCTTGCTATACTCCTTTTCCAATCTTAAATCAATCAGTTGTTTGATTCTTTGTTGTAACTGTTGCTTTTGGGCCCACATTCAATTTCTCAGGAAACAAGTAAGATGATCTGATACTCTCATCTCTGAGGACTTGCCACATTTTGTTATGATTCACATGAAAGGTGCTTTTGTTGTTCTTATTTCCAGTTGTGTCTAAATCTTTGTGACCTCATTTGGGGTTTTCTTGGCTAAGATGCTGAAATGGTTTACCATTTCCTTTTCCAGCCCATTTTACAGATGAGGAAATAGAGGCAAATGTGGTTAAGTGACTTGCCCAGGTCACACAGCTAGTAAGTGTCTGAGGCCAGATTCGAACTCAGGAAAATGAGTCTTCTGACTCCAGGGCCTACACTCTATCCACTGTACCACCTAGTTATCCAAAGCCCCCAAAATCAATGAATCAGAAATAGCTTTTTTTCTGGAATTCCCTTGCTTTCTCCATAGTCCAGCAAATATTGGCAATTTGGTCTCTAGTTACTCTGCCTCTTAAAAAAAACAACCTGTTCTGGTAATTCTCAGTTCACAAACATGTGAACTTTAGCAATAATTAAAACCTAGCTTGCAGAATCTTAGGCATAACCTTACTGGTGTGCAAAATGAGTGCAATTGTTTGGTAATTTGAACATTCCTTGGCATTGTCCTTCTTTAGGATTGGGGCATAAACTGATCTTTCCTAAAACAAAGGCCACTGTTGAGTTTTCCAAATTTGCTGGCCTTCTGAATGCAGCACTTTAATAGTGTCATATTTTAGAATTTTAAATAGCTCAACTAATATTCCATCACCTCAACCAGGTTTGTTGATCACAATGCTTCCTAAAGCCCACTTGACTTCATTCTCTAGGACATCTGGTTCTAGATCAATAACCACACTGTTGTGGTTATCTATGATGTTAAAATCTTTCCTGTATAATTCTTTTGTGTATTCTTGCCACCTCTTTGTAATTTCATCTACTTCTATTAAGTCACTACCATTTTTGTTTTTTATCACGCCCATTTTCTCATGAAACATCCCCTTAATATCTCTAATTTCTTGAAGAGATCTCTTTTTCAATAACCTAAAAGGCAACTCTATACATGGACATCTCCAGATAGTCAATATTGAAATTAGATTGATTATATACTTTGCAGCCAGAGGTGAAGAAGACCTCTACAATCAGTTAAAACAAGATCTAGAGATGACAGTGCAGAACATGAGCTTCTTATTGCAAAATTCAGACTTCAGTTGAAGAAAGTAGGGAAAACCATCAGATCATATAGGTATGTCCTAAATGATATCCCTTATGAACATGAAGTAGAAGTACTGAATAGATTTATGAATACAAAGTAGAAGAGATGAATAGATCTGAGGGATTAGATCTATTAGATGGAATGCTCAAAGAACTAGGGAGAGAGGTTCATAATATTTCTGGGAGAAGAAAGTCATTGAGCTCCAGGTAAGCTGGCAGGAATAACCAATAGGTAGTAAATCTTCCAGATGCTCCCACCTGGACACCTTGACCTTCCACCAGATTTAAGATGTATCCCCCCCCCACATCACACGACTCTCAAAGCAAAAGGCAAAGCTCTGTCCCAGTAGCCCAGATATGAAAAATGATGGTCTCTTTCTCAGTAGCTGGTTCAACAGGCCAAGGAAATAAATACCCTTCAGCATAGTATGTCAGTATCATCTCTGCTCCTGACTTAGTGGGCCAGGACCCCAGTGTCTCCATGGCAACCCCATCCAAATAAATGGGATTGTCTCATTATTTACCCTCACTGAGCTGGACTGAGAGCTGCATTTGGAGTAGAGGGCCTTTGGTTCCAATTCCTGCCATCTGGCCTTGATAGAGCATGCAAGTGGTGATACTGGGATTTTCGAATTCAGAAACTCTAACTTCTAATCCAGCATGCTTACTTACCACTGTCTCATAATGTCCCTCAGGACCTTAGTGGCAAGTTAAGTTAGATCTCTAACTAGCCATTCTGAACACAAGGAGCCCTCAGAACAAGCTTTTAAAGACCAATTCAGGTGTGTGGAGGAATAGAAGTCCCCAAGGGGCAAAGACCCCAAGACTTTGGCCATCTAGGGAGAGACCCTGGAATACCTAGAGGTCACTGCTAACTCTGGGGGAGGGAGTGGAGCAGGATGTGTTAAGAGAGAATAACTAATTAAATTTACTAACATTTCAGTCATGTCCAACACTTGGTGTTTTCTTGGTAAAGATCCTAGAGTGGTTTACTACATCCTTTACTAGTTCATTTTATAGATGAAGAAATGGAGGCAAACATGGTTAGGTGACTTGTCCAGAGTCACACAGCTATTAAGTGTCTGAGGTCAGATTTGAACTCAGGTCTTCCTGACTCCAGACCCAGCACTCCATCCACTGTGCCACCTAACTGCCCACATATTAGAAAACCACATGTTAGAATTATCTATGCTTTATTGTGTTTTTTTAATTTCTTTTGTTAAACATTTCCTAATTGCATTTTAATCTGGTTCAGGACACTCAGGAGTGTCATGAGGGCTGCAAATTTGACACCTATGTTCTAAGGTTTTTTTTAAAAAAAATAGCAAGGAGGGGCAGGTAGATGGCACAGTGAATGGAGCACCAATCCTGGAGTCAGGAAGACCTAAATTCAAATCCAACCTCAGACTCTTGACACACTTACTAGCTGTGTGACCTAGGGCAAGCCACTTAACCCCAATTGCCTTGCCTTACCCCTTCCAAAGAACCAAAAATTAAAAAATAATCAAAAGTAGCAAAGAGGCAACCATTACCCTCTGATGGTAGCATACAGACCATTAGTCCTGGTGATTCTGTGTCTGTGTGTGTTTTTTTCTTGGATGAGCTCCTGGTTACAGATAAACGTTTTGAGTCATTGCAATAACAATAATCCTTCATATTTGTGATAGGCTTTATACTTTTCAAGACCCTTTCTCATCCATTACTACATAGTTGCTTACACAAAGCAACTCTGGAAGATGGCTGAGGCATCTCAGGACTCTTTCTTCCATTTGATAGCGGGAGAAGGTGAGGCTCAGGATAAGGAAGTGAATTGTCCAAGGTCTTAAATCAAATCCAGAAGCAGAACGGGATCTGGAAACCAAGTCTTCCAATTTCACATTGTACCGCTGGACAGAGAAAGATAAACACAGTTGGGGGTGGGGAATGGAGAAGAGAAAAGGTTGAGGAGGGGAAAGGCTGGGTAACTTGTCAGCGATGTTGTAGAGAGCACCTTAGACTACATGCTTCTGAGGTTCCTTCTAATTCCGAGATTCTTTGATAAGGTAGTAATGATAACTCATATTTCTTTGCATTTGTACATATATCAAAAGCAATTTCTTCATAACAATTCCATGAGGCAGATAGCTCAAATATTGTTGCCCCATTTTGTAGATGAGGAAATTGAGGTTCAGGGAGGTTCTGCAACCTCTCCAGGGGTCACAGCTACTCAATATCAGAACCAGATTTCTCCTGACTTAAAGTCCAGTGTTCTTTACAATAGACTATACTACATTACATGGTCTAAATAGTCACATTAAATTTTCCTTTCTTCCCTTCTCCCTTCCCTCCTCCTGACTCCTTGTCTTTTTCTAGACCAGCCTCTCAAGCTGTGAGACTGATTGTTAAGAAGTACTTACTTGCATTACCTAAGTCTGTCCCACTTGCTATGGGAGCCTCATCTGTCCAGTCTTGGCTTTTCCTGACTCTAAGAGTTAAGAACAATGAGTAGACTCGAAACCAGATGTGGTGACACGGGGATGGACCTGAGATTCCTAAATGCCCAAGTACTGGCACCTGAAATTCTCTTCTCAAAACATCTTTTTTTAAAATTTAATTTTAATTTATTTTCTGTTCTGAGACCTCTCCCCTTTCCCTATCCACCAAGAAGTCAAGAAAAACAAAACTCATTACAAATATGCATAGTCATGCAAAACAAATTCACATATTAACCATATTTTAAAAAAAAAGAAGAAAGAGAAGAAAATATGCTTGAATTTCCTCTCCACTGTCTATCAGCTCTCCATATGGAGGCAGACAATATGTTTCATCATAAGTTCTCTGGAACTGTTATTGGTCATTGTGTTGATCAGAGTTCCTGAGTCTTTCAAAATTGATTGTCTTTACAATATTGTTGTTGCTATATAACTTGTTTCCCTGCTTCTGGTCATTTCACTTTGCATCAGTTCACATAAGTCTTCCCAGGTTTTTTTCCAAAACCATCCCCTTCATCATTTCTTACAGTACAGTAGTATTCCAACACATTCATATGCCATAACTTGTTTATCCATGCCCCGATGGATGGGTATTCCCTTAGTTTCCAATTCTTCATTGCCACAAAAAAGCTGTTATGAATATTTTTGTACATATGGTTCTTTTCCTCTTTCTTTGATCTCTTTGGGGGTATAACTCTAGATACTCCTGGGTTGAAGGGTATACACAGTTCAATAGCTTTCAAGGTAGAATTCCAAATTGCTTTACAGAGTGGTTGGACTAAGATCACAGCTCCACTAACTATAGTGCATTAGTGCACCTGTTTTCCCATAGCCCAAGCACCATTTGCTATTTTGTTTTCTTTCTCATTACCCTCATTTCACAAATGAGAAAATTAAAACTTGAACAAGTGAGAAGATTGGCTCAGGGTCACACTTCTTAGGAAGAGGCAGAGATTGGACTAGAATCCAGTTCTCCTGAAAATGCTTAGTCCTGGCTTAGTTACTAACTAACTAGCTGTGTGACCAGATTGAAACAGTTTTCTTCTTTGGGACTTAGTGTCCTCAACTGTAAAATGAGGGCATTGGACTAAATGACCATTAAGATCTCATTCAGTCCTGACATTCTAAGGTTATTCTGAATATTCTTAGATTCCTTCCAACTCTGACATCGTATGTTTTAAGATTCCTTCATTGTCTAAAATTTTATGTTCTAAGTCCCTTCCCACACTAACATTCTAGATTCTATGTTCTAAAGTTCCTTTGATGTCTAACAATATGTTACGAGGAATCTTCCATCTCTGACATTCTATGTTCTATGTCCCAAGAGTCCTTCCAGCCTAACATCTTCCAGTCCTAGGATTTATACCAACAAGGGTATGAGAGTTTGAGAGGGATTAAGACTTAAGGGGAAAACTGGAATATAGTATGGCAGAAACTGGACATAGAACATTATCTAACTCTGTATACCAAAATCAGGTCTAACTGGGTGCATGATCTACATATGAAGGCTGATACTGTAAGCAATATGGGAAAGCAAGGAATAGTTTACCTGTCAGATTTATGGAGTAGTGAAAACTTTATGACCAAACAAGAGTAAGAGAGCATTATAAAATGCAAAATGGATAATCTTGATTACATTAAATTGAAAACTTTCTGTACAAACAAAGCCAATGTAACCAAGATTAAGAGGGAAGTGGGAAATTGGAAAAGAATTTTTACAACCAGTGGCTCTGATAAAGACACATTTCTAAAATACACAGGGAATTGAGTCAAATCTATAAGAATACAAGTCATTACCCAACTGCTAAATGGTCAAAGGATATGATCAGGTGATTTTCAAAGATAGAAATTAAAGATATCTATAAAGCATATCAAAAATGCTCTAAATCACTATTGATTCAAGAAATGCACATCAAAACAATTCTGAGGTACCACATCACACAAGTCAGGTTGGCTAAGATGACAAAACAGGAAAATGACAAATTCTGGAGAGGATATGGAAAAATTGGAACACTAATGCATTGTTGGTGGAGTTGTGAACTGATTCAACCATTCTGGAGAGCAATCTTGAACTATGCCCAAAGGGCATAATATAATTGCATACCCTTTGACCCAGTAATACCACTTCTAGGGTTGTATGCCAAAGAGATCATAGAAGTGGAAGGAAGACCCATATGTACAAAAATATTTATTGCAGCTCTCTTTGTGGTGGCAAAAAATTGGAAATTAAGGGGATGACCATCAATTGGGGAATGGTTAAACAAGTTGTGGTGTATGAATATAATGGAATACTATTGTGCTATAAGAAATAAGGAGTAGATGGACTTCATATTTACCTGGAGAGGCTTATACAAACTAATGCTAAATGAGAAGAGCAGAAACAGGAGAAATTCATACACAATGACAGATACAACATATGTATGATGACCAGCTTTGATAAACTGGACTCTTCTCAGCAATGCAAGGTTATAAGACAACTCTAAAAGACTCAGGATGGAAAGAGATGTCTACATTCAGAGAAAGATCTAGAAAGATCAGAGTTTAAATGCAGACTGAAGGAAACTACATGTTCTCTTTCTTTTCTATGTTCAGTTTTGTTTCCTCTTTCCCATTGTTCATTCCATCAGTTACAACTCTTCTATACAACCAGACTAATGTCCAATGTGAAAGTGTTTGCAGATCCTATACTTGATTGCATACTGCCATGGTGGGGAGGGGGGTTGGAGGGAGGAAAGGGGAGAAAATTTGAAACTCAAGGGATTGTGGAACTGAATCTTGTAAACTAAAAGTAAATAAACAAATCAATTTTTTAAAAAGTCTCAAGGGGAAGGAAGGAAGAAAACACATTCTCTATCCTTCAGGCATCTCACAACCTTGCTGGGACCCGAGTCATCCCCCCCACTAGTTTCCCAAAGTGCCCTGCTCCCCAAACACTTTTCCAGAGAAGAGAAGACAATTTGTAGTATGGAAGAGTTATCCAATATCAAAGTCAGGGAATTGACCAATCTATAAAGTACTCATCATATAGTTGGTACCTACTGAAAGGCACCGAGGTCTTGTACTAGAGAGAAAAAAGGACATAAAACATTTTGCTTGGGTACTTCAGGAGCACTTTTCAAACACCCCAGTTTAGCCCCTGGCTATTGGGTTATTGGCAACAACTTTAGAGGCTTCTGGGCTATAAGAATATTTGCTTGACAAAGTCTATCATTTTTCTTGAAATTTTATCATTCATTCTTTATTCCTTTGGGCTAAATATTATCCTTCCCATTCCCCCATGACAAAATCCTAATCTCCCTGAAGAAGGGAGCACATTCAGTCCTCAACATCTCTGTGGGATAGAGTTTCTCACGGACGGATACAATATTAGATCTGGAAGGGAATTTAGCGATTCTCTAAACTAGCCCCTTCCTTTGATAGATGTGGAAACTGAGGCCCAGAGAGGTTATTTGCTGAAAGTCACACAGCAAGTTAGTGATCTATGTGGGACTGGAGCTCTTTCCTTTAGAGGGTATTTAGGGCCAGGAAGACCTTCTTGGCACCCCATAGTCCAGGTCATGTGGTCTTCAAATCCCTCCTTAATTCTCTTACTGGGAAGTCCTGGGTAGGGGCCAACCAGAGTCCCTGCTTAAAATTTGTTTACTCTAGGCTATATTTGCATCAGGGAGCACCAACAATATGTTGGGCCCTTCAGGAACCATGGAATCAGCCTATTCCTTGGCTGGGCCTATGGCCAATTGGCCCCAAGCCACAGGCTCTGACTTTTCTCTTTCAACAAGGCTGCGTGGGCACTTTGGGAAATCAGAAAGGGACTCAGGTCCCATCTGAGTTGTAAGAAGTCCAAAAGACAGAGGCTGTGTTTTCTCTGGTCAGACTAGGGCAGGGATGGGGAACCTGCAGCTTTGAGGCCACATGGGACCTGCTAGGTCCTTAAGTGTGGCCCTTTGACTGAATCCAAACTTCACAGAACAAATCCCCTTCATAAGATGATTTGTTCTATAAAACTTAGAATTGATCAAAGGGCTGTACTCAAGGACCTAGAAGGCTACTTGTAGGCCTCAAGGATACAGGTTCCCCACCCCTGGAGTAGGGATCTTTGAGAGAAAGTACAAGAGCTCCCATTATAGATGCTTCCCTTTGGGCTCTCTTCTCTCCTATTTCATGCCATCCTATTCCATCCCATTATCATCTAGTCCAGTGGTTCTCAACTTGTGGGTTATGTTCAATTTGTAACAATGAAAATATATCCTGCATATCAGATAGATTCATAACAGTAGCAAAATTATAGTTATGAAGTAGCAATGAAAATAATTTTATGGTTGGGGGTCACCACAACATGAGGGACTGTATTAAAGAGTCATGGCATTAGGAAGGTTGAGAACTACCGATCTAGTCTATTAAAAATATTTATTAAGTGTCTGTTAGGTACAAATTAGGGCAGTAGGTGGCAGAGTGGAGAGAGCCCTGGACTTGGAACTGGAAAGACTCAACTTCATGTGTTCAAGTTTTACCTCAGTCACTTACTAACTATGTGACCCTGGGCAAGTCACTTAACCCTGTTTGTCTCAGTTCCTCAGTAAAATGAGCTGGAGAAGGAAATGGTAAATCACTCTAGTATCTCTGCCAAGAAAACCCCAAATGGAACCACAGAGAATACGACATGACTGAAAAATGACTTAGCCTTTAGGTACAAATAAATCATTGTCCCTAGTATTGAGGATACAGTGATGAAAAAGGTCACTGTCTTTCACTTCAAGGAACTAATAGTCTAATAGGGTGAGAGGATATAACATATACAGAATAATATGATATAAATGAAAAACATGGCCTAGTGAGTAGGGGCTTGAGTCCCCTTTCTGACATGTTTTGATTGGCTTTGTAATCCTGGGCAAGTGCCTTTCAGTGCCCTAGCCAAATGGTTGACCAAATGGTTACAGATCTGTATTCATGGTGGTTGTTTGCCCTTTGCTCTCAAAGAGGACTGTGACATTAGGAAGGTGATGCCATGACTTGCAAGCAAATCAGATATAAATGAGGCAGGACTGTGTAAAGTTACCAGCGTCACCTTTTCCTCAGGAGCCATCTGGGTCCAGTGGTAAGACACAGATCAGGACAACCAGAGATGGCACCAAACGGTTGGTTAGGAACCTCTTCATTAAGCACACCCTAAAATTAAGAGAAACTTCCCCAGAAAGGGAAGGGGGATGGCGAAGCCCATGGAGAAGAGGCATTTCTAACACATCATAAATCTCAGACAAGCTTTGGCAAGGAGCCAAGCGCCTGGGAAGCAGTTCTGGACTCCCAGCTACAAGATGGCAAATTCCCTTTTTACTTTCCCCATACCAAGGCTATATTTAGAGACTTGGGAAGGGAGAGTAGAAGGAAGAGACACAGAGAGGGAGATACACACAGAGACAGAGGCAGAAACTCAGAAAGTCATATAGGGAGAGACATCCATAGAGGAAGACACAGAGAAATGAAGACAGAGAGAGACAGGGCTTAGTTTGGTCCATGTCAGGGCTCAGTCTTTGACTGTTTAAAATCTTTACCTTTTACATGCAGCTAAGTGGTGCAGTGATAGAGCCCTGGGTCTGTAATCAGGAATCCCTGAGTTCAAATTTGTTCTCAGATACTTACTAGTTTTGTGACCCCCGAGAAAGTCTCGTAACTTCTCCCTGCCTCAGTTTCCTCAGCTGTAAAACCTACCGTTCAGGGTTGTTTGTGAAGATCAAATGACGTAATATTTGTAAAACCCTTATATGTTATTGTTTTGTCATGTCTGACTCTTCATGACCTCATTTGGGGTTTTCTTGGCAAAGATATTGGAGTGGTTTGCCATTTCCTTTTCCAGCTCATTTTACTGAGGAACTGAGACAAACAGGGTTAAGTGACTTGCCCAGGGTCACACAGTTAGTAAGTGACTGAGGTCAGATTTGAACACATAAAGTTGAGTCTTTCTAGTTCCATGCCTAGTTCTCTATCCACTGTGCCACCGAGCTGCTCAAAGCATTTACAGGTGCTTAATAAATGTTTATTTCCCTCCTTTCCCCTTCATATCAAGGTGAGGGCTCCTCAGTCAGTGAAGCTGTGGTCATGGTTAAGGTCCAATCTTTGATGGGGGTTACGACTAGGTCTGGAATCAGGGCTCAGTCTGGAACCATGGTTAGGATTGCCTGTCATCAGGATCAAGAGCTAATGTCAAGATCAGAAATCAGTCTCTCACCAGGGTCAAGGCTCAGCTAAGTGACTGGGAAAGATTTATCTTCATATTTTTTTTATCCAACAAACACTGGTTTACTGCTTTCCATCTTCAGATCTTCTTTCTCTGGGTTTCTCCTTTCCCGTATGACATTCGACACAGATATTTATGCAGTTCCATGTTATAACCCCAGGAAAACTGTGAATTCTTTGGTGGTATACGAGGCGTATAATGGTGAGAGAGAGAGAGACAGACAGACAGACAGACAGAGAGAGAGACAGACAGACAGACAGACAGAGAGACAGAGAGACAGAGAGAAAGAGAGAGAGAGAGCTCTCCTACTTTATCATCTTACCTGGCCTGGCCACAGACAGTTAGCTAGGGGTCAGTCTCTGTTCTTTGGTCCTGTTTCCTCCTCTGTAAAATAAGAGAGTTTTACAAGATAATCTCCAAGGTTTCTTCTCACTGACATTCTGTGAGTCTGGGAAGCTCCTTTGTCATTCATTTAGAGCACATCAAGGCACTCAGTAAATGTCTATTCATTCAACAGACATTTCTCAATCACCTACTAGATGCAGAACTCCAGGTTTGGTGCTGAGGGTGATAGAAAGTTTGGGAAGCTAGGGTCCTTGCCTTCATGAAGCTTACATTCTATTTAGGGAATAAGACCCAGATACAAAAATCAAATTAAATTGTGTACCCAACTCTGTATTAGGCACTAAGGGAACAGAAAAGAGATGGAAAAGATGTATCTCTTGGGACTTGTTGATGGAACTGAGAAGAAAAGAGACAAATTCAAAACAATATATCAACAAATATGAGAGGTGTGCAACTGCATAATTCCAAGGATCAGAAGGATCACTTTGTGGGTGAGGGTTAATCTAGGAAGACTTCTTAGAGGAAGTGAGTTTAAACTGGGTTTGAGAAATAAGTAAAAGATGGTTTGGAAGAAAGGGGGAATTAAGTATTTTAATAGAATGCCAGTATCCCTTCTATATTGTGACTTTCCTCATCAAGATCTCGCTATATTCTGGCTTGATATAAGAATTTGAATGGGAATTTGGGGGGGGGGAGGGTTGCAGAAGCTGCAGACAACATGTAAAAGCCAGCGGATGATACAAACAACATTTAGAAACTCAGAAATGCATAAAACATATATGTAGTATTATATAATATCAACATATTTTATCTTTTAATACCATAATAATTCAGACTTCTCTGGTATGAAGGGAAGGCCAAAATATTTTACACAGATTTTCCAGATCATGGGGGTGCCCTGCTCTTAACCTCTGCAATGTGGAAGAGAGAACTGTATACGATCTGGAAGGGACCACAAAGATTACTTATTCTATACACACCCCCAAACTTCAATTTACAGAAGATGAAATGGTCCAGGGGAACAGTATGATTCTAACCCAGAGGTTGCAGGAGACAAGATGGGCTTGCCTAGAGTCAAATATCCTTGCAGAGAAATTGTGGTTAATGAGAGATAGTCTGGCTCAGGTCAGACTATGGAGGAACTTGAATGCTAAAATGAGGAGGATAGACTTCATGGGTTAGGAAATAGGGAGCCATTGTAAGTTTTCTGTAAGGGAGTGATATGAAAATATTAACGAGGACAGCAATAACAATTGCTTGCATTGCCCCTCATGGAATGTTAGATTTGGGAGAGACTGTCTAGAGAAGAAACTGTGGCCCAGAGAAGTTAAAGGAAATTGTTCAAGGCCACAGTGAGCAAGTAGCAGAACTCAGATTCAACTCTAGGGCTTTCATTTGACAATTCCAACCATCTCTCTCCTCATTTTGGGCTGGACTTGCAATGCAAGAAACTTCCAGTGACAAAGAGACTCTCTGTGCCAACGCAGGTCAGCAACTGCTCAGTAACAGAGAATTGGCCTGGGGGCACTGAGAGGTCCTACAGCTGTAAAGTGTCAGAGGCAGCTGGGATTTAAACCATTTAAGATTTAGTCTTCTGACTCTGAGACCCAACTTCATCTACTCCAGCACACTCCCTCCAGTTTATAGCTCTCATATTCCTTAAACCTTTTCTCATTCATGAACTCCATCCCCTAGGCTATACTAGGAAGCGGAAAATTACACATTTGAATGGCCAGAATAGAATTCCAATCCAAATCTTCGGAGTTACACACTAAGATGTTTTCTAAAGGGAATGGCACTAAGGCTGACTCCTGTTCTCTTTGGGAAAGGATGAAATCCGCCCCCCCCTCCCCTTACATCTCCCTCTCGCCTTCGTTTTCCCCCTCTCAATAGAGCCTTTTTATGGAATGGGCTGCCTCAGAGAGGTAGTGAGTTTCCTGACAGGGGAGGTCTTCAAGCAAAGACTAATATTTACCCTTATAGATAGTGTTGTAAGTGATACCCTGCGAGATCCCTTTGAAATCTAAGTCTATGATTCTCCCAGACCACCTACCTGGGGAAAGCACAGGGACCACCAGAGCTTCCTCTTTAGGGAATTTGTCTCTCTTCCTCCCCCTCCCCAACAAGTCTTTCCTGGGAAGAAGACAAGGGAGACCCTGGCTTCACTCTTTCCCCAGAATCCTCTATGATTTCTCCCCGAAAAAGCAAGAAAACTCCTTATTTGGCTGAGCTGAGCCAGCCAGGTCCCTGCCGCAATGAAGACTCTGATTTAACCCTTGGTTTATAAATAAAAGAAGCAATCACAGGAGGGAGCTTAAACACCACCAGGCAGCAACGTAAACAGAGCTCAAAGCCATTCCTGGGCAGGAGGCAGAGACTCTGGGGACTGTGGGAGGGCCCTGGATAAGCAAAGAGGAACCCGGACAATCCTTGGGCCCAGCTGCTGCAGGGATTTAAACCCAGGGGGTAGAGGCCAGGAGATGGAAACCCTGGTGTTTATTTGAATGACACCCAGGCTGCCTGGAAACATGGCCCTGGACTCTTCTCAGCTGAGGCTCTCATTCCATCTGACTAGGTCTGCTCGGAATCTGGGAGAGGTCTGCTCTGCCCCTCTGTACAGTCCTCAGCCCCAGTCATGGTTGTCCTTTTGGACTCCCTTGACTAGGGAGTGGAGAATCTCTCACAGAATCTTAGAGTTGGAAGACCTCAGAGGGCACCTGGTCTGAGCCTTAGCCCAACAAGAATCCTCTCTGGGGACATTGAGAGATATCCCCTACAAGTGTGTCTAGTACCTTAGCCATTCAGAGACTAGAAGTTGCTTAATGTTGTTGTTGTTGCTTGTCCTTCATTCTTGAAAAGGACCATAACATTAGGAAGGTGATACCATGGCATGTAAGTGAATTGGATTTAAGTGAGGGAGGTCTGTGCAAAGTCACCGGCTTTATTTTCTCCTCCAGAGCCATCTGGGTCCAGTGGCCAGATATAGATCAGAACAATGAAGATGGCCCCCAGATCCTATGGAAGACTTTGACCTATTTAAGCCAAGGTCTTTAACAGGTCTCAGTTTGACTGAGGCAACACCCATTCAGTGATTAAGGCTAGGTAAGAAATGAGACAGAGTGGCCTCTTTAACTTGTCAAAATAAATTTAAAAAAAAAAAAGCAATCTGGGAGAGGAAGACCCTCAGGGTTTCTGACTAAAACAGAAAGAATTGCTATAAACATTTGTTGAATTGAATTAAATTGAAAAGGGGAATCTGACTCAATATTAATTCTCCCCATTTCTCCTCTCTGAGACCAAGCAGAATAATCCTACTCCTTCCTCTTCTTCCCCACAGTCTTTCAGGTATAAGAATATTGCTATGCCTATTGTTTCTCTCCTGTTTCTTGCCTTATTAAGGATAAACATTCTTGGTTCCTTCAAGTTATCCTTGTATGGCATGGTTTCCAGGCCCCTCCCCACCCTGATCTTGGTTCCCTGGACCAATTCCAGTTTGTCAATGTCCCTCCTAAAACATGGCACCCAGAAGTGAACATAATATTCCACATGGCCCAACCAGGGCAGAGTATGGCAGAATGATCATTGCCCTGAGTTGTATTCTCATTTTGGCCCCAAAAAGCTATGTGACTTTAGACAAGTCACTATCCCTATAAGGTCCCAGTTTCCTGACTTGTGAAATCTGTGTAGTGGGAGTTTGGGGCAGAGTTACGGAGAGGACTCGAATTTTAAATTGTATCATTATTTGGTATGGATATTGTATCAATTAAATAAATCCTTTAGTGATATACTTATTCTGCTCAGCCCCAGAGGACAGAACCAATAGTAGTAACAATATGTATATGATGTTTTAAGGTTTACAAAGCTTTTTTTACAACTGTGATTTGATTCTCACAACAATCCTGGGGGATGGGGGGGGGAGGAGGAGAGATACTACTGTTATCTCCATTTTGCAGATAAGGAAACTGAGTCAGGCAGAGATTTTTATATAACTTCCTCAGGGTCACACAAGGAGAAAACATCTAAGGCAGGATCTAATCTTGGGTCTTCCTATCTCCAGGTCCAGTATTCTCCCCACTGTGCTACCTGCAGACCAAGTGGAAGTTAAACTGAGGCTGAACATAAGAAAGCACTTGGTAACCATCAGAGCTGTCCGAGAATGGGGTGGGCTGGTCTTTGAGAGACTGGGCTCCTGGGATGCTGTGGAGGGAACTCCTTCGAGGTTTAGAATAGATGCTCTGCAATATTTTATGATTCTAAAGAATTGTATGATTCTAGAGAAGAAGACTGAACAGATTGGGATAGGATGAATCAAAGGAAAAATAATAGTAACACATTTATCTGGTATTTTAAGATTTATTCACAACAAATGAGAGAGGTAATGCAATTATTATCCCCATTTTACAGAGAGGGAAACTGAGGCTTAGAGGGATGATGTACATGCTCAAGGTCACATACCTAGTTAGCTTTGGAGGCAGGAAAAATAGGAGTTTTGAGTCAAGTTGTACCACTTGGTTCCCACCAGCTGCAGGAAACCTGGCTGTGTAATTGCGGGAAGGGCCTAGCATTTGGGGTCAGGCTGTGAGTTCAGACAGCAGCTCTGCCGTTTAATAGTCACATGACTAGGTAAGCCCTTTCATACCTCAGTTTCCTCATCTGTAAATCGTAGCATTGAATTAGATATTAACAGCTAGCATTCATACAGTTTTAGGGTCAGTAAAGAGCTTTTTTAAAAAAAATATAAATGTGATCTCATTTGACCCTCACAACAACCTAGGAAGGCAGGTACTATTATCCCCATTTTACAGATGCAGAAGTTGATACTTAAAGAAGTTAAGCCAGTTGCCTGTGGTCACAGAGAGAGCAAGGTTCAGAGGTCATATTTGAACCTAGGTCTTACCAGTTTCAAATCTTGCCCCCTATCTAAAAAAATGCACCCCACTGGATTTCCCATGATTTTTAAGGAACTCCTATGATCCTATGTACCCTATCTATGTTGGTTGCCTACCAGGCCTATAGCTGAAAATTTTTTTCATTGAACTAGGAGCCATCAGTCCTGGATCTTAGTCCCACCTCCACCAATGATTCTCTGGGTGACCTTGGACAATTCACTTCCATATTCTGGGCCTTGGTGTTCTCCTCTATAAAAAAAGAATAGCTAGACATGATTGGGTGCTTTTTTTGAGGCAGTTGGGGTTAAGTGACTCACCCAGGATCATACAGCTAGTGTCTGAGGTCA
>CM053594.1:72025323-72050102 GCA_028646575.1 Pseudocheirus occidentalis | reverse complement strand
CCCCCCTATTCTCCTGTGTGGCAAGATACTCAGTTTAGAGTTTACAACATAATGCTTTTTAATGATACTTCCAGCTTTTTTGCATGGACAAAACCAGTTGAGAGGGGGGTGGGGTGAAGTGTGATCCAGGAAGGTGATCTCACAGATTGGGGGAGAAGGTAGTCTTGTGAAAGGGGGAGCACAAGAATGAGTCCTAAGAGTTGGTAGCTGTGCCACATAATATAATGGACCAGAGAAGAAGTGAGAGACTAGATATTATTTGCCATTAAAGAAGCAACCCCCCCAAAAAAAGAAATCAGCACCCTGGGACAAAGCCCCATTTGCCAGGTACTAGGTTCAGTATATCTGTTCCCTGCACTGTGGGTTCATATTCTTATCCATCTCCTCGTTTTCCTCTCAGGTATCAGCTGTCATCATGCCCTCCTCCTCCCCTCAGGAGTCCTCCCTCCTTGCCAGTCCCAATGCCACAACCCCAGCCAACAGCAGCATGGAAGAAAATCAGTTCTTTCATGCTTTCTCACTCTTGGACAAGAAACTGCATGATGGCTTTCCCAGCCTGTGGGTGGCCCTGCTGGCTGTCAATGGGACCATCTTCCTAGTCGGAGTGGCACTCAATGGCCTGGCCCTCTATGTCTTCTGCTTCCGCACGAGGACTAAGACCACCTCCATCATCTACACCATCAACCTAGTGGTGACAGACCTGTTGGTGGGCCTGTCCCTGCCCACGAGGTTCATTATCTATTACGTGGCTCAAGACTGCCTCAACTGCTCTCTCGTGCATGTCTTCAGCTACTTTGTCAACATGTACTGTTCCATCCTCTTCCTCACCTGCATTTGTGTGGACCGTTACTTGGCCATTGTCCAACTGGAGGCCTCGAGGAAATGGAGGAACCCCAGCTGCACCAAAGGTATCTGTGTCTTCATCTGGGTCTTTGCCGTGGTAGTAACCTTCTCCGTCCTTTCTGTAGCAGTCCAGGGAGGCTCCTGCTGCCGCCTCTTTGCTTTGACAGTCTTTGAATACCTCCTGCCTCTGGTGGTGATCACCTTTTTCACAGGGAGGATCATGTGTGCACTGTCCAAGCCCAATCTTATGCATCAGAGCCGCGAGCGGCGAATGCGTGCCGTACAGCTACTCCTTACTGTCCTCGTCATCTTTCTGGTATGCTTCACACCATTCCATGCCCACCAGCTGGCTGTCTCTCTCCATCCCCAAGCCATATCCAAAGAAGCAGATCTCGTGGCCTACCATGTCACCATCACCCTCAGCAGCCTCAATAGTTGCATGGATCCCATCGTCTACTGTTTTGTGACCAACAGCTTCCAGGCCACTGTCCGGGGCCTCTTTCGCAGGAGCGAGCCAGAGCAGACCAGCGGGGAGGTCATCAGCATGCATAAGAGCTCCAAGGGCTCCATCCACAATGCCATCATCCCCTGCTCCAGAGCTCTGGCCGACGGACCCCGGGCATAGTCAGGAGGCTAGAGGATCATAAGAGAGGCCAAAACAATGAATGAGGTGTCGTAGAAAAGTCTTGGAATTGGAGTCACAAGCCTTGGGTT
This sequence comes from Pseudocheirus occidentalis, assembly GCA_028646575.1. Classification (NCBI taxonomy): domain Eukaryota; kingdom Metazoa; phylum Chordata; class Mammalia; order Diprotodontia; family Pseudocheiridae; genus Pseudocheirus; species Pseudocheirus occidentalis. Next base: position 72,048,545 of record CM053594.1, on the reverse strand, counting down.
CAAGTTTGGACTCTGTTCCTGACTACCTATGTGAACTTAGTCAGGTTTCCACTTATCTGGAGATTTAAAATGTCCTCATCTGTAAAATAAAAGGCTGACTCAGATGAGCTTTAAGCTCATATAAGAGTTCAACTCTGGAGCCTATGATCCTGCTTGGACTCTGATGACATCTATTCCACCTCTGCCTCCATCCAGTGTGACCTCAGATGAGTTTCTTCAACATTCTGGGCCTTCGTTTCTTCACCTATTAAATGGGGATAATAGTGCCTGACCTTCCTACCTCATTGGAGAGTAGAGAGGGTGAGAGCAACCTGTGACACTAAGATCATCAGATACTTAGAGACATATCTGGCCAAGGCAAATAGACATGGGATTTAGCTACTTAATTCTATTCTTAAAAGGGTTTCCTGGGGACTCAGTAGTTAGTTAGCAATTCTCTCTTTAGTTCTGGGGATTCCCTATTGGTTAATCAGTTTCTGGGGAAGTCTCCCTATTCCCCCATAGACCTTGTGCACCGGAAGGAGAGAATGGGGGGGGGGGGAAGGGAGCAAACAAAAGAGAAAAAGGTGCATCAAATGGAGAGGGATAGAAAAGGTGCTATCCAGGGTCACCTGAGGGTGAATATATAAAAATGTTCCCTATGCCTGATATTAGGGTAAAACATAAAGCTTTTCAAAAACACTTTTCCCAATCTAGTCTATCATCAGACTTTATAACAGCCTGGAAGGGTGGCAGGAAAAGGATTCTGTCTAGGGCTTAACAAAGTCCTTAATAGATGCTCATTGTTGCCAATGATGATAATGGTCCCCATTTTTAAAAAAAGAAAAATGGGATGGAAAGTAGTGATCTGCCTGAGGTCACAGATCTCCTGGCTCTTGACCAAGGAATCCTTCTACTAAACATCATCACTTCCCTTCATCCTAAGCATTAGCTTCCAATGGGCCTGTCCTGCCTGATGATGCTAGCCCCCAGACTAGAATCTCCTGTGTATCTCCTCTTCTGACTTGAATAAAAGGAAGGAAGACCACTGAGGGAGTCCCAAGTAGGGTCTCCACTTAGAACTTCTAACTTACCTCCACCTGCTCAGTGTGCATAGAGTCTTAGAGCCAGTGTAAGTATAGGTGGAGGGCACTTTGGAAGGGAGGAGGAAGTCTTCTTCTCAAATATAATCTTTGAGTTGTATCTTAGATAGCATGAAGACAGTGTAGTAGATAGAGTCCTGGACCTGGAGTCAGAAAGAACTGAGTTCAGATCTTGCTTCAGACACTAGCTGTATGACCCTTGGCAGGAGACTTAACTCTGTTTGCCTCCGTTTCCTCATCTGCAAAATGGGGACAATAATAGCACTGACCTCACAGAGTTTTAGTAAAGAGCATATAAAATAACATATGTGGAGCATTTTGGAAATCTTTATGCTATATAAATGTTAGCTAGTTTTATTCTCTGCACCTATGGACTCTGCTCCCCACCCCCAATCATGCTTCACTGACGAAGGGAAGGAGTACTATGGGACATACTCACTAAACGTGTCTGCTATAGAATTTACAGCTGGCAGGGACCTTAAGGATGATTTAGCAAATCTTTTCATTTTACGGACATGGAAATGGAGCCTCAACAAGGTGGGAGGGACTTGTGTATCACAGCCACACAGCTAAGAGGTCAGATCTGGGATACAAACCCAAGTCTTCTGACACTGAATCCAACACTTCATTTCCTGTATCCAAACCAGGGTGTCTACCCCAAAGGAGTCCACAGGAGTGGACTTCAGGGTGCTGGTGAATATGGATGGGGAAAATAATTGCATCTTTATTTTAATATAATTGGTTTCTTTTATAATCCTGTGTATTTTAATTTACACATTTTACATTATTCTGAGTTGGGGTCATTGGGCTTCATTAGACTGCCACAAGAGTCCAGGACAAAAAAAAAATCAAAACCCCTCCCCTACCCCTTTGTATCCTCTCTAAAGAATACTGGGAGCAAAACTCAAAACCATGGGGTAAATTGGTTATCACCCGAGCCCCGATAAATTTGCTGCAGTCTCACTTGCTAAAAACCAGTGGTTCATTTATTGAAAGCTAATTCTTGAGGGTTCTTATTCTTCAGAAGTCCTGCTCATTTTGATGACCTCTCTAGAAGTTTCCACTGGGTCAGAAAGAGATTTCATAGTGTGGTCTATTCGAAAGAATACCATATATAAAGTATAGAGGACCTGTGTTCAAATCCACAAATTACTACCGGCATGTCATAAATTAGGGCCTAACCTTCCCATCTGTAGAATGAGAAGAATGGACTAGACAACACCTAGGGTCCTTTCCTGCTCTGAAGTCCCATGATCCTTTGTTCTCCCTCTAAGTTCCTGGGCAACATGGACCTTTGACAAAATGGAGACATTACAGAGTTCATATTTAGAAATATCCACATCCCTTCTTCAGTTCCCACTTCCCTAGTCTTGGCATTTTCCCCACTCCCACCCCTGCATCTCAAGATGCTCAGGTGCTTGATTCTTCTTCAAATGGAACAACCCATTTCCCAACTCAATGCCTTTGCCATGATTGTACACCATGTCTCGGGTGTGCCCTCTTCTCATCTTCATGTCCTGGCTCCTTTTAAGACTTGGTTCAAACCCCACCTTCCTCAGGAGACCTTTCTCAGCCCCTGAGTGCCCCCCTCCTACATGGGCCATGCTTACCCTCTGAGATTACCTTCCATTGGCACAATATCTACCTTGTATATACAGTTACTTGCATGTTGTTTCTTCCACTAGAATGGGAGCTCCTTGAAGGCAGGGCCCATGCTTTTTCCCTTTATTTGTACCTGGAGCACTGAGCACAGTGCCTAGCACATAGTAATGACTTAAGGACTACCTGTTGACTGACTGTCTAAAGACTTCAAAGCTATTCCAGGACCTTAAGTGTCTAAGAATCCTTTTTAAACCGAAGGTGCTCAGATCAGAATATTCTCCCTGTACTGAAGCTGGGAAATTTCCCAGTAGCCCCCAGTTCACACCAGAAGGGTGGCTACCTACTCCTCCTCCTTGTAAGGCTGATTCTGCCTTTGAGGGGCAGTCTAACCCTGCATTTCCTCCCTGGAAAAGCCCTGTGACTCGAGGCACTGAGACCTGATTCCTCCTGGCACTCCAGTTGGCAAGAGAAGAATGTCAGAGACAGCAAAGAGCTATCCAGAGCCAGAATCAGAGAAGTTACCCTGGCCAGCAGCTTACTTTCTTGCTCTGCATTGATGGAAGTACTGCCCAGGCAGACCCTGCAGCAGAGAACCCTCCCAGATACGTTTATTTATGGGATCCTGGGTTTTTTTAGGTCCAACTCTGAGACCTAAAATGAGCCCCCAGGAGAATCCTGAGTGGGGGTGGGACTTGCATTGCCTTTTGAACTGGAAAGATGCTACTGCTGAGCTGAATGCCCCATGGGTCTGTGACGCTCTAAGTCATAACTCTATAGGAATGAGGAAAAGTGGTGATATTGATAATGATGGAGGAAGAGGAGCCCAAGAGCAGGCATCTGCCCTAGGAAGAGACCTAGAGACCTCCTCCCACCCATTCCTGGCTCTTCTTATAACTTGTCATGTGACCTCAGGCAAGTCACGTTTCCCTTTGGGGCTTCCGGTTCTTTTCCTGGAAGTGATCATCTCTAAGGTTCCTCCCAGTCTGGATGCTCTGTGTTTTATGATCCTAAGATCCAAAGAAAGACCAGCATCAATGAAAGTAGAGGAAGAGCACGTTGGGACAGAGGGGGGAAATCCCTCTACCTTGTGACCTTCTACTTCCTCCACCAAGCAGTATTCCTGGATTGCTTCACATCTTCCAGGCTGGTCTCTTGACATGACCAATATCAAGACCTTCTAAACCTATCCTACTTTAGTATTAATGAGAACATCTGCTTCCTGGTCCATGACATAAGCTTGCGTAAGGATGAAGAGTTTGCTAGGGCATGAGGTCTGGACTGGGTGAGACATCCTTTCCTCTGCTGACTAGGGCTTTCCCTAACAGACCAAATCACAGGCTGAGGATCCAGGGAGGGACTCAGACGTTAGCTATGCCTTCCTCAAGCTTAGTCTCTACCATTACCTCATGTGAGAGACTCCCAACTCCATCTCCCCAGAGCAAAGTCATTCCTGTTAGTGCATGGGCTTAGCTGGGATATAGGAAATACAAGTGGTGGGGGGATGAAGGAGCTAAGCTGGTGAGGCTATGTGACGATGGTGGTTATGATGTCCAAGGTTAAAATCCCATAACTCTGGGACCTAGAACCTTTTGAATTCAGATAATATCAGAATTGATAGTAGCCTTAGAACATAGCATAGAAGGTCAAATACACACATGTACAAATGTGTGTATGTGTATACATGTGTATGTGTACCCATACATGTGTGTGCACCCCTGTGTATATGTATATATAATTATAGAGCTGAAAAGAACTTTAGAGCAAGATATTATACCATAGAATTTTTTGACCTGGGAAGAACCTTAAAATAAATATAGAATTTTAGAACATAGATCATTAAACATGGAATGATAGAATATAAAAGGTTGGAGGTGGAAAAGGCATTAAAACATAGCATATTAGAACTATAAGGGACCCTAGAGATTATCAACCAGAGATTCTTTATCTGGAGCCCATCAACTTTAAATATATATATATTTCAATATAATTGATTTCCTATGTATTTTATTGTATGCACTGAAACCCATTATTCTGAGAAGGGTCCACAGACTTCCCAAAGGCTCCAGGACACACAAAAATAGGGCTAAGAACACCGCTCTGTATGCCCTGATGATGAATTAATATGAATTTGAGTCCAACCTCCAACTGGTGGAGCATTTCTTCCCTCCCAAGCTCAGCTCTTGCTCCAAGTCCCATACAAGGCCTTTCCCAGTCTCTTAGGCCCTAGTGTTTTCTCCGCATTGAAAATGCTTTAGATTTCTTGATATACATGTAGTATTTACTTATTTGTATGCAGGTCGAATCCCCCGGGGGGAATATAATCTCCTTGAGGGCAGAGATCATTTTGTTCCTGTCTGTGTGCCCCCGGTGCCCAGCACAGTCCCTCACCACATTAGGCATAGTAAGTCATATTTGTTGAGTTGAAGTGACCACTTCATTTCACCAAAGAGGAAGCAGATGCCTAGAAAGGGGAAGTGATTTTTAGAGAGTATCACAGCAAGCACAGGGGCATAGTCAGAACTAGAACCCAGGTCTCTAGAGGCCCAGGTCAGTCTGTGCTGTTTCCACTAGGCCAGAAGGTGATAAGTATTTGCAAACCACTACCCCTCCCCTCCCATCCCCAAATTTTCTTTTAGTTAAAAGAAAATGTCATGTATATTTGTATCAGATGTAAACAATTCCTGTAATGAGACGTCCTGAATTAAAGCTGTTTATTCTGACTGAGTGGCCTCCACTTCTAGGACTCTGGGCATGTCCACTGGGCTAGGTTCCGCAGGACTGGAGAGCAACAGGTTGTTCCTGGAAAGTGACCAGGTCTATGTGACCCAGAGAGGCCCTAGGTGGGGGAAAGAAGGAAGGGGAGGGGGGCGGGTGCGGAGAGCAGCCTACAATTGAACAGACTCCCAAATAGGCCTGGGCACACAAACAGTCCTACGCATCTGCCCACATCCTGGGACTCATACTCACACACACACATATATACACATATGCCTACATACTACATACATGCATACTTAAATGCTTTTAGAGATGTGCATACAGTCAGACATAATCATGTCACATATCGCAGGTCATAGATAGGAGAGATTTTAGAACACAGGGTGCCAGAACTGGAAGAGGTTATAGATTTATAGTTAGAAAGGATACCGTAACCCCCTCAGTTTACAGAAGATAAATCTAAGATTAGGTGACCCACCCAAGGTCACATAGTAGCAGAACCAGGGTTTGGACTTCTGACCTCAAATCCAGTGCTGCTTCTACGACATCACAGTCATTGTGCTCATGCCTTAACATATAGAATGGCATATGAATGTCAGCTGAAAGAGATCTTAGAATACAGAATGCAAGAGATGGGAGAATCATTGCCATCACAGATTCATTCTTATATCCTCAGAGGCTTTGGTTCTGGATTTTCTTGTACTCCAACCATCACACACACCCCATTCCCAATCCAGTAAGTGATCTCTTTCCTTATTTGGAGACTAGTTGGGCCTCAGAATTGGGCCACTTAGATATTTTACATCTGCCAAGGCTCTGGCATCACTGAGCGCTCACTAGGTTCTACCGAGTAATTCCAGTTTTGGGGACATTCTTGCTGGCTGGACGCACGGTCTAGGGGTGTGCTGGGATTCCTGTCTGTCCTGCTTCATTAATTCTCACTCTCCCAAAGCTTCCTAGATTGAGGTCTGTTCTAACGGGCAACCCAAGTCCTCCAGGTATCCCCTCCTTATTGGGAGACAGGAGACCCACAAACATCTGCATATGCAAATCAGAAATGCTCTCAAGTTCCCAGAGGTCTACACCCAGACAATCCCCACAAACACATATGCAGTGACTCAGGCTCTCTTAGCTTTCATGCAGCGTCCCCCCTTTCTTCTGTACCTCTAAATCACCTTCCCATCCATTCAGTCTAAGAACAAGGCTCCCTCTCTATCCACACTCTGCGTCCCAAGTACTTTACCTCCAAGGCTGGTCCTGCCTACTCATCTGGTAGTAGGATCCCCAATAGCACAGTACCCGGTATATAGGAGGTACTTAATAAATGCTTGTTGATATGAGTTATTGACTTATAAAGCCTGAGAAGTAATCACAACTATAGGCACCTACATCTGATGCCTCTTCACAGTCTATGGGGTCTATGGAATTTCCTCTCACCATTCCCCTACCACCATCCACCATAATGAACTTTATGACATTCCCTCGGCGATTCTTACAGTCTGAAAGTTTCCCATATTCCACATATTTCTACAGGTGGGCTCTATTTTGGGTACCATATACCTTCTTGGTCAACTCTTTGATTTTTGTCTCTTCTTACTCGGGCTTCTCTCTTCCACATCCTGATGCTGAGCATCCTATATTTTGTGGTATGCCTTGGGATATCTTTCTTCCCCTTATTCTATTCCCTATAGCTTGATTAGATGAAGAACCCCAGTTCTTAACCTGGGGTCCATGATAACCCTAATGAAGTGTATAGATTTGTACAGATTTCTGGTGGTTGGTAAAGTTGGAGAATGAAAAATTACATCCTTAATTTCACCAGACTTTAATTGAAATTTAACATTTCCCTTGATTATGAATATAGATAACAAACTGTTATTCTGAGAAGGGGGTCTATAGTCCTTCCAAGACTCCCAAAGGGATCCATAACACACACATTAAGAACCCAAGAATAGGGGGTGGCTAGGTGGTGCAGTGAATAGAGCACTGGCCCTGGAGTCAGGAGGACCTGAGTTCAAATCCGGTCTCAGATACTTAACACAAAAACTAGCCGAAACCCCAACTGCCCTCCAAAAAGCAAAAAAAAAAAAAAAAAAAGAACTCGGGAATAGATGAAGTTGCTCCTTCAAATTCTAAGTCTTTTCATTTTTCTTTTAGAGGCAATCAGAGTTAAGTGACTTGCCCAGGGTCACACAGCTAGTAAGTGTCTAAGGCCAGATTTTAACTTAGTTCCTCCTGACTCAAGGGCCAGTGCTCTATTCAATGCTATCCAGCTGCCCCAAGTCTTTTTGTTACAGAATTCCTTTTTCAAGTCTTCTTAAACTATTTGAACTCCCTCCTCTTAGAAGAGAGATGGTAGAGTATAGGTAGAAAATGAGGCATACATTGTTAGGGAAAATTTCTGTATTTCTTTGTTTGGGGGAGAGGATAAAGGGGTGGAGACTAATTGGAAAGTGACAGGGATTTGAGAAAAACATTGACTTAATTAAAAATATAAAACAAACCTGCTGTGAGCCACTGAAAAAAGAACCCAGCCTCTACTCTAGCTCTTCCTACTTAATGAGATTTCTATATAGCATCACCTGATACTGGGCGGCCTCCTCTTCACTCTGGCACACAGAATGCTTTACCTTTCCTTGCCTTCCCTGGTTATATGTTATAGTAGTAGGAGCCTCACTCCCTGATGACTTTGGACTAGAAAGAACCAAGAATGTCATCTGAGGCCTCAATGCTTTGGGCCGGGTCTCGGAAAAAAAGAAATTGCAAAAGTTCACACCAGAGGTGGACTTACTGCCTGATCTAGTAAAGTAAACAACCTAGCCCCTTGTATCAAAAAAGGAATTATGGGGCCATGGACAGACTCAAACGCTTTGCCTTGAGGACTTGGGACCTCATCTGGGCCTACCTAGAGATCTTTACCCTTCCTTTCTCCTATCTAGAGCTCAGCCCCCAAAACACCTACTGGCTAGTAAAAGAAACCTTACCAGCTTGTACCCTACAGCACCTGAAGTGGGGTACTTGTCTATTTCTACCACCACAAGCACACACCCCTACCTTGAGCCAAAACAAGAATATTTGTCCCACAAACATACAATGGTCTTCTCCCCCTCTCAGATCATGGACAGTGAAACAATTTTCTTTTCCAGAAAATCTTCTAATTGCTATACCCCCAAAGAGTATTGCTGAAATGATCCCTCCAGGCCCCCCAATTCTTCCCCATCTCCATCAATACCTCCAATGTGATAAAGAGGAGGGAATACTGGCTCCAATGTAGTTCTAGGGATACTGTCAGGGACATGCTCATTATTTTTCCCCTAAACATACCCTGCTTCCTACCTCCCCCATTATTGTACAACCCCGTTGTTATAGTCTCTCAGGCTCACAACCTAGGAGTCTTTCTGGATTTCTCACTCTCTCTCATTTCCCATATCCCAGTTGTTGCCAAGACCTGTGGATTTCACCTTTGCAGTATATGTCAAATGAGCCCGTCCTCTGCCTCCTCTCCTCCCAGTCCCTTCTCTCCTCTTACTCTGCCACCACTCAGGTACAGGTGCTCTCATCATTTCACACCCCATTACTGCAATAGCCTGCAGGTGGGCCTGCCTGCCTCGAGTGTCCCTACTCCAATCCACCCTCCATTCAGCCACTAAAATAATTTCTTAAAGCACACATCAGACCACATCACACACACTCCCAACCTTGACTCAATAACATCTGGTTTCCAATTGCCTCCAGGAACAAATACAAAACGCTCTATTTGGTATTCAAAGCTCTTCTTAACCTTTCCAGGCTTCTTACACCTTACTCCCCACCATGTGCTCTTCAATCCAGTGACTTGGGCCTGCCGGCTGTTCCAGCAACAAGACGGCCATCTCTGCTCTGAGTGTTCCCATGCCTGGAATGCTCTCCATCCTTTGCTCCAAATACTGACCTCGTCTACAGGAAGCCTTCCCCAAACCCTCTCAATTGCAACATCTTCCTTCTGTTACTTATTTCCTATTTTTCCTGTCAGTAGCTTGCTTTGTATTTATTTATTTGTTTATATGTTGTTTCCCCCATCAGACTGTAAACTTTTTGAGTGCAGAGACTGGTTTTTGCCTCGTTTTGTATTCCAAGCTGTTAGTACAATGTCTGGCACAGAGTAGGCGGTACTTAATATATGTTGATTGATTGATTGATTTTCATACTTACATGCTCTGGCTCTGATTCTGTCCCACCCCACTCCTCCTCAGGTTCAGAACTACCCCCATTTAGATGTCTAACATCTGCCAGGGCTCTGTCATCACTGTCCTAGCCATTGGTCCCATTCCATGAAAATTTGCACTAAAACGCAGAGTACATCCAGTATTGCTGGCTCAATAGACAGGATGAGGACCTTGATTTCCATATTCTACTTTACTTTCCCCCTTTCCTAAATTGAAAGAACTCGAAAACCTATTTGAAGACACCCACAAATATCTGGGGATCTTTGTCCAAAATACACCCTAAAATTATCTGGGAATCCTCACCCAAACAACCTCCTCAAATACATACACTGACTTATACTTTCTCAGTTTTAGGACTTGACACTTACTAGTTCTGTGACCAGGGGCAAGTCACTTAACTCCACATGACTCAGTTTCCTCACCTGTAAAATGAACCGGAGAAGAAATTGGCAAATCATTTCAGTATCTTTGCCCAAACCCCCCCCCCCAAACCAAACGAGATCACAAAGGGTCAGAAACAACTGAAATTTCTCACCAACAATAATACTAACACACTTTACTCTTTTTGATTCCCCACTAATTACTTCAGAGACAAGACTAACGCTCCATCACTCTGCCCTTTTCTGAAGGTTTCTAACTCTCTCTGGCCCAGTCTCAATCAGTTAACACTTACTGAATGCCTCCTTTGGGAAAGCTGGGACCCAGGCCTCCGGACCAGGAGTTCAATGTGCCTGCTAAAACATCAGGCTGTTCCCATAGCATCTACCTGCCTCAAAGAGTTCTTGTGCAGATCAAAGATGACATTTATAAAGTGCTTAGCTTAGCTCCTGGCACACAGTAGGTCTTTCATAAATGCTTCTTCCTTTCTCTTCCTTTCACTTTCCTCTAGACAATGAGGAGTCTCTGAAGGTTCCCAGGTCCCCTTGGAAGGATGTCAAAGAGGAAGATGCTTCCTCTTGGCCTTAGTCACCCTGTTCAGGACAGGATGGGGCAGGCAGGGCAGCAATCCCAGAGCCTGCCATTCACCAGCACCTGTCAGAGCCAGAGGTAAATATTTGCCGGAGGGTGTTTAGAGAGAGAGCAGGAAATTAAGAGCAGGAAATTACAGGGTCAACCCCCCTTGGGGGAAGTTCCTGCTTTCTGTAGGATTCTGACACCCTGAGGCTGGAGCTGGCAAGGGGCCTGGAGGCTGAAGGACAATGAGAAAATCCAGAGGAGGAAGAGGAGACTGGAGACACAGAGAGAAACAGGTTCTCATCTTCCTTGTTCATGCCTTTGGCTCTCAGAACTTTCTAATCACAGACTCCTACATTCAGAAAGCCTCTCAGAAATCACTTAGTGCAATTTTTTCATTTGACAGGTGAGGAAACTGAGGCCCAGAAAGGGTAAGGAATTTGCCCAAGTTCACACATGGAGTCAGCATCAGTTGGGGTAGACCCCTGTTTCTGTGACTACCTGGCTCATACCCCTTCTTCTCCATGGCACATCTCAAAGAGGAGAGAGGGAGAGTGGTGCAGAGATTTGGGAGAAAGAGATAGACAGTATGAAGAAGAAAGGCAGGGGCAGAGAGTAAAAGGAGGAATTATTGAGAGTGAGAAAGAGGGGAGAGGGGATGAAGTAAAGATAGAAAGAAGGGAGTGGTAAAAGATACAATGGGGAATGAAGGGAGAAGGAGGGAGGTGTTGAAAGATACCAGAAAACAGTAGAGAAGAATGTTGTCTCAACTGTCTGCCCTGTCCCCTGCTCACTTCCTCGGTCCCCAACACTTTCTATCAATCTAGTCAAGACCCCACCCAAGCCTTCAAATAGAAAGGTGGCCCAGAACTGCATGACAATGGGACAAGTGGTCACCTTATGGGCAGCTACTTGATACAATGGATAGAGTGCTGAGCCTGGAATCAGGAAAACTCATCTTCAGGAATTAAAATCTTACCTCAGACACTTTCTATCTGTGTGACCCTGGGCAAGTCACTTAACCCTGGTTGCCTCAGTTTCTTCATCTGTAAAATGGGCTGGAGAAGGAAATGACAAACCACTCTAATGTCTTTACCAAGAAAACTCTAAATAGGGTCACAGTTGTGACTGACATGAATCCCTTATCCAACCACTCCCAACAATCCCAGTCATAGGATATAGTATTTGCACTTCTCTCTTTTGCATCCTCCTGCTGTTTTCTGAATTTGGGCATCCCATATCTTTTGGTGCGTATCATTGTCCAGCAGCAGGAATGTACGCATTGAGCCAGCTATGCCCCTCCTTCAAGCCAATAGTAATACTTGGCATGTATATAGTGCATTAAGGTTTACAAAACATTTCCCGTACATTATCTCATTGGCTCCTCACAACAAACCTATGGGCACTAGACCCCTCTAACCTGGGGTACCCTCTCTCACATGTGGGCCCAATAAAAGTTACTTATCCCTCTCAAAACCATGGCTCAGCAGGTCCCGCCAAGGTGTTACTTTTACAAGCTACATTGGACACATGAGCTCAAAGGCATAGCAAATAAATCCCCCCATACACACATTAGGTACAAGCTCCCACAAGTTTGAGCACCAGGGACAACATAGAGAGGGCACATATATTAAAAAAGAGAACATGTATTAAAAGGCACATTTAGCTAGACGGCCAAAGTGGATAGAGTACAGGGCCAGGAATCAGAAAGACCTGAGCTCAAATCCAGCCCCAGATAGTTACTACCTGTATGACTTTTGGCAAGTCACTTATCTTCTGTTTGCCTCTGACTCCCCAACCATAAAATGGGGATAATAATAGCACCTTCTTCCTAAGGGTGTTGTGAGGATCTAAGGAGATAATATTTGTAAAGCAAAGTGCCTGACACATAGTAGAGGCTATAAAAATGGTCTCTACTATTTTTACTGTTGTTGATATTCTTATTATTATTATTGTTGCTACTACATAGCAGGAATGCATTTGGACAGTGCATATGTAAGAAAGGCACACATGTAGAGGATATACACATGCATACACCATATATATGTATGTGTATGCATGCATGTTTAAACATGTATATTATATACATATATGTTGATGTGTGTATATTTAAATGTGTGTATTGTTTACACATATATATCAATATATGTATGCTTAAATGTGTGTTATATATACATATATCAATGTATGTTTAAATGTGTTTTTTATATATATATATACATATAAATGTATGAATGTTGAAATTCTGTATTATATATACATACGTGTGTCAATGTATTTATGTTTAAAATGTGTATTATATATACATATATATCAATGTGTATATATTTAAATATGTATTTATATATTGATGCATGCATGTTTAAATTGTGTTACATATATACACATATGGTGTATGCATGTTTAAATGTGTATATTATATATTCACATACTGGTGTGTGTAATACATATATTGATATTTGTTTAAATGTATATATTATGTATACACATATATTGACGCATGCGTGTTTAAATGCATGTGTTAAATATATACACATATGATATGTGCATGTTAAGATTGTGTGTTATATATACATATATTGGTATGTGTATTACATATATAACATATCGATGTCTGTTTAAATGTGTGTATTGTGTGTGTGTGTGTGTGTATTTGGCATCTAGGAGACACAGTGAATAGAGTGTCTGGCCTGGAGTCAGGAAGACTCATCTGAAGGAGTTTTTCAGTAAGCATTTAAGTCCTCGACATGTTCAAAATAGAACTCATTAACTACCCTCCACCCTAGCCCTCCCCTCTTCCCAGAGGGCACTAGCATCCTCCTAGTTACCTAAACCTGCAGCCTCAGTGTCTTTCTTAGCTCCCCATATATCCAGTCTGTTGTCCAATCTTGTTGGTTCTATCATTATAATATGTCTTGAATAAGTGTCTTTTCTTTCCACTCACCCTGTATGCCACCCTCATACAGACATCACTCCCTGCCTCAGTCTCTCTCTTTCTACAATTTATCTTTGCATAGTTGCCAAATTGATTTCCCTAAAGTACAGGTCTGACCACCCCCCACTACCCAATAAACTCCATGTTACCCACATGTACAAATGGAACAAATATAAAAGTTGTCAGTTCAGCATTTAAAGCCCTTCACGCCTGGTTCCTTGTTACTTACTTTTCCAGTCTTCTCACATTTTGTGTTCCTCCAAGTATTCTATGATGTAGTCTTACGGACCTACTCACTATTACTCAAACAGGACTCTCCATCTCCTGACTCCGTACCTTTGTAAGATGAATCCCATGCTTAAAGTACTCTTGCTCCTCACCTCCCTGCCTCCTAGCTTCTTTCAAAACTCAGTTCAAGTGCAGACCTCTGCAGAGGACCTTTTCCCATCCCTCCAAGCTGGTAGTGTCTTCCCTCTAAAGCTACCTTCTATAAGGGGCCATCTCCTATCGTTCTGATCTAGTCTGGCTACTGGACCCAGATGGCTCCAGGGGAGAAAGTGAGGCTGGTGACTTTGCACAAGCCTCCCTCACTTAAATCCAAGTCACTTGCAAGTCATGGCATCACCTTCCTGATATCACGGTACTCTTCAAGAACAAAGGACTAATGGGCGGCTAGGTGGCGCAGTGAATAGAGCACCGGCCCTGGAGTCAGGAGGACCTGAGTTCAAATCCGGCCTCAGACACTCAACAAAAAACTAGCCGTGTGACCTTCGGCAAAGTCTGCCGCCCAACTGCCCTCCAAAAAGCAAAAAAAAAAGAACAAAGGATTAACAAGAACAACATACTTCTATTGTGTGCACCTAATCATTTAAATGTTGTCACCCTCTATTAGACTATGAACTCCTTGGGGGCAGGGGCCATATTCTTACCCTTTCTTTGTATCCTAGAGTTTAGCACAGTTCCTGACAAAAAATAAGTGCTTAATGAATACTTGTTGACGAATTGACCAAAGCTGCCATAGAAGGTGCTGGCAGTAAAAACCAATCTCTGCCCTCATGGAGCTTATATTCCACTGGAGTTCTATGCTGTTTAAACAGACAAATGAACACAACATAATCTGAAGACAGAGAGAACTCATTAAACAATCAGAAAAGGTTTCCATCTGGTCCAACCCATACTCCCACCCAAACTAAAACCAACAGTAATCATTCAGATTTCCTCTAATGAGGCAGGCCAATCTATATTTGTATTGTTGTCATATAACTCTCATTATTTGGAAGTTTTCCTTACATTAAATCTAAATCTGTGTCTCTGCAACTTCTATCCTCCTTCTGCTTCTGCCCCCAGGGTCCAAGCAGAATAAAATCCCTCTTCCACATGACAGATATTCAAATAATTAAATATATTCCCTCCCGAGCCTTCTCTCCTCCAAGTTAAACATCCCCAGCTTCTTCAAGAAGTCTTCATATGATGTGATCATTCTAGTTATGAATGCTCTCCAGCTCATCACTATTCTTCCTAAAATACCTGGGTTCAAATACTGCCTCTGATAGGACCATGATCACTTGGCCTCTCTTTGCTTCAGTTTCTTCATCTATAAAATGAAGTCAGACTAGACAGCTTCCAAAGGCAGCTAAGGGGTTCAGTAGATAGAGTGCTAGGCCTGGAGTAAAGAAGATCTGAGTTCAAATCTAGCCTCAGACACTTACTAGCTGGTGTGACCCTGGGCAAGCCACTTAGCTTCTGTTTGCTTCAATTCACTAGAGAAGGAAATATCAAACCACTCCAATACCTTTGCCAAGAAAACCCCACCGACAGTATCGAAGTGCTGTGGTCTGTGGTGTCACAAAGAGTCAGACACGACAGAATAAGGTCCCACCCAGCTCTGAATCTATGATCCTGCGTGGTGCCTGTAACTGAAGATAATAATCCAAAAATGGCTTGGCTGGGACAAAGTAGAGAGGAATTACAGTGACCTTATTTCTGGAAGCTATGCCTCTTACTGCAGTCCAAGATCACATTAGATTTTTTGGCCGCCGCATCATTAGCTGACTCACACTGAACTTGCAGTCCACCAGAACCCCTGAGATTATTAAGGGGAAAAAAGGGACTGTTGTCTGACTGTGCCTCCCTCGTTCTGTACTTGTGAGGTACCTTTTTTGAGCCCAAATATAAAAGTCTTTAAGCCCACCATTTATATTGTCCCTTTAAACATGGGTGTTAGTTATGCCTCCCAGACTTGAGTCTCTTGCATGATGTTCGAAGGCTCGATCCAAGCTGGAATCTTCCCTGTTCTATTATCTGTGGTATCTACCAGGTATGACATTCTCTGAATCTATAAGCCTAGGGCACACACAGCTTGAGACGCCACAGCAAACCCCATCAAGCCAGCACCCTTATCTTATTCATTTCAGTCTCCCTGGACACCAGAATCTGGATCCTGCTCAATAAAAATTGATTGAATAGATGCATATGAATTCAATTTAGGCAAACTTCACCCACCCACAATTTTTCAGTATCTCAACCTCCCACAATGAAAAAAAAAGGTCTAGAATGATGCATTATCAGAGCACCATCTGCTGGCCATCTGTGGGAGATAAGACTGGCAAAAAAAAAAAAAACGGTCCAGGCTATAGAAGACCTTGAGCGTCAACATAGTATTTTTAAAATATTTTTTCAATTAACAAACACTTAATCTTTCTCCCACTCATCTCCTCCATTGGTTAAAAAGAAAAATAAAACAAAACTTTGTAACAACTAAGTATAATCAAGCAAACCAAATTCGCACATTGTTCACATCCACAAAATATTTGTCAAAATTGGCATCTTAAATCCATCGCCATCCTTTCTCCTCCAGGATCAGGCCCCTTTGATCAGCCCCTGCTTTGCCTTTATCTTTCATCTTTTTATCCACTCGTTCCTTCCTAGTTGCCTATAAACCATCTCAGATTGCCCCTATTTTTTTTGACATAATTATCCATTGTTTAAATGGAATTTAGAATTAAACAATATGAAAAAATGTCTTTTTAAGGGATGGAGGGGAAGCTATGGCACTATTATGCTTTTTTGAATATAACTATTTTAAAATTAAATTTTATGTTTATTTTAAGTTTACATCATTCATTTCTATAAGATTTTGAGTTACAAAATTCCTCCCCATCTTTCCGCTACCTACCACCCAAAAAAAGTGATTCATGTGTACACCCCTCCCCCAATCTGCTCTCTTCTATATCCCCCCCTTTCCTCCTCCTACTTTCTGGTAGGATTGCCTCTATTCTTAAAAAACAAAAACAAAAAAACCTTTTCTTGGCCCTACCATTCCTTCAAGCTGTTGCCATATATCTCTTTTCTGTTTCATATTCAGACCATTAGAAAGGGTAGTCTACTCTTATTGCTGCTATTCCCCCACATTCCACCAACTAAATCAGTCTTTTGCTATCTAACTTTTGCCTTCAATACTCTGTATTTTTTCGATTAATAAACATTGATTTTATCTCCTTCCCACCCCCAATTTAAAAGAGAAAAAGTCCTGTAGCAAAAATACACAATCAAGCAAAATAAAGTTCCACATTGGTCATGTCCAAAAATATATTTCCTATTTCTTCCTCTTGAATCCATCCCTTCACTGTCAGGAGGTAGATGACATAGAACATCATCAGCCCTCTGGAATCATGGTTAGTCATTACATTGGTCAGAGTCTTAAATTTATCCAAGCTATTTCTATTTATCACAATGTTCGCTTTACTCTTCAGCAGTTTATACAAGTCTTCCAAGGTTTCTCTGAAACTCTCTATTTTTTTTCATTTCTTATGGCATAATCATATTCCATTACATTCAAATGACCTCAGTTGTCTAGCCAGTCCTCAGCTGATGAACACTTCCTTAATTTCCAGTTCTTGGACAGCACAAAAAAGAGCTACTACAATACGGCAGTAGTCCTTTGTCTTTTTCTTGAACTGCTTTGAGATATAAGCCTAGTAGGAATGCCAAACTGGTATTAAACTGTATGGGACAGTTGATAAGTGAGAGATTATTGTAGAGGTTGGAGTGGTCAGGCAGGAGTTCCAGAAAGAGGGTAGGGAGGCATGATGGGTCTCAATGTTTGGGGGTTTGGGTTTTTTTTTTTTGGTTTGTTTGCTTTTGCCAAAGGAGGGGCAGGATTTAGTTTGGACAGGACTGAGAGAAGGGTATGGATGTGGGGGAGAGGAGGACACTGTGAAGAGTGAGTCAACTATTATTATTTTTACAACTCGAATGTGTGCAACACTATAAAGAGAGCAGAGAAGAGGGGTTTTTTTTACAGATAAGGATCTCCAGAGATGAGGCAATTGCTGTTCAAAATTGTGCATGGATTATTATCCCCATTTTAAAGAAAAGGAAACCAAAGCTCAGGGAGGGGAAACAATTTACCCAGAGTCTCACAGCTGGAAAAGCAGAATGTTATAACTGGAAGGAACCATCAAAGTTATCTGGACCTATCCTTTCATTTTGCAGATGAAGATGTTGAGAGGTGAAATTACTTAGGTAAGATCACATAGCCAGAACCTGGATTCAGAACCAGGTTCCCCAAACTGAAGTCCCAGTGCCCCTTTCTCCCTGGGGTTGCCTAGAAAGATCAGAGGGATGGGGAGGACAAGGAGAGATGAAGGAGAGAAAGGCCCCAAAGACTAAAATCCTCACTCCTGCCTGGAGCTTGACCCCCTCCCTCCTCTCCTGGGACCTTGGCAGACAACTTGAGTTTCACAGGAGAAGGAAATCCAAACACCGATTAGAATCCTCTAAACAGTGAGAAACAATGGACTGAGCGAATAAACTGACCCCTGCCCTGTTATAGGAGGTGGGAGAAGACAGGGGAGGGTTTTTGTAGGGGGAATTGGATGATTCCCCTGGCCCATCCCAGCATTTTTAACTAAGCCCTAAGAAATACAGGGTTGTCTGGCTCTTAAAATCATAGAATGTCAGAAATAGAAGGGACTTTATCCAGCATTTTGCAAAAAAGGAACCTGAGGTTCCAAGAAGAAAAGTAATTTGCCAGTGACAGAAAAGAAACTAGAGCTCCAAACCCAGGATTTCTCTCTCTCTCTCTTTTTTTTTTTTTTTTTTTTTTTTTTGCTTTTTGGAGGGCAATTGGGGTTAAGTGACTTGCTGTATCAGCAAGCACCCGAGCATACCAGGGTGGTGGAGACAGAGAGACAGAGACAGAGAGAGACAGAGAGAAGAGAGACAGAGAAAGAGAAGAGGCAGAGAAACAGAGAGAGAAGAGAGACAGAAACCTGGTAGCACAGGTTCTTAGATCTGCTTTTCTAAAGGAAAGCAACTCAAAATGGGTTAATAATCTTACTTTAATCAATCAAACGTATCATTTACCTAGTTCAGGGGAAAAAGTCAGCACCCTAAACTTCAGAGAATGCAAACAGAATATAAACAGAAGTTACAAGCAGACAGAGAAACAGATCAACAGACGGGCTTCCAACCTTCTGACCATTACATCCATACCTTGTCAGTTACCAGAGACGGAAGATTCAATCAGGTTCAATCTAACTTCTGATCATTGCTCATTAATGGGGGAAAGGAAGACTCCAAACTCTATATCCAAGGCTTGACTCCCTCCTCATCAAATATCATTTCCACAATGAACACATAGAGCAGTTAGCAAAGAGACTTGTTTATTCTAGTTGATAGCAAAACAGAAACCAGAGGACATATACATATGACAATATCTGCCAGATAAAACAAAGTAAAGGAGCCCTTCCATTGGGACTGAGGTAACTCAGCTCAAACAGAGACAGAGACACAGACAGAGAGACAGAGAGAGAGAGAGAGAGAGAGAGAGATCCAGCTCTGACACTATGGCATATTCCCCAAAGTCTCTAAGCAGGGTAGGGAACCTGCAACCTCAAGGCTCTCTAGGGGCCTCAAGTGCAGCCCTTTGGCTGAATCCAAACTTCACAGAATAAATCCCCTTAATAAAAGGATTTGTCCCATAAAACTTAGGCTGTACCAAAGGACCCATAAGGTGGCCTTGAGGCTGCAGGTTCCTCACCCTTGCCTTAGTGTAACAAGCCAGGGATCGTGATATGATGGAGACTGCCAGCTCCTCTCATGTCGGCTTCTTCCCAGAGCCTTAATCTCCCTTATGCAAGCTGAAATGGTGTTTGGCATCATTCATTTTCTCTCTAGAAGCAGGAAGCCAGAAGTGCCTAAAGCAACAAAGATACTAAGGAAACTGAAGAGACTCTAAGACAGTGAGAAGGTGAAAAGATTGGAATCTGCCTTCCTCCTGCTCTTGACAACAGGGCCATGTCCCACTGACCCTAGCCACTCGTCTCCACCACTGAAGATGGAATTCCATACCTATCTGTGGGCTATGGGACTCAGATTACATTAATATAATAACCAAATTCATTCAAAACAATAAAATGCCAATTGCTAACTGACTGATAAAGAAGATATAGTTTAGGGGCCGCTAGGTGGCGCAGTGAATAGAGTCAGGAGGACCTGAGTTCAAATCCAGCCTCAGACACTTAACATTTACTAGCTGTGTGACCTTGGGCAAGTCACTTAACCCCAATTGCTCTGCCCTTCCCCTCCCACCCCCCAAAAGCAAGAAGATACAGTTTTCTTTGGTCTGGTGTAAATATCTGAGCTAAAGGATACATTCTTTTGTAATCATTTAAGCATTTTTCTTTAAAGAAAAAAAAAAGGACCTTTTCTTGCCTGAATTTACCCAAACTCTCTGGGTCATATATCTCAGGAGGAAAGAAGAAAGGGAGAGATGAAACAGAGATAGAGAGAAGAGATAGAGGGGATAGATGTTTGTTGTTGTTGAGTCATTTCAATTGTGTCTAACTCTTCAGGACCCCTTTTGTGGTTTTCTTGGCAAAGGTAGTGGAGTGTTGTGTGACATATATGTCTATCACCTACTGAGGGAATGTGTCACATTCTTGAGTGGATAAATAAACTGTATTGTTCCTGTGTCTGTAGCCTTTGCTGGCTTATCCATAGCAAGGATCCTGAAAATTTTTATAATACTGACAAAATAATTTTCCTAAAACATAGGTTTGATAATGTCAATTTCTTGCTCAAGAATATTCGAAGTCTCCCTATTACCTCTAGGGTAAAATGCAAATTCCTGTCCTTGCCACTGAAGCATATTTTAAAACAACAACAGCAACAACACCTTTTTAATTTCTCTAAATATATTAAAAGATAATGTTTCTCTAGTCTAAAATCCTTTTCGGACTTTTAGGAAAGTAGGAAGAACAAAAAATAAGACCTTCCTTAGAAATAAAGCAAGGATGATAAGCAAACTTAGTAATGCTTGTCTCAATATAATCATTGTCTCACCCACCAGAAGTGATTGTCCATGACCCACTGAAGAGCAGTGTCCTCTTATGTAGTTCAAGAGTAAGATATTAATGAAAGGTTATAAGACAACTCCAAAGGACTCATGATGGAAAAGGCTATCTACATCCAGAGAAAGATTTGCAGAGTCTGAATGCAGATTGAAGCAAACTACTTGCTCTCTTTCTTTTTTGTTTTGTTTCTTCTTTGTCATTGTTAATTCCATTGGTTATAAGCCTTCTTTACAACTTGACTAATGTTTAATGTGAAGGTATTTGTAGAACCTACATCGGATTGCATAATGCCATGGAGGAGATGGGGGGAGGAGAGGAGAGAAATTTGGAACTCAAAAATTTGTGGAACTGAATGTTGTAAACTAAAAGTTTATATTTTTTATATATTACTTAATATTTAAATATATTATAAATAAATATTTTTTAAGAGTAAGATAGTAAGTGATCCAGGAGAAAGCTAAGGTATGACTTCTGAGATAATCCCTAACTGAATTTTAACGTATTATGATCTTTTCCTTGTTCAACATTCTTATTAACTCATATCTTCTTGGAGAAGCTAGTTCTTGTCAGAGGGCATGAAGGATTATACCAGTTTAGACATCTCTCTCCAACTCAAAATGGCTTGAGTATAAATTAATGCAGTGGTTCTCAACCTTCCTAATGCCATGACCCTTTAATATAGTTCCTCATGTTGTGATGACCCCCAACCATAAAATTATTTTCGTTGCTACTTCATAACTGTAATTTTTCTACTGTTATGAATCATAATGTAAATATCTGATATGCAGGATGCATTTTCATTGTTACAAATTGAACATAACCCACAGGTTGAGAACCGCTGGATTAATGATAAATTAAATGAAACTATTTCCTACAGACCTGAGCCTGAATCACAGAATACTTTATTAGTACTGACTATTTTTTTTCAACATTGGTATGTAAAGTCTTTAACAATCTAGTTCCAGTCTACCTTCCCAATAATTCACATTACTTCCCTTTACATACTCTAAGTCCTAGTGAAACTGGTCTACTTGCCAATACCCAAATTCGCCGTTCTCTATCTCATATGCCTGGAATGCTCTCTGTCCTTACTTAGAATCCTTTAGAATCTTTTTTTCCCTTCAAAGCTCAGGTCAGGTATCATCTCTTCCATAAAGCCTTCCTTTTTCTGAAGGAGATCACTCTTATTACCACACAGATTATTTTTTTATTTGCTTATCTCTTTATGTATGGACTATACCTTCTCTGAAACCACCTCCCCTCTTCCAAGTCATGTCTGTAAGTTCCTTGAGTTCAGGGGTTATTTTTCATCTTTCTTTTTCTGCCATTCTTTGTGTGGTCTGACTTCTGACTTCATCATTCATCTGAAATTGCTCTTTCCTAAATTTCTAGCAATCTCTAGCAGTGGACTTTTGCCTATCTTCATCGTCCTTGACTTCTCTCTGATCTTTGACACACTCACATCCTCTTGTCTTGATACTCACTAGTCTCTCTTCATTCTCCTACTACCTGTCCAACCGCTCATTTTCAGTTTCCTTTGATGCATCTCCATCCAGGTCATGCGTCCTAACCCTAGGTGTCCCCCAGGGTTCTTTCTTGGGTACTTTTTTTCTTCCTCCCCTATACTACCTCACTCGGTAATCTCACCTGCTCCCCTGGATTCAATTATCAGTTCTATGCCGATGATTCTCAAATCTACTTATCCAGTCCCAAACTCTCTCCTAATCTCCAATCTGGCATCTCCAACTGCCTATTGGACATCTCAAACTGAATGTCACATGGATACTCAGTATGCCCTAAATTGAACTTATTATCTTTCCTCCCAAACCCTCCCTTTTCCCTAACTTTTCTATTACTGTGGAGAATATCATCATCCTTTTAGTCACCCAGACTAAACTGTAATTTTGCTCTTTGTGATGTCTGCCTAGTTTGGCTTCTGGAGTTAAGCAGACCAAATTTAATCCCTCTATCCTACAACAGCCTTCCAAATATTTGAAGACAGATTTTGTTTTTTAACAGGTAAACTTGAAACATTTCTAGTTCCTTCAATAGATTCTCATATTGTGTTAACTCTAGTTCCCTCAAAATCTTGGGTTTCCCTCTTCCAGTGAACTCTAGCTTGTAAATGTTCTTTCTCAAATATGATATTCATAACTGAGCACAATGCTCCATAAGTGTGCCTAACTTATGTAGAGTACTACCACTGCACTATTCTTGAACATTCTGCTTCTATTCATGAAGTCCAAGATTTTATTAATCAATCAATAAACATTTAATAAATGCCTACTATGTGTCAGGCACTGTGCTAAGCACTGTAGTTAAGTTTTTTGGTTGCCTTGTCACTCTACTGACTCAACCTAGTAAGGAA
>CM053594.1:72003240-72024823 GCA_028646575.1 Pseudocheirus occidentalis | reverse complement strand
TTCTTGTTCAGTCATGTCCAACTCTTTGTTACCCCATTTGGGGTTTTCTTGGCAAAGTTACTAGAGTAGTTTGCCATTTCCTTTTCCAACTCACTTTACAGATGAGGAAACTGAGGCAAACAGGGTTAAGTGACTTGTCCAGGTCACATAGCTAGTGTCTGAGGCCAAATTTGAGCTCAGGAAGATGACTCTTCCTCCTCTCCTTTTCTTCCTTCCTTCCTCCTCCTCATCCTCCTCTTTCTCCTCCTCCTCCTTTTCCTTGTTCTCCTCCTCATTTTGGCCCCTGTTCCCTTTATCCCTTCTAGGCCAGTGAAGGCAGAGCCATCCCTCTCCAGGGACCAGCAGACATGAGTGCTTTGGAGTGTTCCATGCTGATGTAGAGGCTGTGGAGAGGAGGGCAGGACCCTTAGAGGGTGCTAAAAAGTCCAAAAGCTCATGGACATGCGCTCAGCCTATGCAGCTCCCTACTATCATGAAAGCAAGGCTAGCTCTGCCCCTCTCCTTTATACCCACTACCTCCTCTGGGATATGCCAGAACCTTCATACGCCCCAGGGAGTCTTTCCTATCCCCTGAGGATTCTTCAGGACCCTTACATCCCCTAGGGATACCTTGGGCCCCTTATACCCCCATAGAGATGTCCTAGGCCCCTTACATCCTCTAAGGATGGCTCAGGCCCTTTATATACCCATAGAGATGCCTCAGGCCTTAGATCCCCTAAGGATGGCTCAGGTCCCTTATATCCTCTAAAGATGACTCAGGGCCGTTATATCCCATAGAGATGCTTGCTCATACCACACAAGGAAGCCCACGTGAAAAGGTCTCAATGCTACTTTTTTAGTTATATTATCGAACCCTTCTACTGGCAACAAGAGTTCTCCCTAACCCTATTTTCTGTCCTATTTCTGCATCTCCTCAGCTGCTCTGCCAGCAGCTCCAGAAGGACAAAGATAGAATCTTAGTGGTATTTCACTGTGACGCATCTTCCCATGTGCTTTTCCCCTCCCCTATTTCTGCTTCAGTAAACACTCAGCTCTCATCCTGCCTTTTATTCTGCTTCTCTAGCCCCAGAATGCTGGGCTACTCCCCGAAATGCTTATTAACCTCTCTGTGCCAAAGTACAGCACATATTCTTGACCTGTAGCATTAGGAATCACCTGGCAAAATCCCAGGGAGCAAGAGACATTGAATAATTGATTATCTCTCTGGGACAGTATCCAGGCTAACAGGACAGGTCAGAACGGAGCACAGAGAGAGTAAGTAGAGGCAGACGTGTTTGTACCTGTGACTGTGTGTGTGTGTGTGTGTGTGTGCCTACTTCTATATCCGGCAGAATGTAGAATGTCTGGGCTGTAAAGGACCTTAGAACAAAGAATACTAGAACTCAAAGAGATCTGATTGTAGTCTAATCCAGGTCTCTTTTTTAAGAGAAGAAGAAAGTGAGATTCTGAAAATCAGTAACTCAATAAATATTTATATGCACCTATTATGTGCCTGCCCTGTGCTAAGGACTGAGGATATAAAAAGATCAAAAGTTAGTCCCTGACCTCAAGGAGTTCACAATCTAATAAGGGAGACTTATGAGCAAACAACTAGTGCGCTTGAGGCAGAGCTGGAGTTAGAATCTGGTCTCTAGGCTCCCAGACGAGGGCTTGCTCTGCTCCCCAAACTACTTCCATAGAACATCGATGGATAAATGTCCATCCTAGCAAAGTGTGAAGGGACGTGAGATCTCATTAGAAATTAATCATCAAATGTTTATAAGGTGGGTGGTGCAATGGAGAGATGCTGGATGTGGCATCAAATGCTGCCTCAGATGGGACCTTGAATAAGTTGATTAAGAATCATCTGCCTCAGTGTCCTCATTTGTGAAATGGGATGAAGAGAAGCGCCTACATCCCATGGATGTTGTGAGGGTCAAATGAGACAGTACACATGAAGTGAAAACCCAGAGCGACCAAGAAGGTATCCGGAAAGAGAAGATGGCCAGCAGTCATGTGCTGCAGGAGTCAAGAGGGATGAGGACTGAACAATGTCAATTCAATATGGCGGTTAAGAAACTGCTGGTACCTTTGGTGAGAGCAGTTTCAGGGGAATGATCAAGTTGGAGCCAGATTGTGGAGAGTTTAGAAGAGAGAGAGAGGAGAGAACACAGAGGAGGCACTAAGTGAAGACAGCTTTCCTGAGGAGTTTAGCTAAGAAAGGGAGAAAAGATAAGGGATTTACTAGTGTGCATATGAGGGTCCAGTGAGGGTGTTTTGTTTTGTTTTGTTTTTAAGAGAGGGGAGACTTAGGCATATTTACAGACAGCAGGGAAGAAATCAGTAGATAGGGAGACGGTAGGGATGATGAAGGGGGGAGTATGACTATTTTTTTCTTTTTTTGGAGGCAAAGTTAATTGACTTTCCCAGGGTCACACAACTAAAAGGTGTCTAAAGCTGGATTTGAACCCAGTCCTCCTGACTCTAGAGAGTAGGAGCAAGGGAGGCAGACTGTCAGAGTAATATAGGGTTAGAGTTGGGTAAGGTGTCATTTGGAACAGGACAAGGGGGCAAGTGATTGAAGAATAAAGGGTACTGTAGATTTGAATTGGTTTACCAAGAGGATGAGAATGGGAAAAAGAGAGAATGGAACCAGAGCAGGGGTGATGGTTGGGGAAAATACTGAGGAACTGAGGTTATTAGAAGTACCAGAGAGGAGAAAGAACAAGAGAAGTAAAGATAGAGGGAGACATGGGAAAATAAAAATTACAACCTGAAAAAGAAAAAGTTTGGGGGGGGTCTTAAACATGGAAGGATTCCACTTGTGGGTGATGGCAAGATTAAGGGTGGGACCATGCTTGTATATAACTTATGTGGAACAGAAATAGCTCCACACACAGTGGTTGAGTATATTAAGGATCTGGGAAGTTAGATAGCTGAGGGAACATCGACATGTTTACTGAAATATTCTAGTATGAGGTCAAAAGTTAGGATGAAAAAAGAGACTGTGAGTGAGGCTCACTGAAAAAGGAGGAGAATGGCCTGAGGTCAGCTGATAACAGCTACCAGGAACTGGATTGGGTGATAGGTTTTGATTGTGTGAAACTCAAAAGGGAAGAGGCTTCTGAGTCATGATAGTAGAGGGAGAGCTTAGGAGTGGCCATGGGAAACGAGGAGTATGCTGACTCCCTCACTATAACCAGTGAGTCAGAGGGGATAAGTGAAAGTGCAAATGGTACTAGATAGGGTGGCCAGGGTCATCTGGAGGGAGCCAAGACATAGTGAGCACAGAGTACCAAAGGAACGAGAGAGGAAGTGTTGTAAGCGAAAGAAAGTTTTTTGGAGCTAGTGTTCCAGAGAGCACAGAGTCAGGAAGTTCTGGAGTGGGCATTGGGAGAAGATGGGTAGTTTCTGAGGTATATTGGATGAAAAGAGCATGCAGCTAGTGTTGGGGTGAGGGGGTTGTTTTTCAGCAGTAAGAGTTTCAATGTCAACTGAAGCACGATATGCTAAATCAGGCATCTCTTGGTGATCACAGAATAGAACAGGACCAGAAAAAGCCCAGGGCAGTAAGACTGGCCTAGCTCTAAGTCTCCACTGGCTCTTCTCATTTCCTTGAGAATAGAGATGAACATCTCAGGCTGGGGAAGGATCATTGACAAAAGGTCTGCCTGTTCCCAACTAACCTCCCTATCAATCTCACTTTGGGGCTAAAATGTCACCATTAGATTCCACCATCCATTCATCCATTCATTAATTCATTCATCTATCCATCCATCCTTCTATCCATCCAACTATTCATTCATCCATCCATCCATCCATCCATCCATCCATCCAACCACCCATTCATTCATCCATTCTTTCATCAAAATGCTTTGGATGAAGCCATGCTACCTCTGCCATCATTGTTTCTGTGCCCACTATCTTTCTAAAATTCACATCTAACCTCATTTCCTCTTTTCTTTGACAAAGTTAATAAGCTAATAAAAGATCAAGTGGATACAATGGCAACAGTTTGTCTAGAATTCTGGCAAGGGATTTGTTAAAAGAGCTCACATTAATCTCATATAAAGATGAGATGTGGATGAGACCAGATTACAATTAGATGGACCAGTTAAGTAGCAGGACTCACAGAGCAGACATTGCTGATCTTGTGTCAACTGGGAAGGAAGTCTCAAGTACTCTAGGGATCTGTGCTTGTCTTTGCTCTCTTGTTAGCGTTTTTTTATCAGAAACTTGGATAAAAGGAGAGATGACATTGTTATCAAATTTTCAGATGGCATAAAGCTGGGAAGGATAGTCAATGCACTGGATGCCAGAGTCAGTGTTCACAAAGATCCTGAGATCAAATTAGATAATGTTTGTCAAATGCTGGGCACAGTGGCAGTCACATAGTGGGTATTTAACAATTGCTTATTCCATCCATATTATCCATCTAGCCATCTTGGCAAATCAGAACACTGAATGGAATCAAAGAAGATGAAATTCAATAGAGATGAATGGGAATGCACTTGGATTTAAAAGACTAACTCTGCAAGTACCAGATGGGAGAAGCATGATTGGACAGTAGTTTTTCTGAAAGAGATCTGGGGGGGCAGGTTAGTGGGCTGCAAGTTCAACAGGGTCAACAGTGTTATATGGCAACCAAAAAAATGAATTCAGTTTTTGGTTGCCTTAAGAGAGTCATAGCTTCCAGGAGAGTTTAACTGTACTCTCACCTGGTCAGACCACATAAGACCAGTGTGGTGTTCAGTTCTGAGCACTACAATTTAGAAAATTGGAAAGTACATTAATAGGGTGACTGTGTGGCCCTGTGGATAGAGCACTGGCCCTGGAGCCAGGAGGACCTGAGTTCAAAATTGGCCTCAGATACTTGACAGTAACTATGTGACCTTGGGTAAGTCACTTAACCCCTACTGCTTCCTAAACAAAAGCAAAGAAGAGAAAAAAAAGTACATGAATATATTTGAGGGCATCTAAAGAAGGGTACACTATGAAGTATGCTCTCAAGTTCATGCCATGATGAGGAACACTCAGAGATACTATGGGTGGTTAACCTGGACAAGAGAAGACTCAATGAGGAATGAGCAACTAGATAACTCAGGCAATAGAACACCAGACCTGGAGTCAGGAAGACTCGAGTTCAAATATGGCCTCAGACACCAGTTGTATGGCCCTGGGCAAGTCACTTAACCCTATTTGCCTCAGTTTCCTCATCTGTAAAATGAACTGGAGAAAGAAACAGCAAAGTGCTAAGAACCACCTCAAATGGGGTCATGAAGAGTCAGATACGACAGGAAGCAGAGGGATTCCTCTCGTTGAAGCAGATACTGGTTGACCACTTGCTGGGAATTCTTGTAGGGGAAAACAGTGGGGTAGAGGAGTGAAAGCCCCAAACTTGGACCAAGTCAGGAGATCTTGGTTTTACTCATATCTCTGCCACTAACTGGCTCAGTGGCCATGGCCAAGGCATCAACTTCTCTGAGCCTCGGTATCCTTCCTTGTAAAAAGAGGATTATAATAATTCTACTCCTTAACTCATTGGGTTGTTATTTGGAAGCTGTAGCTACTAATTCCAAATTCCATTTGGATTTCCAAGACAAAGTCACGTAGCCTAGAGGAGTCAGGACAGGCTGCCTGGAGGAGGTGACACTTGGAGGCCTCTAGGATACTTATCAGTCAGCCAGTTAAAAGGTAAGTTTTAGTGGAAATTGGACATAGGAGGCACAAGAAAGAGTGGCTATCAGGTGACTGGAGAGAGAAGGAAGCATGTGTAGTCATCCAGAAATGAATCACTTCCCAGAAATAAAAACATTTTGACTCTCTTCTGCCCAAGGTAAAACATCTTCTCTGACTTGGAATTAGGGGTGGGCTGGATCCAACTTGAACTGAAAACCCATTGTTAAATTTTCAGTGTGAGCATTTATACATCAGAAATCAGCAAATGCTACAAATTAGGGATTGATGTGTTATTTTGTTGATTGTCTATACTTAAGAAAGTGGTGGAGAAAAGCATTAATAATGAAGATTCAGATTGTGTCATGAAGTATAATTTACCCTCCAGAAAATCCATTGTTAACATTTACCAGCACAGCTATGCTTAGAACCCTAGACTCAGAGATGATCAGGGGTAGAAAGAACCCTAAACACAGAAAGCTAGAGCTCAAAAGGAACTAACGTTATAACTCAGATTGTTAGGAAACAGAATACTAGCCCTGAAAGGGGATTTAGAGACCACTTAGTTTACTAACCTCATGACCATCAATAAATCAACAAGCATTTGTTGTTGTTCAGTCATGTCCAACTCTACGATCCCATTTGAGGTTTTCTTGGCAAAGATACTGGAGAGGTTTGCCATTTCCTTCTCCCGTTCATTTTACAGATGAGGAAACTGAGGCAAACAGGGGTAAGGTACTTGCCCAGGGTCTTACAGCTAGTAAGTGTCTGGGGCCAGATTTAAACCCAGAAAAAGGAGTCTTCATGACTTCATGACAGGTCCAGCACTCTACCCACTGTGCCCCCAGCTGCCTCAATAAGCATTTATTAAAGTGTCAAACTGTGTGCCTATTCCATGCTAGGCACAGGAGGATGCTACTTAGTAAGTCAGTCAATAAACACTTATTAAAAGCCTGCTATGTGCCAGGCACTATGTTAAGTGCTAGGGGTACACAAAGAGGCAAAGGACAGTCCCTCCGTCTCTACATTCTAATGGGGGAGACAACAAATAAATATATACAAACCAGGAGAAATGAACAAAGAAAGGTGTTAGAATTAAGAAGGGACAGGAGAGGCTTTCCATAGGAGATGGGATGTTAGTAGGAAGGTAAGGAAGCCAGGGAAGGCATAAGGCAGAGATGAGGAGGGAGGGCATTACAGGCATGGGGGACAGCCACAGAGAATGTGGAGCCAAGAGATGGAGAGCCTTCTTTGTGGAACCCCAAAGAGACCCGTGTCATTGGATTGGAGTATGAGTTGGGGACTAAGGAATAAAAAGACTGGAGAGGTAAGAGGGAGCTAGGTTATGCAGGGCTTTGAATGCCAAGCAAAAAGACAAAATGAAGCATTTCTTGCATTCGTAGACCTTACATTCTATTGGGGGGAACCATACACTCACTTTTAAATATATATATCAAGGTGATTGAAAATACAAGGTAATTTCCGTGGGGAGGAGGTGTGGCATCAGCTGCTGGGGGACTGGGGAAAGGTGGCCTGATCCACAGAGTGTTGGAGCTGAGTTTGAAGGAAGCTAGAGATGGTGAGGAGGGGGATTTGATTCTTGGCTTTGTGGATGGGGGGCAGCTCAGTCAAAAGTATGGAGAGAGGAGAAAGAATCCTACGTGTGATGAAAAACAAATAAACCAAACTTGGCTAGACTGTCCAGTGCATGAAGGGTTTAAGATGTAATTAGCTAAGAAATAAAGGTGGGATTCAGGTTGTTAGGACTTTAAATGTCGGAGGACTTTATACTTGAACCTAGGGGTAATAAGGAGCCCCTGGCAGTTATTAAGCATAGGAGTGATTGCTCCAGCTTTAGGAAAATCTCTTCAGAATTTGGGTGGAAAACAGAGGAGGAGAGACTTGAGATTGTTGTTGAGTTGTTTTTCAGTCATGTCTGACTCTTTGTGATCACATTTGGAGTTTTCTTGGCAAAGCTAAAAATGGTTTGCCATTTCCTTTTTTTTTTTCTTTTCTTTTTTGCTTTTTGGAGGGGGGAAGGCAGGGCAGTTGGGGTGGTGACTTGCCCAAATTCACACGGCTAGTAAAGTGTTAAGTGTCTGAGGCTGGATTTGAACTCAGGTCCTCCTGACTCTGGGGCTAGTGTTCTATTCACTGCACCACCTAGCCACCACCTTGCCATTTCCTTTTTACAATTCATTTTGCACATGAGGAAACTGAAGCAAACAAAGTTAAGTGACTTTCCCAGGGTCATACAGCTAGTAAGTATCTCAGGTCAGATTTGAACTCAAGAAGAGTCTTCCTGAATCCAGGCTCCTTACTCTATCTACTTCAACACCTCTCTGTGATTTGAGATAGGAGAAGCAATTAAAAGGCTTTTATAACAGTTCAGGCAAAAAGTGAGACGGGCCTGAGCCATGCCAGGGGCTACGTAAGTGGAGAGAAGGGGACACATGCAAGAGATTTTGCAGAGGAAGAAATGGCAAGATTTTGTAAGTGATGGGATGGGGGAGGGGGAGGACTGGGGACTTGAGACTGATCCAAAGGCTGTGAAGGTGGATGACTGACTGGAAGAATGGTGGGATCCTGGCCAGAAAAAGGGACAAGCAAAGGCATAATGACCTCCAGGGATGAGGTACCCACCACCTCCCAAGGCAGACTTTGGGACCCTCTCATTATTAAAAGTTAGCCTTACCTTGAGCTGAAATCTGCCTCTCTGCAATCTCCCCCTGTGCTTCTAAGACCACGGTGACCTGTGATTCCTTTGGCCTCCCTTAACATAGGTGGAAAGACAATGCCTGGAGGCAGAGTCCTGGACTCGATGACCTTCTGAGATCAATTTTACAGGGGAGCCTTTCATTTCCTGTTAACTTAGCTCTTTAATGAACCCTGGCCTTTTGCCTTTCCCAGGAAGCTTTCTGTCTCTCTACAGAATGGGTCATAGTCACCTCTAAAAAGGACTCTGACAACTTCACTGAGCAGTGGTGCCAGCAACAAAATACGCAAACACCAGAGTTATGGAGGGGTCAGAATTCATCAAGAAAGGCTTCTTGGAGGGGGCCAAGAAATTCCCAGAGGTAACATCAAGGGAAGAGGGAGGGACATTGCATGGTAAAAAGAAAATTAGGGTATCAAAGAAGAACAAACTTTTGAAACTACAACAGAGCTTAGAGATCACCTAGTCTAACTTTCTCCTATATTTCCCTTCCAGAGAAAGACCTGAACTTAAATCCTGCCTTTGACATAACTAATACATGAAGGAGTAGCCTTGCAGTCAGGAAGACGTGAGCTTAAATTCTGCCTTTGACACACACACTGTGTGAACCTGGGCAATGCTTTGAACAGCCCTTAATATCCTACCCTTTTCCCACTTTTCCATTCTCCTTACATCTGCCTCCCTTCCACATATTTGTGAATTGTGACATTGCTCTCACTTCTTCAGACAATACATTCCATCTCCAGCCTCCAAGCCTTTTCATTGATTGTCCCCCAATGCCTGGAATGTTCTTCCTCATCTCCACCTCCTGGCTTCCTTCTAATGTTGGCTGAAGTCTTACCTTTGGTAAGAAGGCTTTCTTTGTGTTCCTTAATCCTAGTGCCTTCCCTCCAATTTATTCTGTACTCTATCTTGTTCATACCCATGGTTGTTTTCTTGTTGTCTCCCATTAGGTCTGTGAGCTCCTTGAGAGCAGAAGCTGATCTTTGTTTTTTGGTTTTACTTTCTTTGTATACCCAGAACTTCCTACAGTGCCCAGAACTTAGCAGGTGCTTAATAAATGTTTGATGATTAACACTGCCAAGTCCACAACCTGCATCAGTGGAGTGAGTTTCACAATGGGAGTTCCCTAAAGTCACGGGATCATGGGTCCTCACCTCCCCACCCCCTAATAAATAAAAGGAAACAGGTTCGGAAAAGTGACTTACTCAAGTTGACACACGGAAGAAGATCAGGAAGCCCAAAATATCAAGGGAAGAACCTCTCTCTTCCTCTCCTTTCTTTCCCTTCCTCTCTCCTCCCTCTCCCCCATCTCTTCCTTTTCTCTCTCTCTCTCTCCCCCTCTCCTTCCTCTCTGTCTCTGTCCATCTCCCTTCTCTTTCCCTTCCTCTCTCTCTCTCCCTCCCTTTCTCTCTCTCTTCTCTTCCTCTCCCCCTCTCCTTCTCTTTCTCTCTCCCTCCTCCCTTCCTCTCTCCTCTCTCTCCCCCTCACTTCCCCCCTCCCTCTCCCTCTCCTTCCTCTCTGTCTCTGTCTCTCCCTCCCTTTGTTTCCCCCTCTTCCTCTCCCCCTTCTCCTTCTCTCCCCCCTCCCTCCCTCTCTCTCTTTCCTCTGTCTCTCCCTCCCTTTCTCTCTCTCCCTTCTTCCTCTCCTTACTCTCCTCATTCTCCCTCCATCCTCCCTTTCTCTCTCCACTCTCTTCCTTCTCTCTCTCTCCTCTTCCTCTCTGTCTCTCTCTCCCTTTCTCTCTCTCCCCTCTTCTTCTCCCTGTTCTCCTTCTCTCTCCCCCTCCCTCCTCCCTTCCTCTTTCCTCCCTCTCCCTTCTCCCTTTTCTCCCTCTCTTCCATCCCTCCTTCCCTCCCTCCCTCTCTATCTGCCTGTCTATCTCACACATACACAGATGCACCACAGTTGCCAAGTCATATTGATGCCATGTTTAAGATATTTTTTTCCATATCCCCTTCCATTGCCATAGTTCAGGCTTCACTATTTCTAGCCCTGATTGCTGTAATGATTTCTGTTTGTTCTTCTTGGCAGGCTATTCATCTTTCCCATTTGTATGTAAGTTTGTGAGTAGGGACTATTACCTTTTTTCCTTTGTATCCCCAGTACCTAGCACAGTGCCTGACACATAGTAGGCACTTAAAAATGCTTGTTGATTGATTGTTTTTTGTTGTTGTTGATTCTTTATTCATTTCCTTGACTTTAGCCTGATTCAAATCATGCACAGGCATTCTGTGACTGCTACCTCTACTTAAGTTGCCATGCACCCCAAGAACATATGATCCAGCTATTTCTTTTGTCAACCTCATAGTTATTCTTTCATGATCTTGGATGAAATATTGACCTTGAGAGCTTCAAAAGATGAGAAAAGTCACTAGATGTCCAGGTAAGGTAATCCATGGCAGAGAAACTGAAGCCATCACAGCCAAGCCAGGCAAAGAGCCAGCAAGACTCCAAGGTGGAACTTACATGACCTACCTCATTAGTGACCCCAAAGGGAGCTAAGTGCCATATCCTACATACAAGGGAGCTTGCTTGGCTAAGCTAGCAACCCCCTTGGCTAAGCTAGCAACCACTTTAAATCTGAGTCCATTCTCTCCTGTACCTAAGGTGGTGGAGAGTGGTTTCCCTGTTCCCTATGTCTCTATGCTTCTATTCTTGCTATATCTTCTTAGTAAATATCCCTTTGTAAAAAACAAATCAATGCTAATTGTTTATTGATGATATCAAAGATAAATTGAGTGACAAAATGAATTAAGTAACTCGTACTGGCAAATGATACTGGGGCAAGAGTTACTGGTGATTGTTGGGAGGAACACACTGGATGGGGAATCAAGCACAGAGCATTAGAAAAATTACCCCCGAACCTTCAAGGATACCCCCAGATTCTGAAGAGGTAGCCAAACTCTGTAGACTTGACCTGCCAGTTGGAGTTGGGAGAGATCCTGGAGGGAATAAGATCTTTTGTATCAGTAGTGGCCAGCACAGGGCCTGGCACAAGGTAGGTCTTTCATAAATAATTATTGACTAAAATTGAATAGAATACAGAATGTTAGCATTGAAGAGACCTAAGAGGGATAGAGTCCCAGAAAGCCAGAAATGGAAGGATTTCAGAAATCATGAGTCTGACATGTATCTGAAACGAACAGCTAATGTCTGCTTAAAGACCTTCAGTGATGGGGAACTCACTAACACAGTGTTTACTATGTGCCAAGCACTGTGCTGAGTGCTTTACAATGATGAGGAAACCGAGGCAAACAGAAGTTAAGATTGCTCAGATTCACAAAGCCAGTAAGTGTCTGAGGTGGGATCTGAACTCAGGCCTTCCTGCTGCTGAATCCAATACTTTATTCATTTGCACTACCTACTTCAAAGGGTTCTTGAGAGAAGAGTAGTTTGTCAACCTTAAAGCATTAGAGAAGTGGGAATTATGATCATGATTGCCTTTGATGAGGATGGGGATCATCTGGTTCAGCCCTCTGTCTCCATGTCAGAGTAAAACTCTAGGGGATTTGGACATTGAAAGGGTTTGGAAATGCCTGGAGAATCTCAGTTCACTGGGGCTGCACTGGCTCCTTCCGTTCCCAGTCTTACCCCCAGTGAGACTGCAGCTGGTCTTTGTCAATAAGACCTCCTCCTCCAAGTCCTTTACCCAAACTTGCCTGAGGCCCGTGCCTTGGACTGATGCCACATCCCCACCCTTTCTCTGGCTGAAGACCAAATCTGCTCTCAGCCCCTCATGGCTGGATACCACCCTGTCTCATCTCTTTCCCTTCTATGAGTGCCCACGGGCCCCCTAGGGAAGGGTGGATGTCCCTAGTCTCCAGCCCTCACCATACTGGGATCTCTCTTTCCCCTGCATTCTCACAGGGCCAATCGGGGACTGTGTTCCTGGCAATCTGCCCTGGGCAATTGAGGCTGCTCCTGCTGTTGTCCAAGGAGCAGGTCAAAGGGAACCTGTGCTGATCGTGGGCTGCCCTGGATGGACCCAGTGACTCTATGGACTCTGAACCTCAATTTCCCTAGCTACAAAATGGCAAGGAGGGGAGAAAAGTATCGGGCTAGATGATCCCAAGAAAGTACAGTAGAGTGAAAAAGAGCAGTGTGGTTGGGATTAGATCCTGGGTTTGAGTCCTTGCTCTATTAACAATCAAGTAAGACCTCAAGCAATTCTGCTCAGTTCTCTGAGTTTCCAGTTTCTTCTCTTGAAAACAAGGAGTTTGGGCTAATTATCTCTAAAATTCCTTTCAGTTTCAATGTCTTAGAATTTATGTCAGCCTCACCCAGGGGCCAGTGTCTTATGCTCCCTATCTCCCCAGGAAAGGGACAGAGAAATCTTTTCTCAGGGACATATGCCTCCACAACCCCTGAGAATGAAGTGAGTCCCTTAGTCCAGACCCTTGACTCCATCTGGGTTGGGAATTAGAGGGAGGCTGGACTTGATGATCCCAGATGGAGAATACTATGCCCACACCTTTGATATCCCTAACATGGTACTGTGGGAAGACTGCTAAATGTGGAGGCAAAGGACTTGAGTTCCAATGCTTTATTCCTTGGGTAATTTAAAGCAAATTGCCTTAATTCTCTCGACCTCAGTTTCCTTATCTGTCAAATGAGATGGTTGGACTGGATGACTTCTTCTGATCCTTCTAGCTCTACCATTCTATGATTCTGATGTCTAAGTATTTCTGTAGCAGGAGAAACTGAGGATTGATATGAAGGACTTTCTGAGCCACAAATATATTTGACTGCTGGACAGATGCCCTTCTCCTCATTCTTTCTGATCCAATCCTGCTATACCTCCCCTTTGATGGAGAAACTTAGAGAATCCAAGGAATAATCAGAGAATCATAGACCTGTGGATTTGGAGGGAACGCTGGCATATAGAACAAAGAATGTCAAGAGGTGGAAGGGACCCAAGACCACATCATACTTCTGCCACTTGCAGAATTCTCTGGATCTCAGTGTCCTTTTCTGTAAAATTAGGGACTTGGACTAGATAGATAGAAACTGGTCTGTGACACTATGATCTTATGTCAGAACTAAAGGGACCTTAGAAGATGGAATGTTAGAGCAGAAAGCAAGCTTAGAGACCATCTAGTCTAATGCCTTCATTTTACAATGAAGGAAACTGAGTTTACAACTTTATCCATTTGTGCAAGCTCTTCTGTCCTGATAAACAATAACTGTCCTCCGTATAGCCTTTTACCTTCTTGAAAGCACTTTCCCTTATATTTCCTCATTTGAAAGTCATAACAACCCTGGGAGGACAGAAGGTCATGCATAAATCCCATTTAACAGAAAAGGAAACTGAGGCGAAAAAGCTTGGCTGCTAAGTCAATGACAAAGCCAGTACTTGAATCCAGAACAAATCCAGAACCCAAATCCCAGGCGTGGGCACTGAAAAGACCCATCTAACTCATCTTCTAGTTAAAGTCCTAGTCCAAGATCTCCTTCCTCCTCAACAGCCTATCAGTCAGTCAATAATTTAAGCACCTACAATGTGCCAGGCATTCCTTGTGTTAAGTAGCAGGATACAAAAAGAGGGGAAAGGCAGTCCCTGTCTCCTGTCTTCAAAGAGCTCACAATCTAATGGGGGAGAAAACAAGCAAACAAATAAGTTCTGAACAAGCTATATACAAGATAAACAGGAAAATAATTAGCAGAGGGAAACACCAGAATTAAGAGGGTTAGAGAAAGGTTTCCTGTAGAAGGTGGGATTTAAGTTGAGATTGAGTCCCCTATAACTTACATTTGTAAAAAGAACCTTGGTTTAGGAGTAAAGGTGATGAGTTCTAATCCACCCCTTGCTGCTGACTTGGTAGATAAACTTTAGGCAAGTCCAGACCTTGGTTTCCCCATCTGTACAATATAGGGGGTTGGGAAGGTACAGGGGAAAGAGCACTGTCTCCAGAATCAAGAGGTCGGACACTGTGTGACCTTAGGCTAGTCATTGTACTTTCATAGGCTTTAACTTCCTCTGCTGTAAATGTGGGGGACAGGGGAGGGAGGCGGGGAGGCGGGAGGCACTAGATGGCCTCCGAGGTCCATTCCCTCTCTAGATCTAAAATCCTATCTATATATAGTTTCCGAGGACCTTTTCCATGTCTGACATTCCAGATTCTGTGCTCCAAGCTTCCCAGTAACACCATTCTATGTTCTACGTTCTTAAGGTTTTCCTGTAGCTCTTGTATTCCGACTTTGAACTTCCATTGGAGTAGAAGAATATTTCTAGTTTTGACTGGACCTAGGATTTCCTTTCCTCTACCAAGCCGAGTCCCACTTTCTTTGCAATTTATAGCTTTAGAGAGTTGTCTGGGGCATTGTCAGGTTAAGTGATTTGCCCAGGGGTCACCCAGCCAGAGGGTGTCAAGGGTGGGACTCAATCAATATCTCCCAGACTCTGAGACCAGTACTTTATCTACTTGGGTCAGGCTAGCTCTCAAAAAGAATAAAGGTTTGCAAAGCGCTTTCAGAACATCGGCACTTTTGAACCTCACAAACCTTGTCCTTCTTGGAAACTGCTTCGGGTCTACCCCTCTTCTCCTCTTAACCCGGCCCCGCCCTTATTTCAGCTTAGTTCCTCCGTCCATACCCTCACTAGCTCACCAGGGATGAGCATGGGACCTCTCTGTCCACCCTCTTCTGATACGGGGCGTCCTGACCCCAAAGCCCGGGCAGGAGACCCTCACGTCTACCCAGCCACAGTCTCCACTTCCTCCCCATGCCAGGCGGGGGAGCCTCGAGGCCAAACCCTGCTAGGGGATAACGGGACGAATGGATGCTCGCTCACTCACTCACTCCCTCCTTCGCTGGAAGGCTGCAAGGAGACGGCTGAGACCTTAGCGCCCCTGCTGTACCTCTCCCCCGCCGGTCCGGTGTGTTTCAGTCCCACACAGGCAGTGTGCCCGTCCCGTCTGTCTCTGAGGCCACTCGTGGAGCCGGAACCGAGCCGGAGCAGGACGTCAGGAGTTTGCTGAGTCTCCCCGGCCCCTTTTGGGCAAAGGCGGCTCCAGCTGGGGGCGAGGAGGCGGGGCGGGGGGTAGGGAGGGGGAGAGAGGGAGGCGCCTCAGTGGGACTGTCCAGGGAGAGGGCTGGGGGCTGGGGGCTGGGAGGGAGCATCCCTCCGGTCTTTGTGTGAACCCATGTACTTGGGAAGGCAAGATGCGGGCCCCCTGGGTGGGGGACAGGGGACGAGGGAAGGTGGGATGCATGGTGAGAATGCTCCCTGTTGTATGCCAGCCTGCACGAGTGCCCGCATGCATGCCAATAGTCAATCGTGAAGAAACATTTATTAAACACCCACCATGGCCAGGCACCGTGCTAAGTGCTGGGAAGACGAAAGCCGCCTCTCCCCCTTCAAAAAAGAGTCCCTGCTCTCAAGGACCTTAAGTCTAATGTAGGCTACAACCTGCAAACAGCATAGACACATGGTAAATTGGAGATAGTCATCAGAGGAATGCACTAAGATTAAGGAGGAAAGAGAAAGAGTTCTTACAGAAAGCGAGCCTTTAGCTGAGCCTTCATGGAAGCCAGGGAGGGCAAGAAGGAAAGTATTCTATGCAAGCCGATCAGTGAAGCTGCCTGGGAGCTGAGGAGTGTTATCTCCTTCAAGGAACAGCCAGGAGTCAGTGTCATTGGCAGAATAAATTGGAGTGACTAATGTGTAAGAAAACTGGAAAGCGGGAAGGGGAACTGGGGGTGCAGATTGTGAAGGACTCTGAACCCCAAAGAGGGTTTCCTATTTAATACTATACCTGATAGAGAGCCTTTGAAGTTGATTGAATTAAGGGTGTGTGATCAGACCTTCACTTAGGAAGATCATTTTGACAACTGAGGAGAGAATGCAGAGTAATGGGGAAAGGGAGGCAAGGAGACCACCCACCAGACTATTGAAATAATCCAGGTGTGAGGCAATGAAGGGCTGCACCAGGCTGGTGGCAATGTCAAAGAGGAGAGAGCATATGCTAGTGAACTTAGGAAGGTAAAACTGACAGAACTTGGCAACACAATGAATGGGGGGGGAGGAAGTGAGAAAAGCAATGCAGGGGCAAGGATGTCTCCTACCGTTGTGAACCTGGGTGATTAGAAGTATGATGGTACCCTTGATAGTAATAGGGAAATTGGAAAGAGGGAAAGGTTTGAATGGAAATATAATGAGTTCGTTTTGGGACATACTGAGTTTAATATGTTTATGGGACATTCAGTTGTCCAGTAGGCAATTAGAGATGGAAACTGAAAGTTAAGAGAGAAGTGAGGGCTGGATAAAAGGATCGGAGACTCTGTATGTAGCAACGGTAATTGGATCCATAGGATCTGATGAGATCTTCAAATGAAATAATATAGAGGGAAAAGAAAAGAGGGTCTACAACATTTAGTGTGTATCATGAGCAAAATCCAGCAAAGGACACAGAAAAGGAGAGGTTACATAATTAGTAAGGAGAATGAAGCAAGAGCAATGTCATAGAAACCTAGAGAGAAGAGAGTGTCTGGAAAAAGGGTGACTGACTATGTCAGAGGTTGCAGAGAGGTCAAGAAGGCTGAAGATTTGAGGAAAAATCCAAAAAGATTTGGTCATTTAAGAAATCATGGGTAACTTTGGAAAGAGCAGTTTTGGTGGAATGACAAGGATAAGAAGCCAAATTGTAGAAAGTTAAGGAGAGACAGAGAGAAAGAGAGAGAGAGAGAGAGAGAGAGAGAGAGAGAGAGAGAGAGAGAGAGACAGACAGACAGACAGACAGACAGACAGACAGAAAGAGAGAGAAAGTGGAGGTACCCATTGTAGATGACCTTCAGAAAGAGGTTAGCCACAAAAAAGAGGGGAGATCTGGGATGATAGCTAGAAGGGAATGGATGGATCAAGGGAGGGCTTTTTGAGGATAGGGGAGATATGGGTGTGTCTATAGGCAGTAGGGAAGCAGCCAGGAGACAGGAAGAGATTGAAGATGAGAGAGTTGGGGTGATAGAGGGAAGGGGCAGAAGATGTTGGCAAAGATAGGCTAGAATGGGATCAGCTATGCATTTAGAGGGGTTTGCCTTAAATTTAACCAGGTAATGGACTTCTAGTCAGGGCACTAGATTTGAAGTCAGGAAGAAAGGAGATCTAATCCTGCCTTAGACTGTGTGTACCTGGGAAAATTAGCCTCTCTCAAGTTCAGTTTCCTTGGTGGTAAAATGGGAAGATTAGCCACAATGGTCTCTAAGATCCTGTCTGTTCATGATCATCACTGGCCCATAATTGAAGCTTTTCCAGCTTCTAGACCTGGCCAGAGCTTGTGCTAATCTAGAAACAGACTTTGAGAACCCAGGGCCACCCACACCTAGAGGCTAAAGAATTTTAGTGTTGGCCCAAGGTCACACAAGTGGTAATTATTTAAAGCCAAGTCAAATGTTCTCTTCATGAAGCCTTCCCTGATCCCTTTCTCTAGTAATTACCCCTATTCCCATCTCACCCAGTGCTTTTCTCACCTCCCTGGTGTACTTCTATGTTGTGATATATTATAGTTGGATCAAGGGAGGGGGGGATAAATAAAAAAATATTTATAACTCACGAGTTTCTGGAGTAGTACAGTGGAACGAGCCTTGACTCTGAAGTCAAAGGA
Organism: Pseudocheirus occidentalis; assembly: GCA_028646575.1. NCBI lineage: Eukaryota > Metazoa > Chordata > Mammalia > Diprotodontia > Pseudocheiridae > Pseudocheirus > Pseudocheirus occidentalis. The sequence continues at coordinate 72,006,850 of CM053594.1, read as the reverse complement.
TCCAGGTTCAAATCTTGCCTCCTTTGTCTATGCTTTAGTTCCCATTAACGTCTTTAATTTCAATGTTTATTAAATGAAATTCTTGAACTCAGGTCTCTGCCTCCTGGTTGGGTTATCCTTCTATAGCACTGCATTGTCTTCTCCACCCTTGCTTATGAGAGACAATGTCAAGAAAAGCTGTTTGGTTTTTCCTTGGGCTGGAGATCAGACTGGAAGTTAGGGTTTTTCTCACCCTTGCAGGGGCAGCTCTCAGGACAGAATGAAGCTGGAATACAATGTTCCCCTGGCAAGGAAAATATCAGGCTCATCTTATACGAGCTGGCAAAAGCTAATGAGTAATAGCTGACAGTTTATGGGGCTTGTTGTGTGGGGAATAGCCTTGTTTCCATGTGAGATGTTGGAGATAAACTCTGTTTTACCTATTGGACAATCAGGGATGCAACATTAACACAATGACCTGGAATTTTCCTAGGACAGAGCACTCTATACAGGGCTCCATCCATGATTATGAGGTCTCTGGTCCTGAAAAGGTAATGTAGATTCTGTGCCATGTACCAGGGAGATGGGCCACATGGAGCTATTCACACTCTTGGACCCCAATACAGAGTTCAGGAAACAATTAATGGTGTTAAGGCTCAGTTTGGGACAGGCTGGTTCTTTGCTGGAAGAAAGCTTAGATAAGGTAAGGTCACCCAACATATTCAATCATCCTCTCTTTCTTTGAAGATCTTCACTGAGAGTTACCTCCAGAAGTAACCCATTGAAGAGCTCTAATTGTTAGCAGACTTTTTCTAATATTAAGTCTAACTTTGCCTTTTTGCAACTTGAACATGTGGCTCCTATTTTTTTTTGTTTCCAAGTAGAACAAGTCTAATCTTGCCTTTCAAAGTATTTGAAGATAGCTATTATGTCTGTTCTGATTCTTCTCTTCTTCTGATAAAACACCTACCCCATTCCTTCAAAACAATCCACATATTCTTGGATTTCTTCAAGTCTTAGTTAACAACTTATCTTCCATAAGAAGCCTTTTCCAGTCCTCCTTAATCTTAGTGTCTTCTCTCTGAGACTACCCATCAATTTAGCCTGTCTGCATCTTGTTTATACACAGTCATCTGCATGCTATCTTCCCCATTGGACTGGGAACTCTTTGAAGGCAGAGACTATTTACTGCCTTTCTTTGAATCCCCAGTTTTAAGCATAGTAGGTGCTTAACAATTTTTTTAAAAAAAATTTGATTTGACTATCAAAAAAGAAATGAAATTATTTGGTCTAATTTACTCTTTTTTAAAATTCTTTTTAAAGCCCCAAAACATGTACAACATTTAATATCTGTGGACCTTCCACCTCCACAAAGGGGTAGGTTAGGAGTATCTTCTCATCTCTCTTCATTCAAACCTTGTTTGATCTTTATAATTTTGTTATATTCACTTTTCTCTTTTTGGTCCATCATTGTTCTTTCCACTTATGTTGTAGTTACTGTGTACATTGTTTTCTTGGCTCTGCTTACTTCTCTCTTCATCAGTTCATATAGATCTTTCCATGCTTCTTTGTATTCATCACACATAATTTCTTATAGCATAGTAATATTCCATTACATTCATGTACCACAATTTGTTCAACCATTCTCCTTTTGAGGGACTTCCACTTTATTTTCAAATTTTTAACTATCACTAAAAGTGCTGCTATAAAGTTTTCAGAGTGTTATGGGGATTTTTTTTTCTTATTCTTAGCTTCCTTGGGGTATAAGCCCAGTTCAGAGTCTCTGGTTCAAAGAATATAGACATTTTAGTTACTTTATTTGAATAGTTACAAATTTCTTTCCAAAACGGTTATAGCATTCACAGATCCACCAACAACGTATTAGTGCATCTATCTTTCTGTAATCCCTCCAACGTGGGCTGTTGCCAATTTTTGCAATTTCTGCACACACAGCATGTGGGGTAGCATGACCTGTTCTTGATGTGGCCATACCAATTCTTTGTACTATTTTTGATTCTCGATGTTCATTAACCAGACCATTAATAATATGCTCTAGAATTTTGACAGCATTCAAAGTCAAACTCACTGGTATGTGGCTTGTAGTACCTTTCTTTCTCTTCTTTTGAAAATCAGAATAATATTTTCCTTCGTTCAGTTCATCATGACCTTACTATTCTACATGGTCTTTCACTGACACATTGCAGTCATCCCCAACAATTCTTTCATTACTCTAGGATATAGTCAGTTCATTTTGGCCAAGTGACTCTAATTCATCAAGGGCAACCAAATACTCTCTTATTCCAATTTAGCTGGTATGTGGAATGGATGACATAAAATAAAACTATTGTAAAGGTTGGCAAGAGCCAGGTTATGGAGTGCCAAGCTAAGGGGCTTTAGGTGTTCGTGAGCTATGTAAGGTTTTTGAGCAGAGGAGTGACATGGCACTCTTAATTCCTACTGTGATTAGGGTGACTAGGTGGTACAGTGGATAGAGTGCCAGGCATAGAGTCAGGAAAATTCATCTGCATGAGTTCAAATCTGGTCTCAGATACTTACTAACTGTGTGACCCTGCGCAAGTTACTTTACCCTGTTTGCCCCAGTTTCCTCATCTGTAAAATGAGCTGGAGAAGAAAATGGCAAACCACTCCAGCATCTTTACCAAGAAAACCCTAAATGGGATCATGAAAAGCTGGACTCAAAAGTAACAACTAGCATAATTACTTTTGTAGCTATTTGAGAGGTAGATTGACAAAGGGAAAGGTAAGAGCCAGAAAGACTTATATTAATAATCTGACAAGAGGTGTTGGAGTTTTAAAGTAGGGTCATGGTCATATCCCTAGAGAGAAGGGAATAGGTAAAAGCATGGGCATCCTGAAGGCTCATGAGAGCCAGTTATTAAATTTTCAGTGTTAGCATTTCCATCTCAAAAACTAAGCAAATGCTAAAAATCATGGCTTGCTTTATTGTCTTGTTCATTGTCTAAACTGAAGAACATGATGAAAAAAATGTTAATAATGTAGATTAAATTTTAAAATGTGTGGAGTGTACTTCCCTCCTCCCCCCCCCCCAGGTAGTTGTTAAATACTTACCACAATACCCTTAGACAAAAGAGATGTTATGGAACTAGAATCAAGATACCTTGGTAACTGAGTGCATGTGGGGGTTAGGGACAGGGAACTGTCAAAGCTGATTTAGAGGTTACTAACTTGTATGACTTGGAGAATTTTGGTTTCCTTCATAGAAATAAGGAAGTTTTCATTGGAGAAATGTCCAAGTTTGGGATGCCCATTTGGATGGAGATAACCAACAGGCAGTTCAGGGAAAAGATGAAGGCTGGGTATAAAAATCTGGGAATCTTGGGGCGGCTAGGTGGCACAGTGAATAGAGCACCAGCCCTGGAGTTAGGAGTACCTGAGTTCAAATCCGGCCTCAGACACTTAACACACACACAAAAAAAAACTAGCCATGTGACCTTGGGCAAGTCACTTAATCCCAATCACCCTACCTTCCCTCCTCAAAAAAGAAAAAAAAAACAAGACAATTTATGTCCTCAATGAATTGATAATCATTTAAAGAAAATAATATTCATGCATATGTGGATAAATAAACCAAACATATGTACATTGAGGG
>CM053594.1:71951320-72002740 GCA_028646575.1 Pseudocheirus occidentalis | reverse complement strand
GGGGGGGGGAAGAGGAGGAGGAGGAGAGGAGACAGACAGATAGACCCTAGGAAAGAGCCTTACAAAACAATCACATTTAGGTGGCAGGAAGAGGAAGATATACTAATCAAGGAGACTGAGAAGGAGGCAGACAGGTGGAAGAACCAAGAACCAGAGGAGCAAAATAAAAAGAGACAATTTAAGAAAGAGAGAGTGATTACCGGTTTCAAATGCTGCAGAGAAATCAAGGAGGATCAAGCCTGAGAAAAAAACCAGCATTCGATGAGTAATAGGGTGATTGTTGGCAGCTATTTCAATAGAGCAGTGCTGTTGGAAGCCAGACTGCAAGGGACAGAAAAGTAAATGGGTTATGAGGAAGTAAAAGCAGTGAGCAGACACCTCTTCCTTAGAGTTTAACAGTGAAAGGGAACCGACATATAGTATAAGGAGTTAGCAGGATCAAGAAAAGGTATTTGAAGGATTGGGGAAGGTCTGAGCATGTTTTTAGGCATAAGGGAGGGAGAATTAAAAGATCAGAGAAAGACAATGGGGCAAAGAGAGACAGGGACAGAGTCAGAGAAAAAGAGAAAGAGAGAAGGAGAAACAGAATGAGAATAAGAGAGAGAAGAGAGGAAAGACAACAGAGTGAGAGAAGAGAGAGGGGAGAGAGAAAAGAGACGAGAGAAGAGAGAGAAGAAGAAAGAAGAGAGGAAAGAAGAGAGTGAAAGAGAAGAGATTGAGAAACGAGAATGAGAGAAGAGAGAAAGAAGAAGAAAGAGAAGAGAGGAGAGAAAAAGAGAGAGAAGATAAAGAGGGGGAGAGAGAGGAGAGAAAAAAGAGAAGAGAGAAAGGAAAAAGAAGAGGGAGGAAGAGAGAGATGAGAAATAAAGAGGAAAAGAGAAGATAAAGAGAGGGGGAGAGAGAAGAAAGAGGAGAGAGAAGAGAAAAAAGAGAAAAAGAAGGGGCAGCTAGGTGGCACAGTGATTATGGCACTGGCCCTGGAGTCAGGAGGACCTGAGTTCAAATTTGACTTTGGACACAATGCAAAAAAACCAACTGTGTGACCTTGGGCAAGTCAACCTCAATTGCCCTCCAAAAAAAGAAAGAAAAGAGAAAAGGGAGAGAGAAAAGAGTCACATACATGCACACTCACACCCTCCACTGGAAAAAACTCCCAGAGGTGACAAGAGACAAGAGAGAATGATATTCAGATCACTAGTGTAGGAATTAGCCTTGGCTAGGAAGGACAGAGGCCACCTTATCTTCTAAGCCTTGAACAAAAAGAGACAAGGAACGAAGATGTAAAGGGTTTTCGACTCCTGGGGCAGAGAAGGAGACGAGGGAGCTTAATAAGGCCTTGGTCCTAATAAAAGAGGAGTCAGGGCCTTTTATTTAGAGATGGCAGGTATTTAGGGTAGGGTGGAGGCCTTCAGCAGAGGGACTGCTGATGTGGGGAGTGTGAAGGGGATTCCATCAGAGGCAATACAGGGAGTGTAGTACAGCAGTTAAAGGATGTCGAGACTTTGTAATGGATCTAAAGCATGTTTTTGTGACTTCAGCCAGTAGCATTCACTGGACCTTGAATACTAGTGGAGAAAGGTGGTTCAGGGTAGGAGATGAGCAGGGTATGAATAGTGGAAGAAAAAGGAGCATGGATTCAGGTGTTTAGGCCTCCTAGCATCGTCACCCACTTAACAACAGAATGCAGATCATGAAGGGAAGGTGCTGAGAATCAAGGAGCTTGATGAACTAGGAAGCTAGGGTGTTAATCTAGGGCTATCAACCTAAAGACTGAAGTCACTCTAGTTGAGGGCACCTTTGGGGGTCAAGAATTGTTGAAAGGGAGAACCTTAGGGATCAGCTAGGTGGCTCAGTGGAGAGAGTGCCAGGCCTAGAGTCAGAAGAACCTGAGTTCAAATGTGACCTTAGAAACTTATTAGCTGTGTGACTGAGTCACTTGTTTGTCTCAGTTTCCTCATCTATAAAATGAGCTGGAGAAGGAAATGGCAAACCACTCCAGTATCTGCCAAGAAAACCCCAAATGGGGTCCTGAAGAGCTGGACATAAATGAAATGACTGAAAAACAACAACACTTGGCTCAGTGAAGAGTAGGGAGAAAGATCCTAAATTATTGTTTTTGAAGCTCAAAGAAAGTTAAAGAATCTGGAGCTGGGACCCCAAGGAAATGATGAGCAGAGAGGACAAAGTTGAATACAACTTGGTGAAAACCAGTTAGTCAAATAAACATGAAATGCTTCCTGTGTGCCAAGAGCTGTGCTAAGCAAGAGGAATATAAAGAAAGGCAAAAAGACAGTTGCTGCTCTGAAGGAATACTCAGAGAGACAAAAAAAAGGGAGCATCCAAGGACCTGACCCCATCTCCAAGCCTTTACTTCACCTCTCTCCATTTCAATAAGATTCCTTGTGATTCCTTTCCAGTTGATTCAAACCTGTCCCAGAAGGGAAAGGAGTGAGTGGGGAGAGGTATGTGTGTGTCCTGTGGAGCCAGAGTAGTCGGAATGACAAATTTAAAAAGAAGCAAAGTATTTTTAAACAGGAAGTGCTCCTGGGGGGTGGTATTAACTCCTCTCTGTCAAACATATACCCTCTTAGGCCCAAGCTGGCACAAACACCCAGATCAGGAGGCCCTGCCAGGGGAAGAAGAATGGAGGTGGTGTGAGGGAGAAGTACTTGGGCTGTGGGGAGGGGGTTAAGTCCATCTGACTCCTTGATCTCTATCTACCCTTGCTAAAATCCTCCCTTCCAGGCCTCTCCATCCCCCTATTCTTCTCTCCTCCTCCCCACCTACCTCCCGAGCAATCCATTCTCCCAGTCAGAAATTCAAAGCCATGATGAGGAACAGGCCGAAGAAAACTGATGGCCTGATGGCGGCAACACCCAGAGATTTATGAATCCAGCTCAGGGAAGGAAGAGAGATCTAACCCTCCTGGAGTCTTCCCCCAGGGAGCTAGAGTTACTGCCCCTCTTGAGATACAGAGACCTGGGCAAAAATTCCAGCCTTAGGGAGGACTGGAGAAATCAGAGCAAAAAACCCCATGCGAGTCCAACCTTTGTACGAATCTACACAGAAGAAACTTTCTGAGAAGCCATCCCCTTCCTGTCAGAGCTAATCAGGGACGTCAGAACATGAACATTAGTTTCTGGGTCTGTAGGATTATTATCTTCAAGGTAATTTTGGGGGGGCATCATGGATCCATCCCAAAGTCTGGTGAAGCTGATGGACCCATTTTCAGAATCACTTTTTTTAAATTTATAAAACGAAACATAAGACTGCAAAGGAAATTAATTCTTTTGAAGTAAAGATATATTTTTTCCCTATTCAATTTCATAGATACCCTGAAATCCATGCATAGATGTGGACCTCGGGTTAAGAACACCTGCTCTAAACTTCCCCTAGTGACACTATGTTATCTGAAGTCCCCTCTGGCTCAAAATCCATGATCCTGGGGTCATAGGATGGGATTGGAAAGCCTGGAGCCTGACTGGGTTTAAACTAGTTATTCAGTGGGGGAAAGTGGAAAACCTCGATGCCATTTGTTCCCTTGAAAGAGTCCCTGAAACTGAGTGTGTGTATGTATGTGTCTATATTTATATCTATTCCCTATTCCTCTCTCTCTCTCTCTCTCTCTGTCTCTTTCTCTAATATCTAAACATACCCAATAAGAGAATTTGTTTTGCTTAACTATGTATATTTATATCAAAGACTTTGCTTTTGTTTCTTTTTCAATGGGGGAGAGGAGGAAGGTGAAAGGGAGAAAAGATAGATTTGGATTCATTGAAAAAACCAAAATTTTAAAAGAAGAAGAGCCCCCATGAGAGTATTTGTCAGCCTTATTCCCTTCCCCCTACACAGACCAGGCTGGATCATAGCCTTCCAGCCAGCAGAATCTAAAGTAAGCCAGAACCATGAGGTAAAATAACCACACACACATAAAAATGCTTCCCACATCAGATTCCAGGTCCCCTTTCTCTTCGGGCTTCTTCTTCTCAACTGTCCCTTGATGACTGGCTCTCCATGTGTCACTGAAACAAAAATAGATGTTTCTGCCATGCAAGGCTGTGGGGGTCAGAGAATTTATAGGCTCAGAGCCTCTGAGACTTCAACAAGTTTCTTTGGAGGCCTCATGCTCTTCCTGGCAGCATCCCAGAGTGCCGCAGTGGATTATAAAGACTGAAAGATTCGGAATTAGAAGGGATTTTGTAGATTATCTAGTCCAATCCCCTCAGTTTAGGAAATTGAGGCCTGGGGTAAAGGGAGGAGTCTTTGGGCCAATGACAGAGCCAAGATAGGAAGTTGTCTCAACAGCTATTCTTGGGCCTCTCAGTAAGTACCTCATTGGGCCCCTTGTTTTAGGCAAACCCCAGACAAACTTCTGGACCTATTTCCCAGCCATCTTCTTAACCAGCTGCTTTGTCTTAACCTATGGGACCTTCCCTTTCCCCTACCCCTAGCCCTGCGGGTCTGGAACCATGATGAAATCAACTTTGTCATTACTCCTGAAAGGTATCTGTCAATGCACATCCCTTTGGCCCCACTCCCCATCCTTGTAACTCTACGGACCGAAGCATCTCTCCTTTTCTCACCAGTCTTATGTGTTTTCATCTCCCACTAAATGAGAAGGGAAGCTTCCTGAAGGCAGAAATCTTTAACACTTAGCACAGTACTTGGTACGTGTTGTTGTTCAGTCATTTCAGACCTGGCTAACTCTTCATGACCTTATTTGGGGGTTCCTTGGCAATGACACTGGAGTAGTTTGTCATTTCTCCAGTCCATTTTATAGATAAGGAAACTAAGGTGCACAGGGTTAAGTGAATTGCAAAGTGAACTCCCCCTTGGCATGAGGTAAGCTTATGGCTCAGTGGATAGAGCACTGGATCTGGAGTCAGGAAGACCTGAGTTCAAATCTAGCCTCAGACACTTCCTAGATATATCATTCTGGGCAAATCACTTAACCTCTATTAGTCTAACAAAAAGATCCCCTGGATCCACTGGAGATGGAAATGGCAAACCATTCTAGCATTTTTGTGAAGAAAATCTCATGGACAATATGGTCCATGGGTTCATGAAGGATTAGATATGACTTAAGAACAACAACAAAGTACTTAGTAAATGCTTTTAAAATTCATTCATCCTTCTTCTTTTTCTTCATCCTTCCTTTTCCTCTCCTTTCCCTTCCTTCCTTTTTCCTTTCTCTCTTTTTCTCTTTCCATTCCTCTCAACCTCCCTTCCTCCCTCCCTCCTTCCTTCCTTCTTTCTTTCTTTCTTTCTTTCTTTCTTTCTTTCCTTCCTTCCTTCCTTCCTTTTTTCCTTTCTTCCTTCCTACCTTCCTTTCTTTCTTCCCTCCTTCCTTTCTTCCTTCCTCCCTTCCTTCCCTATCCAAATTTTCTGATTTCATTTAGTTATAGGCTCAAAGAGTGCTTGTGATCTGATTTGCTTCCTAGCTATCTTGATTTCTGATTTAACTAAATATCTTTGCATTGTTGGTAGGTCATCCAGGTTGGTATTAGATGGGGGCTTGATAGCTGTGGTTTTGAATAGATGAGGGACCCAAATACATGTCAGGAACCTGGGGGTAGCTGAGAAGGGAACTATATTAAATTCAGAGTGCTGTGCTAGGCAGGGGAAGATGGCAGGATGGGATCCCTGTCTTTAAGGAGCTTAGAATAGAGTACAATTCTACCTATAATTCTAGGCACTGTGGAGCACCCTAGAGCTTGGTCAGACAGTGAAGACACCAAGGTCATCCTCTGCATTCCAGCCTTCTCCAGTTGTCTTGACCTTTGTCTTGCCTCTGGATTCCAATGACTCTGGAGAATGAGGCAGATGACTTAGCAGCTCTGCCTCACTTAAATCCAATTTATATGCAAGTCAAAAGCCATCATCCATACTGTTTGACCATTTTTATCTCCCTCAAAAGCCTATGGTGACAGGCAAGTGACAAAGCAGCAGGTGTGGCTACACTAGGACCTGCAGACACAGCTCTGCACACAGGCAGCCCAGACTGCAGGGTTGCCTTTTCACTGTACTGAAGCAGCAAGGGCATCAGGCAGCAACTTGGGTATCTGAGCAGCCTTTTAAGGACTACACTGCTCGCTTCTTCACATAAGGAAGAGTGCCCTAAAAACTGTCTGTTCCACTCAATTGTGCCCTGTTTACTGTGGCAGGCAGGGGCTGCAGGGGGTGGGGAATCCCACTCTGAGATCAAAAGACAAAAAAATGTACAAAAATTTTTGCAAATATTATTGTACTCACTGTTGGTACATGGAATGTGCACATGCTTAAGGACAACACAAAATCCTATAGACCTGAAAGATGAACAGCTTTTGTATTCAGCAGGTATTGCTTCTAAATAGCAGCCCCAAGTAAAAGAAGGCTGGTGAATGAAGGCCAGCTTACTAAAGTCTGGATACGTGTTTTTCTGTAGTGGTGGCCAATCAAAGCTATTCTAGTCAACAAGCTTGTATACCTCCCAAGAGGAGTGAATGAAAGCTTATGACAATTCAATTGCCACTTATAGGAAAATGCCATAGCACCATCATCAGTGCCTATGCTCCCACCATGACAAAACCTGATCAGGTCAAAGAAAAAATTTATGAAGACCTAGAAACCCTCATAATCAATGTGCTGAAAGAGGATAAGCGTATAATTCAGATGACTTTAATGAGAAGGTAGGCATAGACTACCAGATATGGCAGGGAGTCCTTAGGAAGAATGGAGTCAACAACAGCAATAGCAGTGGTCACTTACTACTGAAGACTTGTGTGTTTCATGATCTCATCATCAACACTGTCTTCCATTCACCTAAATGCAATAAAACTTCGTGGGTGCACCTTTGCAGCAAACATTACCTTTTAATATACCATGTCATTGTAAAGAGAACAGACAGGATGTGAGAGTGATGAAGGTGATGTATGGCCCAGAGTGCTAAACCAATCATAGACTTATCCTCTCTAAGCTAAACATTCACATTCAACAAAAGCAGTGGCCCCAAGGCAAGATGAGGAACAGAAGACTTAATGTCAACAGATTAGAGCACTTCTCCAGCACTGAACAGTTTGAAGGAAAAGCTGAGCCCACACAAGTTTGGCAACAGTGGAGCAAAAAAGGAGGGGGTAGCTTTCAGAGATTTGGTGTACTACACTGCATTTACTCATCTAGGCCAGAACACTCACAAATATAAAGAGTGGTTTGATTACAATGAAGGGGAAATTTCAGAAGCTTCCCAATGGGAAAAAAAGAGAATTCCATAGGATTTACCAGCAGGATAGTTAGTCCATCTCTAAGAAGGCAGTTTTTAGCTCCATTGAAAGTAAAGCACAAGTAAAACTTAGAAAGATACAGGATTCTTGACTCAGCAAGAAAGGAGCTGAAATTCCGTTTTATACTGATAGTAACAATCTAAAGCGCTTTTGTTACCCTAAAGGCTATTTATGGGTCGGAGACCTATATCTTAACTACTCAGAGCTGATGGAGCCACATTAATTGGTGATAAAGACTTGATCCTGGGGAGATGGGCTGTTCTAAATAGACCATCACCAATCAATGCTGAAGTCACTGACTGTTTACCTCAGGTTGGAATCAAGCGCTCTCTAGGTGAACTTACAATTGAAGAAGAGATTTTTGAATGCCACTAGGCTCCTCTCCTGTGGTGAAGCATCTGGTCTTGATTCTATTCTAGCTGAGATTTACAAAGCAGGAGGTCTGCTGTTCATACAAAAGCTGACTGAAATTTTCCAAGTTATATGGCAAGAAGAGTTTATCCCCCAGAATTGAAGGATGCCTCCATTGTCCATCTTTATAAAGGAAAGGGAAATAGGTTGTCCTGTGACAATCACAATGGGGTCTCTCTCAGTCATTGCTGGCAAGATTCTTGCCAGAGTCCTCCTTAGTAGGCTAATGCTTCACTTGGAAGATGATAATCTACCTGAGAGCCAACGTGACTTCAGAAAGAGCTGAGGAACAGTCACTGTGGTATTTATTGCCCAACAACTCCAGGAAAAATTCCAGGAACAAAACAGAGGTCTTTATACAATGTTTGTCAATTGGACCAAAGCCTTTGCTGCTATCAGTCATGAGGACCTGTGGAAGATCATGGCAAAATTTGGTTGCTGGGGGAAGTTCATTAGTATTAATATTCCATATGGGCTTCGTCACAGCATGCTTGTATGGGTTCTGGATGATTGGATGATGCTCTTGGGCTTTCCTGCTCACCAACAGAGTGAAGCAGGGCTGTGTACTTACTCCCATGATTTTTAGCATGTCTTCAGCAATGTTGTTAGATGTCTTCAATGAGGATGAACATGGCATCAAGGTCACCTATCTCATTAATGGTAAACTATTTAACTTGAAAAGGCTACAAGCCAAGACTAAAGTGGAGGGAAAGTTAAGTGTGTGATTTTTTTTTGCAAGTGATTGTGTACTCAATGAAACATCTAAGGCTGAGATGCAAAAGAGTATGGATTGATTCTTTGCCACTTGTGTTAATTTCAACCTGAGAATCAGCACCAAGAAAACAGATGTTTTCCACCAGCCAGCAACACACACCATCCATATATGGAACCATCAGTTACAGCAAATGGGGAAATTTTGAATGCTATGAATAAGTTCATTCTAGGTCTATATATTGATGATAAAGTTGATACATATATTTCCAGAGTTACCTTAGTGTTTGGGAGGTTCCAAAGGAAAGTATGGGAGAGAAGAGGTATTAGACTGACTAGCAAAATGAAGGTCTACAGAGCTGTTATGCTGACTTCACTGTTGTATGCCTGTGAAACCTGGACAGTATACCAGTGCCATGTCAGGAAACTGAATTGCTTCCATTTGAATTGTTTTAGGAAGACTCTGAAGATCACCTGGCAGGATAAGGTACTAGACACTGAGGTCCTTTCTTGAACTAAACTGCCAACCATTCAAACTCTACTGCAGAGAACATAACTCTGATTGGGCTATCCACATTGTTCGAATGCCAGACCTATATTTATCTAAAAGAGAATTTTACAGAGAACTCACACAAGGCAAGCACTCACACAGAGGTCAGAAGAAGTGATACAAGGACACTCTCAAGGTCCCTCTGAAGAACTTTGAAATGATTTGTGAGATTTGGGAAAAGAATAGTGATATTAAAAAACAACGAGCTTTTAACATTGATTAGGGGATCATTAAACTGTGGTATGTGAGAGAAACCATCTGAAACGATGAGTCTGAAGAACTCAGGGAAGGGTGGGAAGACTTAGATGAACTGATACAGAATAATGCAAGTAGAACTAGGAAAATGACAATGACTACAGCCATATAAATACAATGTTATTTTTTAAGTGAAACTGAATGCTGTATAATTATGATGACCAAACTTGGCTCTAGAGCAGTGATTCTCAACCTTCCTAATGCTGCAACCCTTTAATACAGTTCCTCATGTTGTGGTGACCCCCAACCATAAAATTATTTTCATTGCTACTTCATAATTGTAATTTTGCTACTGTTATGAATCATAACATAAATATCTGATATGCAGGATATATTTTCATTGTTACAAATTGAACATAACCCACAGGTTGAGAACCACTGCTCTAGAGAATACTTGAGAAAATGTGACTCCTTTCTATTTTTACAGAGGTGGGGGGGACTATGGATATGGAATATTTTATATACAATCAGACATAGTTGCTTGCATTGGTTTATTTTGCTGACCTGTTTTCTTTTTTGAAAAATCTTTGTTATAAAAGACTGCTAGATGGATAGGGGAGGAATGTATAAAAAATGAAGGTAATATTAAAACAAGAGATACAAATAAAATGAGATTTAAAAAATAAACAGGCTTTTGTTTTGTGGAAAATTTGGGAGAGTTTTTAAAAAAAGAACAAGAATGACTCATTTTCTGATTACTGATTGTGGATTTGTTTTTGCTTGGCTCTCTCTCTGTCTCTCTGTCTCTGTCTCTCTGCCTCTCTCCCTCTCTCCTCAAACATACACATTTTAAACAAGAGAGGGCTTTTATTTTGGTAGGAAGAGAGTAAAAAGGATGTAAGGGATGTGAGGGGAATAATAGTGTTATCCTTTCCTCACATGTATTTTGAAAAAGAGACTGCACAATTCCCCCAAAATAGTCCAACCTATTTTGTTCTTGCCATTCAATTCTGGGTTGTCACTGTCTGCTTGTTGTTTTGGTCCAAGAGTATACTAATGTTTGTGTTCTACTTGATTTTTCCCATGTGGATACTTAGGCTACATTCTTTGGGTCATTTAAGATATTCTGCAATGTTCTGGGGCTTAGTGCAATCAGAACGATAATATCATCTTGCACGCAGGAGTGTCTGGAGGACCTCACTCTATATAAAATGCCTCTTTACTCTGAACTTTGTCCTGAACATCATCCATGACACTGGCAAACACCTTTGTCAATTACAGTTATCCTGTTTACATCCGGACTTTTCCCATTGTGGTTTCACTATATTGGCATAAGAAATTAAATGGGAATTTGGGAGGAGTTTTATAGAAGCTACAGACAACACATGAAGGCTAGCAGACAACACACAAAAACGTTTAGAAACTCAAATTCATAAAAATTTAGAGTACTGGGGCAGCTAGGTGGCACAGTGAATAGAGCACTGGCCCTGGAGTCAGGAGGACTTGAGTCCAAATCCAGCTTCAGACACTTGATACATTTACTAGCTGCGTGACTTTGGGCAAGTCACTTAACCGCCACTGCCCTCCAAAAAGAAATAAAAAATCAAATATTATGTAATGTTAATGCATTTTCTCATTTGATGGCATAATTCAGATTTTTTTCTCTAGTATGAAGGGAGGGTTAAAAATGTTACACAGACTTTCCAGATCATGTGGGGTGCCATGCCCCTAACTCCTGTATGCCTGTATGCATCTCTCTGCCCTATTCTTTTTTTGGTATTAATAATTAATACCAGAAGCCATTGAACAAAGTCACCTTGATGTTTACATCTCTCAACAAATCTTGTATGATTTTGATATCTGGATGGGAGACCCTTTGTAGAGGGGAAATCATTTTAGGTAGCACTTTTTTCTCCCTGCCAAACTGAGTCTTTTAAAAAAAAAATCAACAAATAATAGGCACAATGATACCTTGCATTCTTTCTATCTTTCAATTAATTGTTTTTCTAAGAATATAATTTGCTATAGAATATTATCTTTGAAAGTCTTCTTATTCCCTTCTACATTCCTCAACGATGCCTTTGATCTTTATTATTCTAATAAAAAAAATTGTAAAGGTAAGAAAAAAGGTATTTGGGTCAGTTGGGATAAAGACTGAATCTTTTATTTTATTGGTAGAGGGAACTTCCATGTTCCACCCAGCAAAGATTGAGATCTACTCTTAAATGTATGGGCATATAGAATCAAGTCAACAAACATTTATTACGGGGGCATAGATACAAAGCAAGACCAACCTCTCTACCCCTACCCCCTCCAGACAAATTGTCTTTGCTCTCAACGAGGCTGCAATGTAATAAGGAAGACAACTTATAAACAACTATGTACAAACAAGATACATACAGGATATAGGTATATATGTGATTTTGAGAACACTTGAGAGGTTAAGTCTCAAGGCACCTAAGGGAGCTGAGGATGCTAAAAGAATAGAAAAACCTTGGACCTCATTATTACAAAGAAAGAAAGAAAGAAAAGAATTAACAATAGCTAACGACTAGTTAACTAAGGAGAGAGGCTAGGTAGTGCCCAGTGTGATCCTGGGCAAGTCACTTAACCCCTGTTTGCCTCAGTTATACAGGATAAATATAAATGCAGAATAAATATACATATATACATATATATGTATATATGTATATATACATACAGGATAAATTGTTGATAATCTCAGAGGGAAGGCACTAGCATTAAGAGGCATCAGGAACACTGTACAACATGGGATTTTAATTTACACTTCAAGGAAGCCAGGAGGTCCAGATGGGGAAGGAGAAAATTCCAAGCTTTGGAGACAGCCAGTGAAAACACCTGGAGTCAGTCTTGTGTGAGGAGCAACAAGAAGGCCAGTGTCAGTCATGTCTAACTCTTCATGACTGTATTTGTGCTTTCTAGATACTAGAGTGGTTTTGCCACTTCCTTCTCTAACTCCTTTTCCAGATGAGGAAACTGAGGCAAACAGGATTAAGTGACTTGCCCAGGGTCACACAGCTAGTGGGTGTCTGAGGCCAGACTTGAACTCAGGTCTTCCTGACTCCAGGCCCATCACCCTATTCCACTGCACTACCTAGCCTCCCTCCTTAGTTAACTAATCATTAGCTACTGTTATTCTTTTCTTTCTTTATTTGTAATAATGAGGTCCAAGGTTTTTCTATTCTTTTAGCATCCTCAGCTCCCTCAGATGCATTGAGACTTAACCCCTCAAGTGTTCTCAAAATCACATCAACCCCAGGGGGAATCATCTTGGGGTACGCTTTGTCTAATCCAGTTTCCCTTCCCGTCTTTATTTTCTTTATTGCCTTTTGTTCCTTCTCTGTACAATCAGTCTAAGAATATAACATTATAGTCCAAATTTGTTGGCTTTACGATGGTGAAAAGAATAATGAAGATTTTTTACAAATAATTTTTACTCTTTTTTTCTTTGTTATTCTCCTTTTGGTTTTATCCTTAAATGACCGGGGGATGACTATCATTAATTAGGACTTTCATAGGATAGTTCTTCTTAAATTTTTTTATTTTAAATTTAATTGTTGCCTTCTGTTTTGATGTCATAGCCATATCCCCTTCACTTACTACTAGCCCACCTCCCATTTAACCTTTCTTCATAGCAAAGAAAAATATTTAAGGAAAATCCACCTTTACACCCCACATTTGTAGTCCCTGGGTCTCTACTGAAGGGAGGGGGGGGGAATGTTTCCTTCTCTGTTCTCTAGGACCATGATTAGTCATTATAATTCATCAAAGTTTGTCTGCTTTTTAAATGTTGTCATCATTTACATAATTGCAGCCATCATTTATATTCTCTTGGTTCTACTTTTTTTTCCATTCTGCATCACATCATACATGTCTTCTGATGTTTTTCTGAATTCCTCAGATTTCTCATTTTTTATAGAGCAATAATCAAGTCTTTTCTAAACTTGACTTTCCCTCCATTGCTTCTTCCTATTTTATGAGGTGATACAGCTCATAATTTTCCACAGTCCTCCTCCATAAGATTTTACAAATGAATTTATGTTCAAAACCACTGCTGTTTTTGGCTGCCATCTCTTTCTTTTTGGCAAAGAGGACCAAGTGTTTGCTGCCTAAAGTAGACTACAGGGTCTTTCAGTTTTTCTCTTTATGGCAATTGCTTTATATCAGCTAAACTTTCTAAGGAAATTAATGTTGACAATGTCTGTTCTTCCATCCATTTCTCTTTTCTGAGGGGTTAATAGCTCGCCTAAATAGGCCTTTATCCCAACGGACCCATATACCTATTTTCCTACCTTTATAAAATTTTTATTAGAATAATAAACATAAAAATCAAAAGCATCCTTGATGAATGTAGAAGGGAATAAGCAGACTTTCAAAGATAATATTCTATAGCAAGCTATATTTTTAGAAAAACAATTAATTGAAAGGTAGAAAGAATACAATGGGGGGTGGCTAGGTGGCACAGCGAATAGAGCACTGGCGCTGGAGTCAGGAAGACCTGAGTTCAAATCCAGTCTCAGGCACTTAACACATAAACTAGCCATGTGACCTTGGACAAGTCACTTACCTCCCATTGTCCTGCTATCCCCCCTCCTAAAAGCAAAAAACAAAACAAAAAACCCAGAAAGAATACAAGGTACCATTGTGCCTATTATTTGTTGACTATTAAAAAAAAATTCAATTTGCCAGACAGAAAAAAATGCTGCCTTAAATGATTTCCCCACTACAAAGTGTCTCATCCAGATAGCAAAATCATACAAGATCTGTTGAGAGATGTAAACATCAAGGTGACTTTGTTCAGTAGCTTGCAGTTGTTTTAATGACATGCCATACAGTTTTATCACTTTTGTTCCTCTAGTTTTGTATTCATTTTAATCTTTGCTTTAGTTAGTGATCTGACTAAATACAGCTGGTTAGAATGATCATTCTATGAGTAACAAGGTGTGTTTCCTGCCTGCTAAAATGTAATCAATGCCATTTTTTGTTATGCTCTTTGGTGCTCATTATGGTTAATGCTTTCCACATCTTTTTTTTCTTGAGAAACTATTTATGACATATAGATGTGAAATCCCTCTGGGTTACTCATCCAACTTTTCTTCCTCCCCCTCCCCTACATAGGCATGAAGTTTCTATGTGTTCTACAAGTCTCTGCCCTCAAATTTCTTGTTCCTCAACCTCATTTTCTAACATAATTAAAAAAAATTCTTCCCCAATTCTTAGCTTTTACATA
This sequence comes from Pseudocheirus occidentalis, assembly GCA_028646575.1. Classification (NCBI taxonomy): domain Eukaryota; kingdom Metazoa; phylum Chordata; class Mammalia; order Diprotodontia; family Pseudocheiridae; genus Pseudocheirus; species Pseudocheirus occidentalis. The sequence goes on along the minus strand of CM053594.1, from coordinate 71,988,363 downwards.
GATGTCACTATCCAAAAATAGGATAGGGATAGAGACCAAACCTGTGATTTCATTGGTATAGGGAACTTCCAGTGAGGAAACTCCCTTTAGTTGGCACCTTCTTTACAATTTAAAGGATTGACTAGACCAGCGGTTCTCAGCCTGTGGGTTATGTTCAATTTAAATACAGCCTGCATATCAGATACTTACATTACTATTCATAACAGTAGCAAAATTACAGTTATGAAGTAGCAACGTAAATCATTTTATGGTTGGGGGTCACCACAACATGAGGAACTGTATTAAAGGGTTGCAGCAGTAGGAAGGTTGAGAACCACTGTCCTAGACACTAGAAGATTAAGAAACTTGTGCCAAGTTTCACAGCTGGTATATATCAGAAAGGGAACTTACACCCAGACCTTTATGAATCCAAAGTCAGCTAAATGCGACACCATTTTACCTATCATCTACGTGAAAGCACACGGGGACCATAATAAGCAAACCACCATAATGCAACTGGCAAACCACCTGTTTTCAGACAAAGTTCAATCTCTGAGAAGCCTGACTGCTTAGAAGAAGGGCTAGCTTCCTTTTCTCCTCCTCTTTGGTTACCGTGTCCTTCTATCCTGGTGTCCATCTCAAGAATGAAGTTTGTTTACTAAGATAATTTTCATTCTCTTCCCCCTGAGTCCCTGAGCTCTGACTGGAAAGCTTTTGTCTCATTTTAGCCAGAAACTAAGGTTACTTTAACCAGACTACCAGGTTACTTTTTTGCCTCACGTAGCCCATCTCCCTTTCTAGTTTTTCATGTTATTTTCACTTATTAGAATGTAAGCTTTTTGAGGGCAGGAGTGTTTCACATGCTTATGTTTGTATCTCTACCACTTAGCACAGTGCCTGGACCATGGAAAGCACTTAATAAAAGATTCATTCATTCATTCATTCATTCACTTATTCATTCCTCAAACGTCAAGAAATCAAACCCATTCTCTACTAATCAAAGTATATACTAATTTAATTTGGAATGTCTTATTGAGCTCTTTATAAAATCTCTTTACCTATACATCTTCTATAACAGATGTTGACACATAAGCTGCACTTATTTTCACGGCAATAAGATATTCGCACAGGACTTTGTGGAAGTCTAAGCATCCATGATTCTAGAATTCTAAGATTCTGTGGTTTAAGATGCTAATATTCTGATTCTAGTCTAAGAGGACTAATTGCTATTGTGTACAAGGGTTGGAGAGCACAGAATCCCACCCCCTTTCCCTAAGGGGCTTCTATGTTCTGGCTCTTGCATGAAGTCCAGACAAAGTTCAATCTCTGGGAAGCCTGACCACTTAGAAGAAGGGCTAGCTTCCTTTTCTCCTCCTCTTTGGCTATCATGTCCTTCTCTCCTGGTGTCCATCTCAAGAATGAAGTTTTGTTTATTTAAGATCAGTTTAAAACAAACAAGGAGAAAGCAGCTAGAGACCCAGGTACAAGCTTGTCAGCTTGGTCCTCCTATTGCAAGGTCTTTTTAGCTATCGTTTGGGAGTAAGGTCAGAGTTGGGGGGAGGCGGCGGAGGAAGAAAGGAATCTGCCCACTTTCCATAGCCCCTCAGAGAGGCTATAGCAAGTCTATCTCTGATGCTACCTGGAGCCAAGGGAACACAGAGGCCAGAGGGTTATGATGTCTTTCCCTTTTTAAAGGTCCATTGAATTATCAGTTCTTATATCTCAGTGGTTAGTAATGGGGTGTTTCATCATCCCATTATGGTTGGGGGTCACCAGGTGTGAGAGTGATGAGTCACACATGATTAGTAGGAAGCAGAGAATTCTTTTCCTTAAAGCTCCAAGTCCTTTCAGAGCTGAGTCATGAGTATGTGGTTGGCCAGAAGCAAGAAGCTAAGTTTTCTACATCTTGTTCTCCAAACCCTTATATGAGCATTCTAGGATTTCAGAGCAAGGTTTTCCTAGTTTATCTCAAGACTCAAACCCCACAGCCCTTTGAAGGAAGTCCCTTGTCCTTCATTATGGGATGATAGAAAAAGCACTCTCTAGAGTCCAAGGGTGTGGGGGTTCAAATCCTGCCTCTGACACTTACCACCTGTGTAAAGTTGGTAAAATTACCTCCCCAAGCCTCAGTTTTCTTATCTGTAAAATAGGGAGTTTGGATTAGATGGCCTAGAAATTCCTTCCAGCTCTAGATTTCTGAACTTTTAATTAACGAAAAGGCCAGCATCTGACTGTCCTATTGAAGAGGGTACCCATATGTTAACCCCCATAAATCTGCACATGAACCTTTGCTCATAGTGAACTCCTTTTCTTCCCTTCCCTAAATTCTTCCCATGTTTCAGAGAATAACTTCAGTTCTCTCTCCTCCAGGAAACCTTCTTAGACTTAGCCTAGAATACTCTTACCCATCTGAGTTCCTCTATTCTTGTTGACAAATCTGTCCTACCCATTGAGTACTGAGCATTTCCATCTCCTTGCCTTTTCACATTCACACACGCTTTCCCCCAAGTCCAGAAAACACTCCCTTCTCCTCCTTGTTTTCTCTCTCTCTCTCTTTCTCTCTCCCTCTCTCTCTCTCTTTCTCTCTCTCTCTCTCCTCTCTCTTTCTCTCTCTCTCTCTTTCTCTCTCTCTCTTTCTCTTTCTCTCTCTCTCTCTCTCTCTCTCTCTCTCTCTCTCTCTCCCCCCTCCTTTCCCCCCACAAATCATCTTATACTTACCTTTCTGTTTAACTGTGACCTCTCGATTTGTATTGACTTAATTCCATCTTGGGGACTGCACCCAGATCATATCTCTTTATCTCATTTTGCTCCCAGTCAAGATTTCCCTTGGGTAATATCTGAATATAACTCATGTCTGAATTTCCATAGATGGGGATAAAAGGGCCCAGATTTGGTGAAAGCACCAAGTTCACAATACTACATGCCAGATAGTCTTTATTTCAACCCACAGAAAATGCAAAAAAAAATGCAAAGGAATAGCAATAAATATTTAATACCTGGCTCTGGTGGTAGAGGAGAGGAAATGTACCTGACACATTTTTAAACTTAATTTGCATCATTTCATTTTCTCCATCGCTTCCTTAAGTCTAGACAATCTATAAAACAATAAACCAAATCCTGATTTGTAGCCCCAACTGGTGAGATAAAATGCTCACAGGAAAAAAAATCTCACTCCATGATACCCTTCTACTGTAGCCACGAATAGACTATTCAACTGTCAATCAGCCTCATCATCTTGGTAAATCCCATCTTGACCCTGTCAATCTGTGTAAGCCTAGATCTTAAGATGTGGGGACCCAGGTTAAAGACCTATTCTGCTTGGAACTGAAATTGAGAAGAGGGAGAAGAGGGGGAGTTAAAGAGGTGGTTTTAGGCCCAGTGTAAGGAAAACCCAGTATTTAGAATTGTCTCTGAAAGGGACGAGTTACCTTGTTAGATAGTGAGCGCCTAGTCTTCATTTAGAAGCTGGATGGTCACTTCTGGGCGGTGCTGGGGAGTCATTCCTTGTCAGCCATAGCTTGGCCTCAGTGGTCTTCCAGATATTTTCCACTTTGGAGATAGGAATTTCTGTAATTCTATTATCTCAGCAGTTTGATCTGGGAAGATGGAAGTCCCCTTTGTGTTAGCTTATCATCACTTACTTATCTGCCATGATGAGAGGCAAAGTTTTGATTCCCGGTTGACCTTTTCCCTCCCCCTTCTTGCCACATAGGAGGCTCTTAATAAATATTTTTTGCCTATAACTATTGATCCATATTCCCAACTCTTGAGATAGCTGGTCTCCTAATCATACACATAGACAATGTGGGAGGGGGGACCTTGGAGACCATTTAGTCTAACCTGCCCTCCCTTTCCCCAAATGAAGAAAGTCAGGGCTCAGAGGAATGATGCCATTTGCCCAAGATCACACACAGCTGGAAAACCCAGAGTAGAATCTGGGTCTCCTGACTCCCAATCTAGTATTTCTCCTCATAGATGCCTTCCTAATTAACTGTAGCAATCAAGTCAGTTCCCTTCTGGTTCTAAAGGGCTATGATCCTAAGATTCTATAATTCTGAGTTTCAGAATCTAAGACTACAAGATTCTGATGTAAGAAGACTGTGCAAGTGAGACTTCAAAAAAAGCTGAAGATCCCAAGCAGGTGAAAAACTGAGACATTGAAAGATAAAGGAAAATGTTCAGATGCAAAGTAAATATTCCTCTCCTAAGAAAAACTAAAAAGCTTGAGTACTTTAATTGCTTGGGGGAATTAAAAGGCAGCAAATAGAGAATCAGGCCTGGAGTCAAGAAGACTCATCTTCCTTCTGAATTTGAAGCCAGCCTCTGACACTCATTAGCTGTGCAAACCCGGGTAAGTCACTTAAACCTGTTTGCCTCAGTTTCCTTATCTATAAAATGAACTGGAGAAGGAAAAGGCAATCCACCCCAGTACCTCTACCAAGAAAACCCCAAATGGGGTCGTGAAAATCAGACATGACTGGAAAAAACAACTTTAATTGCTTAGGAAGAAGTTAGTGAGACAATGAATATGCCATCAGGCCATAGGTTGCATTCACACTGTCCTCACATGACATTGATCAGTAAGATTTCCAAAGGATTTTGAGGGGTGAAAAACACTGATCACTACAAGGGAATATGGAGTTGTTTATGAAGGGAGAAGGTTTTTGAGTAGAAAGAATTTATTTTTTCCCTTAATAGTATTTTTTTCCAATTGCATGTAAAGATAGTTTTCAACATTCATTTTGTAAAATTTTGAGTTCTAAATTTTTCTCCTTCCCTCCCCAAAACAGCAAGTGATCTGAAATAAGTTATGAATGTGCAGTCGTGTTTAACATATTTCCACATTAGTCATGTTGTGAAAAAAGGATCAGAACAAAAGGGGAAAACCACAGGAAAGACAAAAACAAACAAACAAAACCCAACGGGGTGGAGCCAAGATGGTGACATTAAAAAAACCCAATAAAAAGTGAAAACAGTATGCTTTGGTTTGCATTTAGATTCCATAGTTCTTTCTCTGGAGGTGTGTAGCATTTTCCATCATGACTCATTTGAAATTGTCTTGGATCGTTGCATTGCTGAGAAGAGTTAGGTCTATCATTTTGATCCGTCGATGTTGCTGTGTACGATGTTGTCCTGGTTCTGCTCACCTCACTCAGTATCAGTTCATGTAAGTCTTTCCTAGTTTTTCCGAAATCTGCTAAGCAGGAAGAATTTCAACAAAAGGAGAAGAAAGCCTTCTTTAATCTCCCATCTGAGGTGACTACCTACCCTGAGACCCTGAGGGAATCAAAGGGAAGGTTTTGCCCATTCTAAGCTAAGGGTCATTGTTCTAACTAAAAGGGCTCTTGTAGCCCACCAGCTGAAAAGAGCGGCTAAAGAGAACGCTGTATCACCCAGCCCAGCCAGCAGTTGAAAGTAGAAAAAGTGAGCTATTCTTCTGAGAGTAAGCCTTGGGGATCATTGTCCTGGGGGCAATTCCAATTAAGGTTTGAGTCTTGGCTTCTGTGTGGGTCTCATCAAAGGGGAAAAAAAAGTAATAAGTCCCCAATGTATAAACACAAAATTTTAAGTGTCAGGTAGTTTATTCTTACTTCCAAAAATGAAATGCTGAACATAAGAAAGGGGCAGCTAGGTGGCACAGTGGATAGAATTCTGGGCCTGGAGTCAGGAAGACTCATCTTCCTGAGTTCAAATCTGACCTGAGACACTTACTAGCTGTGTGACCCTGGGCAAGTCATTTTACCTTGCTTGCCTCAGTTTTCTCATCTGGAACATGAGCTGGAGAAGGAAATGGCAAACCACTCCAGTATCTTTGCCAAGAGAATCCCACATGGGGTCACCCAGAGTTGGACACGACTGAAAACAACAAAAAGTATAAGAGAATCAAACACATAATAACAAAATTACTAGAATAGTGTTTATTAATATTATTGTTACAATTGGCTGGGGGGCTAAAATGCTAAGCCCCATCAGAACATAAAGCAATTATACAATACTGCTAATTAGGCATTTCATATTTCAGGTTGGCACTGGTCACCAGGCACTGCCCGATCAAACGGAAAAGTTGACCTCTTCCCATGCAATCTTTTTCCTAAGACGTCATGGGGAGCTGTCACTTCACAGACCTCCCAGGTCACTCAGACCTTTTGGAACTCACAAGGTTACAGCCAGTCCTGGACATATTCCCAACAAGAATACTCATTCACCTAAGATCAGGAAAGAACAAACAAACAAAAAAAGAGAGAAGCAGAGGCAGCAGGCATGAAAACTCAGCGATTAAAGTGTCCCAGCACTAACTACCATGTGGACAGGATCAACCATTGCATTAGGATAGAGGAAGGACCTTTTCCTTCACCTCAAGGGACTCGTATCTTGTTGCCTGGAGATCTTTAACCATGGGAGGTGAGCCAGAACCTATCTCTTCTTTTAATAGGTCTACTGAATCATCAGGGTCTCCCACTTAATGCCAATTAGGGAATGATTTGTAATATCCCATTGCAAGCCCTTGAATCACACAGGGCAGGATGCTGACTTTCCACAGGCTTCCATCAAAACCAGGCTGGAGAAAACTGTTGCTTTAAGCAATAGTTCTTAAAAGTCAGTTCACTCAAGTTACACATGCATCAATTCTGGTTCTGCCCTCTGGCAGTAACTAATAATTTTTTTTCATGTACCCCATATGGCACAAAATATACCCTCAAATCTACTTTTTAAAGATAAATTCATGGGAGAGGGGACAAGAAGAAGAAGACCTAGAAAACCATTCCTTGCAGGGATGAGACAGAGATCCTAGGACACTACAAGGCCACCAGATGGGTGAGAGGAAAGGGAAGCATTCACCTGTGATTCAGCCTCTGGAGGGGAATGGGTATCATGGCTCCCTATGTCACCTCATTCTTAGGAATGTGATGTCAGTTGTTAATCTCAATTGTTTCTAAATTGCTGAAGGACTGGAAATGCTGTCAGATTCCTTAAATTCAGAGTCCTAAGGCAAAGCCCTGGGAAGCTAGGTGGGACAGTGGACAATGCCAGGTCTGGAGTCAGGAAGACTTACCTTCTTTAGTTCAAATCCTGCCTCAGACAGTTACTAGCTGTGTGACCCTGAACAAGTCACTTAACTCTCTTTGTCTCAATTTCTTCATCTATAAAATGAGTTGGAAAAAGAAACAGCAAACCACTCCAGTATCTTTGCCAAGAAAACCACAAATGGGGTCACAGAGAGTCAAACATGATTCAACAACAACAAGAGCAAAGCCTTGAATAACTTGCCCTTGTTAATCTCTTTTAGGGGGCATAGAACAAATCTAATACTTTTTATTTAAAAAGTATTCTTAATTTATCTCCAAAAAAGAATTTCTAAATGTATACCAGAACACAAAAGAGTATTTATATATGAAATCACATATCTCCATCTTATGTTGCTTAAAAAAAGAAACACAATAAATTCCACACATTACTTTCAAAACTGTCCTGTTTATCTGTTCTTCCTTATGAGTTTCCTTCTGTTTTTGTGTGTATATTAAAAATATGTTTCAATGACCCTCTTTTTTGGTGTTATTATTTTGTAATATATTTTATAACCCCTCCTCCCCAACTCCTGCCTATCAATTAAAAACAAAGAAAAAACCCTAAAAATAAGAAAGTCAAATAAAATTAATCTATAAGCAGCCATATCCAGTATATCAGTATCATCTATCTATCTATCTATCTATCTACATCTGCACCTTATGTCCCTTACTTCTCAGGAGATAGATACTTCATTAATCAATAAACATTTATTAAATGCCTACTATATGCCAGCACTGTGCTAAGCACTGGAGATACAAAAAGAGGCAAAAGACAGCACCTGCCCTCAAGGAGCTTATGATCTAATGGGTGAGATAGCAAATACACACACATATACATGTATTTAGATATGTGTGTATACATATGTGTTTGTATATATTTTATGTGTGTATATTTGTATATGTGTATAAATATATGTATATACACACAAAAGGGGTATATACAAGATAAATAGGAAATGATTAATATTGGGAAGTGACTAGGATGAAGAGGAGTTGAGGAAGGTTTCCTGTAGAAGATGGGATTTTAATGGGGACTTGAAGGAAGCCAGGGAAGACCATAGGCAGAGTTGAGGAAGGGAGAGTGTTCCAGGCATGGGGGACAGACAAAGAAAATACCCAGAGTTATGAGATAGAGTATCTTATTCATGGAACAACAAAGAGGCCAATCTTTTTGGATCAAAGAGGTCTTAGCAGGGTATAAGGTGTAAGAAGACTGAAAAAGGAGGGGCCTAGGTCACAAAACCACTTTAGTGGGTGAGTGGAGGATAGATTGGAGTGGGGAGAGACTTGAGACAGGCAGACCCACCAGCAGGCTACTGGAATAATCTGGGTGCGAGGGGATGAGGGTCTGCATTAGTATGGTAGAAATTTCAGAAGAGAAAAGGAGATGTATTTGAGAGATATTGCAAAAGTGAAATCAACAGGACTCAGCAATAGCTTCGATATTGGGAAGGATGGAGAGATAGTGAGGAATTCAGGGTGACTCCTAGGTTGAGAGTTTAAGTGGCTAGGAGGATGGTGTCGCCTTCTATAATAATAGGGAAGGTTGGAGATGGAGGGAGGACTTAGGGGGAGAGACAATGAGTTCAGTTTTGGATATGTTTAGTTTAAGATGTCTACTGGAAGTCAAATTCAGGTTCTGAAAGGCAGTTGGAGATATGAAATTTGAAGTTAGTAGAGAGGTTGGGGCAGGATAAGTAGATTTGAGAATCATCAGCATGGACATAGTAATTAAATCCATCAAAGCTGATGAGATTACCAAGTGAAGTAGTATAGAGGGAGAAGAGAAGAGGGCCCAGAACAGAGCTTTGTGGGACACATACATTTAGAAGTTATGAACTGGATTAGGGTCCAGCAAAGGACACTAAGGAGGAGCAGTTAGAAAGGGAGGAGGAGAACCAGAAGAGCCGTGTAATAAAGCCTAGAGAGAAGAGAGTGTCAAAGAGGAGAGGGAGATAACTGTGTCAAAGGCTAAAGAGAGGTGAAGGAGAATAAGATCTGAGAAAAAGTCATTAGACCTGGCAACTAAGAGATCATTGGTAACTTTGGAGAGAGCAGGTTTGGTGGAAACTTCAGGCGGAAGCCAGAATGTCAGAGGTTAAGAAGAGAGTGAGAGGAGAGAAAGTGGAGTCTAGTTACAAAGAACAGAAGAGACATAGGGCAATAGTTAGCAGGGATGGAAGGATCAAAGGAGAGCTTTTTCAGGATGAGGGAGACACGGCATGTTTGTAGGCAGTATAGAATAAGCCAGTAGAGGGGGAGAGATTGAAAATAAGCGATACATATATAACCTGTATCAAATTGCTTAACGTCTTAGAGAGGGGAGAAAGGAGAAGGGAAAGAGGGAAGGAGAAAATTTGGAACTCAGAATTTTTTTTAAAAAGGAATATTAAAAATTGTCTTTATGTGTAATTGGAAAAATGAGATACTATTTAAAAAGAAAAAAGCCACAACACAAATATTTAAGCTTAAAAAAGTGATAGAGTAGGGATGGCAAAGGGGCAATATATAGGAGGAAATGGGATGGAATGGGATGTCTTGTGTAGCTATAGGGGTTAGCCTTGGTGAAGAGTAAGGACACTTCATCAAATGATAAGGAATGAAGGAAGACACAGTCATGGAAGGCATTTCAGTGATAGGAGATGGGGAAGAAGGGAACAGAGGGAGCTTACAGTGCATTAATGGTCTCAATATTTTCTGTAAAATATGAAGCAAGTTTCTTAGCTGAGAGGTTGAGGGGAGACAGAACCATAGGATGTTTGAGGAGAGGTTTAAAAAAAGGTTATAGATATTATTGATTATTGAATTGATCAGAAATCTCAAGTCTTTGAAAATTATTTTTCTTTACTATGTCACTACCCTTGTATACATTTTTCTCTGGTTCTGCTTACTTGACTTTGCATCAGTTCATACTACTTGGTATTCTATGAAAATGATATCTTTTGTCTCTTTGGTCACTGTAATAATACTTGTATTATTATGTATCCACGTGTAAATCCATTTGTATTCATTCCATTTTAATTTATTTGACTTGTCCTGCCATTTCTAATAGATAGCTGCCCTCTTAGAGTTTACTTCTTCCCTTCCTCCTCTCTATTCCCTCTTTCTTGATTTTTTTCTCTCTTGAATCTGATGACTTTCTAGATAAAACAATTTGTGCATGTGTTCAACTCTTCTTTATTCTCTTCAGATGAGAGAAGTTCGACTGATGATTGTTTTTCCCACCCTGTCCTTCATGTTTCTACATTCTTCTCACACACTGCAATTATGAATGTAAGCCTAGGTCACTATGTTATGTTCATATCTGATGAATCAGATTTTAAAATGGCCCAAGTGGGGTGTAGTTGGAAGTATAGTTATAAAATGGTTAGTGATTATATCCCCAGGTAGAGGGCAAAAACTTTCCAACAATGGCCTAGGAGATTGAAATCACAGCCCTGTGATAGGAAAGGTCATTTTCTCCTCTAAGGCTTCTAGGGCCATCTAATATCCTCATGTGGCAAACAAAGGGACACCAGGAAGCACAAGGACAGGGTCAACAAGAAAGATAAGATTTGACCTATCAAATGCAATTTTTAACAAAATAAAAGAAGGAAAAAATTTGAAACAGATGCTAGTTGCACCCAGCTGAAGAGAGGCAAGGGGCAGGCATAAGGACTGCTAGTTACTTATTTCTGTTTTTCTTTCAGGGCTCCAGCTACTGGAGTGAGCGTCTGCAATTCAAAACACAATGAGACAAAACGAAGACACATTCATAAGCAAAATGCAGTCATATTCATCTCTGTTTGTTCATTTAGAGATCACTTCTTGTGGACTCCCATAGAGATTTGAGTTTGAGGAATGGGACTGCTGATGTCGCTCCTACCAGACTCCTGGTTATGGTATTGCTCGAATTGTCTAAGGGGAACAATGCAGCCCCTCCCCCTTCTCCTCTTTGTTTTCTCCCTCAAGAGATCCTCAAATCTCCCTCTGTATTGGGGGAAAAAATCTTACCCTCTAGTTCTGATGATGTTGCATTAGCTTCCTCTCCTCCCAAGTGGGGTGGAATTGCAACTTCAAAGGTATTTGCCACCAGCCTGAGCCTTGTGAGAGGGCTGTTACATCAGAAATGGCAAGTTCCACCCCCTTCTTCCTCCTTTCAATACTAGTGCATTCCTCCTTTTACCCTCCCTTCTCTGTTCAAGTCCTCAAAATAGAACTAATCCACCCCAGGTCCTCTTCTCTCCCTGTTCCTTTCCCTCTTTAACTCACTCAATACCTTTTGAAGATGTTAAGATTCACAAAGAAGAAATATTTCTTTCTTTCCCTCCTAATAACAAGGAGCTAGGGCTCATAGAGCTCTCTTCAATTACTCAAATAAATGTTCCTTTCTAGGTTTCTCTAGACTCTTGTATCTATATTTCTAAGTTCCTACTCAGCTTTGGACATTTTATTAGAAATTCTTGAAAATTATTACCTTAAAGATCCCTTTCCCCCAGTAGGATTATACTTAGCATTGCAGGGTTAAGTTATTCTTGGTTGTGAGCCTAAGTCTTTTGCCTTTTGGAACATCATATTATAAGAGCTCTCATTTTTAGTAGATGTCAAGTCTTATGTGATCCTGACTGTTTTTCCTTGGTACTTGAACTACTTTTTTGTTCAGGATGTTTGTGATGTTTTTTCTTTGATTTGGGAGCTCTGTATTTGTCTATGATATCACTGGGACTTTTCCTTTTGAGCTTTCTTTTAAGAGGTAATTGGTGGATAGGATGGTCAATTGTGCTTGGTCTCATCCTGTATGGTCAACTGTGCTTGGTCTCACCCTGTATCACCTGGGTTCTGGCACTGACTTCTACCTCCCAAACTTATCCCCAACCCTAATCTTCAGGACAGAATGCTGGGGACCATGGAACTCTGGGATACCCCAGTCTGAGCTGTATTCACAATGTTTTCTGCCATGCCCATGTTAGTCCTGCTGCTCTCCAGGGATTCCAAGGTCCCTTCTCTCAGTCTGCAATCACCCTGAAGTTTTCTCAGGGTAGCCATCTGCTCTTGCTGTCCCTGCACATCGAGTTTTGCTGTCCTTGTCTCTGGTTTATCTGTAGTTGTACTGGCACTTTTTGGACTTAATTGTCCCTATTGGCAGCTTTATTGGCTGCCTCATTTCCTATTACCTTTAAGATTCTGACTGACTTTTTGCACAGTTCTGGAGTAGAAGAAGTCACTTACGGTTTTAGGATGGATTTCTTAAGTATGACTTTGTTGTGAATTTCAGATTTTTGCTAGAGTAGATATGGGGAAGTCAAACAGGCAACTATTTTACCTGGACAATCCTAATCACTTTTCCACATGACAATATTTCATATACTATTACAATGCTATCATTCTGCCCCATCTCCCTTCCACAATTCTTGCCTTTTCTAGGCTAAACATCCCCATTTCCTTCAACCATTCCTCATCTAGAATGTTTTCCAACCTTTTGCCATCCTAATTGGCCCCTTTTGTATACATTCTAACTTATCTATGTTTTTCCTAAAATGTAATGTCCCCAAATGAAAACTCTGGTTGTAGCTTAATCAGGGCCAACTATAACACAACTCAAGTCTTGGCTACCAGGACTTGTTCTCTCTTGAATCCATAGTCAGCTCTTTTTTTGCTTCCAGATCTGGATCTTACTCTTTGAAACTGCTTCCTGCCTAGAATTCCCATTGCTCTAGAAAGTATGGGTTTTTTGTTGGGTTCTTCCTACTGGATGTGGTATCTCCTACTGAGCAAGTCAATGCACTTTCATGGCTGATGTTGAGGGATACCAGCTCCTATTCACCTCTTCCATTCCCCATATGGTACTGCTACAAAGGTCACATTCTACAAAGCTTCTTCTCACTTCTCTTGCCTTGAATTTTTAAAATGTCTAACAGGATTGGATATTGAAAGGTCTCCAGGTGAGGGACTGGTTTTCAGCTAGATAATTCCAGGCTTTCCTTCCAATTCATCAGAGACATTCTTTCACATTTTGTAAAGAAATAATTTGGTCTTAATGAATCTTTGAACTTCACTAGCATGTTAATTTTTCATTCCTTTGTCATTTGCCCCTTACTTTTTGTTATTATATTAACTAACTGGTGGGTAAGGAACCAAATATTTTCCTTCCCCACACACTTTGCACAAAATCTGTATTTATCAGTGTATGTGGTATATATGCCCCAATCTGGTCCATCTCCCAGTTTAGAATGTAATGCCCTTCTTAAGGGCAAAGGCTACATCAACTTGATTGATGTTAAAATCCCTCTATAAAGGTGAATTATTTATCTTCTTTCTTTAGTAATTATTTCCAGCATGTATTAAATGTCTGCTATGTGTTCAGCTATGAATTCTTAAGTTGTACTATGGCCTTTGCCCTCAAGCAGTTTACATTCTAGCAAAGTAAATTAGCTAAATGCACAAATACCTATAATACAAGACACATAGGAAGAATAGAAACAAATGTTATGGCATTTCAGAAGTAAAATAAAGAGAACTTCTAGCTTCTTGGAGGAGGTGGTGTTTAAGCAGGGCTTCTAGCAAAGGCAGGAAGGAATGAACAAAAAAAATGCTGAATGAAGCAAGCACTTTTTAAGTGCCTACTCTGTGCCAGGCCTTGTGTTAAGAACATTACAAATACACCTCATTTAATCCTCACAGCAACACTGGGAAGTAGGTTCTATAATGATCCACATTCTATAATTGAGGGAACTGGGGCAGACAGAAGTTAAATGACTTGCCCAGAGTCATACAGCTATTAAATATCTAAGTCCATATTTGAACTCAAGTTTTCCTGGCTCCAGGCCCATTGTTCTATCCATTGCTCCACCTAGTTGTCTTAAAGGAAGTTAAACAAAACATATTGAGGGAATTAAATAAGAAAAGACGATCTGTCATAGAATAGTTTCCTTCTAAGGATCTTAAGAGGGGAATGAGAAAGGTAGGTAAAAGGAATACACCAGTATAGAAAGCAGGCAGAAGGGAATGGAACTTGCTCTTTCTCATAACCCGGGTACATGAGAAGAGTAAAAGCACTGAAAAGCAACGGGCATCCTGTGAACCTCACTCTTAAATGAAAGAAATAAAGGTGTGTTGAAAAAAGCATGCACTCGCACACACATAGTTTGGTGTTGAAATACATCAAACTCAATCGGGAAATAAGCAACATGAATCAGCTTTGTAATTCATGATTTGAAAAAAAATGTAAGAAGTAGTTAAAACAAATTCAGTTGAGGAAGGAAGTCCACTATATAACACCTCCTGTGTGTGAAGAGATACTGGGACACCTGGTTGTTGTTGTCCTTTGTTCTTGAAGAGGACCAAGATAACGTCACTATGTTGGGGTCAAGGTACATTGTGTCTGACCATGGCTGATCGGACCATTACAAGCTCAGAAGGCTTTACTACAGTTGGGCACAAACACTGATTATGGAAATTTGGAGTGGAGGTCTCTAAATCTGCATATCTCACATTTCTTTTGAGCAACTGCAAACTGGGACATGTACCCACAGGGGGAGAGGGCAGGGAGAGAGACTGGGATACCAAAATGTTATGGATGAGGAGCCTGGATACCCTGAGGTGGGAGGGACAGAGCAGGGATAGGCCTGGGAGGGACTCATCTGACATGAGGCTGATGGAAGGCGGGGAAGCATCTCTTAGCTTCCTATTTTAACGTCAATTTAATTTAATTCTTGCTATCTAGCTCTTAAGTTCAATTATTCCTATGTGGCTATAAAGGAGTGAAAGCATAAAAATGTAAATGTAACGAATAAACATGTTCTATAATCTTTTAAATATCATTGAACAATTGAACGCCCTGTAAATTTTGGTGCTCTGAAGCAAAGTTCCATTGTGCTGGACTAGTTACAGCCCTGGGTGGAATTGTTTCATCATTTAGCTGCATGTCTGTTGTTTTCACTGTCCGGCTTTTGAGATTGTGCTGAGGTATGGGAAACTGGTCAACACTTAGCCTTTTCTTTATTGCATTCAGGTGAGCTTTGCCTCACAGACAATCTTTAAAGAAATGGATGTATTTCACAAAGGGAACTTTTTTCTATTGAGCCTGAATTTTCCATGAACTTTCACTATAAAGCAAAAGGCACATACTTCTAGGGGAAAAGTGGCCCCAAGGTATTTAAAGCAACAACAAAACTCTACTTATTCAGCAAGGCTTTTTTTAAAAATCACATATTTATAGAAATAATAATAGCTGACCTTTATATAGCATTTTATGGTTTACAAAGTGCCTTTTAAAATACAAAGTCCACTGGCTGGCATTTAAAGCACTTCACAGACTAGCTCCAGACACCTGTCTTTCTAGGCTTATTGTATATGATGCCCGCTCATATATTCTGTGTTTCATCTACCCACATCTGCTTGTTGTTCCTCATACACAATGTTCGGACCTCTCTTGTCACTCCCTCCTTACCCCCATTCTTAGCACCTAGGATTCAAGGTTCTCTTCAAGGCCTGCCTCCAACAGGAAACCTTTCCTGGTCTTCCACTGCTCCCTCAACACACACACTGCCATGCATACTCCCCCTTCCAATATTACTTTGAATTTATATTGTATATAGTTTATATTTGAGCAAGTAGGTGACTTGGTGTACCTGAGCTCAAATCCAGCCTCAGATACTTGCTAGTTGTGTGACCCTGGACAAATCACTTAACCTGTTTGCCTGTCTTTTCTCATCTGTAAAATGAACTAGAGAAGGAAAAGGCAAACCACTCTAGGATCTTTGCCAAGAAAACCCCGTAAGGGGTCGCGAAGAGTTGGAAATGACCAAGTAACAACAACAATGTTCCAGGCACTTTGCTGAGTACTAGGTATACAAAAAGAGGCAAAAGACAGTCACTGCCCTCAAGGAGCTTACAATCTAATGCCAGGTGGTCACTTTGTGATTAGCAATATACAAATTATAAAACATTAATGTGAAGTAAGGGTTATATTTTTTACTTGGCACTGCAGACAGAAGGAAAGAAAATGCCAGGGCTTAACCAAACAGTACTGAGAAATCATTCGGCTTCTATTTAGCAAAACATACACAAAAAAACACATTCTCCAATATTCATTCCACAGCAGAACATGTTTCTCTTTGGTTGCTTCAACCCTGTTTCCTAGCAGATCGTAAAAACTGAAGGCTTTTAGACATAAACAGGTTTAATTTTGGCCTAAAGTGGAATAGAGATTTTAAAATGCTGGGCCGCCAGCCTAGCCTAGTAGATGAGGTGACTTGGAGTCAGGAGAGATCTGGCTTTGAAGGCTGCTTCTGATGCTTTCTGACTCTGTGGACAGAGGCTAGCTGCTGAATCTGTGTGAGTCTTGGTTTCTTCCTCTATGAAACGGGGACAATCTTATTTCAGGTTCTTTGAGGATCAGGTGAGATTATTTTTGTAAAGTGCTTTGTAAACCTTAAAGTACTATAGAAATTCAGTTATATACCATCTTTTTGAGAGAGAAAAGGAGGGAAAGAAAGAAACATTTATTAAATGCCTACTCTGTGCTAAGTGTTTTACAAATTCTTATTTATCTTCACAGTAACCTGGGAGGAAGGTGCTATTATTACCATTCCCACTTTATTGTTTAGGAACCTGAGACAGTGGTTAAATGACTTTCCTAGGATAATATAGTTTGTAAATGCCTGAGGCTGGATTTGAACTCAGCTCTTCCTGACTCCAGGTCTGGTGTTCTATCCATTGTGCCACCTAGTAGCATGGAGGGTAGATAGAGCCTCTCTCATGGGTAGGGACTATTTCATCTCTGCCTGTTTCTCTAGCACCTAGCATGCCTTGTATATAGTAGAAACTTAATAATATTTTGAATGGAATGGAACTGTAGAACAAAAAAAAATGAGCAAGAATCCAAAGAATGGCTGAAAAACAAATATAAGTTGATCCAATGTGTTAGCTGTTGACATTCAGGCATGTTGTTGGTGTTCAGTTGTTTCAATCATGTCCGACTCTTTGTGACCTCATTTGGGTTTTTTTGGGTTTTTTTTGGCGTAGATATTGGAGTGGTTTGCTATTTCCTTCTCCAGTTTATTTTTGGATGACAAATGAGGCAAACTAGGTTAAGTGACTTGCCCAGGGTCATGCAACTAGTAAGTATCTAAGGCTGGATTTGAACTCAGATCTTCCTGACTCCAGATCCAGTGCCTCGGGGCTAAAATTGGAGTCAGGGATACCTGAGTTTGGATGGGGCCTCAGACACTTTCTAGCCAATTGATTCTGAGGAATCTTTAGCTTCTTAATCTGCAAAAGAAAATGGTTGGACACCATGACCTCTGAGGTCGCTTCCACCTGAAGTTCTGCCTTCTGCAAGAAACCTTTCCCAGTCCTCCATAACCAAAGAGGCTTCGCTCCATGACTAGCCCCATTTTATCCAGTCTGCCTCTTCTTTGCAGGTATTTGTCTGTATGCTGTCTCCCCCGCTAGAGTGTGAGCTCATCCAGAAAAGGGACTATCCTTAGCCTTGCTTTGCATCCCCAGTGCCTAGCACAGTGCTGCGTACACAGTAGGTGCTTCATAAATGCTCATTGACTGCTTGTCCTTCCAGTTCAGAATCCATGATCCTAATTACCCTCACCTCACTGACAAAAAATAACATGTGTAGAATCCACCTCTCCAGCTGTAGTGAGGGTTAAATGGAAAAACATACATCAAGTACTCCATAAAACATGCACAATATATTTGTGGCTATGGAGGAAGGAAGCAAACAAACATTTATTAAGCATCTACCATATGCCAAATCTTTTGCTAAGTGCCTTAGAAATATCTTATTTAATCTTCATAACATCCCAGGGACGTAGGTGATGTTATCATTTCCATTTTGTAATTAAGGAAACTGAGGTGGACAGAGGTTACGTGACTTGCCCAGGGTCATACAGTTAGTATCAGAGGCAGAATTTGAACTCAGCTCTTCCTGACTCCAGGCCCAGCATTCTATCCAGTGCACAGTCTTTTAACCTCCTAAGTCCAGAGGACCTGGAACCCCTCATCTATTCTCTCTTCTTAAAATTATCTTATACTTATTTATCTGTGTAAATATTGTATACTTCCAGCTGAAGGGAAGCTCTTTGAGGTCAAGCACTGTTTCAGCTTTGTCTTTGTATCCCCGGTGCCTCTCTCAGCACTGTGTGAATAATAGGCACTTAATAAGTATTTATTGATTAGGTCTAACTTGTCAGCAATGTGTTACTTCCAGAGATATTGGCTCATTACCGTTCGCATAATAAATACTTGCGTATTTATTGATTAGGTCGAAATTGTCTGGTGAGTAACTTTCATTGACTCCCACCAGAGATACTGACTCACTGCCATGCATACAGTAGGTCCTTCTTTATTGCAGAGAGCACAACACCAATGGGCTGGTCATGTCGTTCATATACTAAATGTATACTTGCCAAAAAGGATATTTTATGGAGAACTCACAGAGGGCAAGTGTTCCCATGGTGGTCACAAGAAAGCGATACAAGGACACTTTCAAGGTTTCTCTTAAGAACTTTGGAATTGTGTGACATGAAACACACTGGCACAGGACTGCCCAGCATCGTGTGCCCACATCAGAGAAGGTGCCATGCTCCGTGAGCAAAGCAGAATCGAAACAGCTCAAAGGAAATGCAGGCTGGGCAAATTCAGAGAATCCACCCCAAACGTTCACAAGGACTATTTGTGGCTGGCTTCATTCCAAGCTCGTATTGGTCTGCTCAGCCACAGCTGGGCACGCTGTGAATTGACTTTAACGTGGTGATGTCATTTTGGTCCTCTTGGAGAATGAAGGACAACCACTACCGTGATGGGCATTTCACAGATATTTATTAAGGTCTAAATTACCTACAGTGTGTTACATTCAACGACTCCCTCCATAGGTACGGTATCAAAGATAACTTGAAACACATGTAAGACTAGAAAAGGAGATAGATTTGTCCTGTAGAGCAAGCAGAGGTTTAACTAAGGTGGAGTGACTGGGGTTTTTAATCAGAGTATAGAAATTTAGAGGGCAACGATTGCACTTGCAGTTGGTCAGCAGCTTGAAAGAGGTGAGTTAGCCAGAATAACCAATTAAAATAGGAGGGTTCCAGATAACTCAGAGTGTTTCCTATCTCTGTTACCCCCAAAAGTCACTTGTGGCCATTAGGCAAAGGTCTCCCGGCCCTCCTGGAAACTTTTGAGGTGTGTGTGTGTATGTGTGTGTGTGTGTGTGTGTGTGTGTGCGCGCGCGCGCGCGCGTTGCCTCAGGCACAACAATTTCTAGTTAGAACTCTAAGATTCCAAAATCAGAGATGGATCTCCGAGTGCTGCCGCCAAGATATGGAAAGAAGAAGTCTGTCAATCAATATTCATGATGCTTCTTTTGTTGAAAGATGTGAATGAACATTACAGCAGAAGGGGTGAAGAGGCTGAGATCTGCATGGTGAAGGGATCCTCTGCCCAGATGGAAGCACAGACCCAACAAAATGTCTCAAAAAAAAAAGCCCTATAGAAAAAGCATTGGATTTGCTTCTACTATAGATGAAAGTATTGAATATTTTTAGAATGACTAATTCCCATGGATAATGGATTGATGTGGCATGTCATAGCTGATGTTTCTATCATGGTGTTTGGCATGTAGTAGGTGCTTAATAAATAAATTCCCCTCCCCATCCATCTTCCTTTCAAATTTCCCTAGAGTAACATTTGTGAGTTATACACCATGCTTTGTATAGGCTACTTGTTTGTCCCTCACAGCACTGCCATGAAGCAGGAAGTATAAGTGCTATTCTGCCCATTCTACAGATGAGGAAATTGAGGCACAGAGTGGTGAAGTGAATTATCCTGGGTCATACAGCTGATACTGTAGCAGAACCAGCTTTCAAATTGGGGGTCTTCTGATCCCAAAATGAATTCAATACAGTTTGACAAATATTTACTAAACACCTACCATAAGCAAGGTACTGTGGTGGATACTGAGACTGCAGATTAAAAAAAAAAATCCCAAACCAAAGCAGTCTCTGCCCTCAAAAAGTTTACTAAGGGGACACAATGCAAGTTAGAGTCCCATTGGGGCAAAGAGACATGCAAACAGGAAAATCTGAAGAGGGATGGGGGGGTGCGGCTAGATGGCACAGTGAGTAGAGAGCCAACCCTGGAGTCAGGAGGACTTGAGTTCAAATTCAACCTCAGACACTTATCACTACCCATGTGACCTTGGGCAAGTCACGTAACCCCAACTGCCCTGCTTTCCCCTCCCAAAAAAAGAGGGGTAGTGGGGTGGGGGAAGGGAACAAACATTTATTAAGCACCTATTATGTGTCAAATACTGTGCTAAGTGAGCATTTCTACAAATATGATCTCACTTGATCCTTACAACCACGACCCTGAAAATTGTGTACTATTATTATTATTATCATTATCCCCATTTTCCCAGTTGAGGAAACTGAGGCAAGTAGAGGTTAAGTGACTTATCTAAGATCACCCAGCTAGTAAGGACATATTTGAACTCAGGTCTTCCTGACTCCAGGTCCAGCACATTATCCACTATGACTACTAGGTGAGAGAGATTTCTTTTAGTCGAGAAATTTCTTTTGCTTTTTTGTTTTTTGAAGTAGGGAAGGCAGGGCAATTGGGATTAAGTGACTTGCTCAAGGTCACACGGCTAGTAAGTGTTAAGTGTCTGAGATCAGATTGGACCTCAGGTGGAGCCAGTGTATCTCCTAACCTCCCCAAGAGAAACATAAAAAATGTTAAATGGAGAGGACAGCACCAGAACTGAACTTTGGTTTCCAAAGGACAGAGTTGAAGAGGGAGCACATTCCAGGCATGCAGAGCATCATAGCCTGTCAGAATGTCTGGGCTCACAAGACAGCCGAAGTATCCAAGGCTGATATTAGATGGAGCAGAGCTAAGAGCCGGGTCTGGCCGGAATCTCCTGTTCTTTCTAGTTTACCACAGTTTCAGGTGATGGGAAGAGCTAAGCCAGAGACCTTTTAGAGGTTTAGAGGATGCAAATCTATAGTCTTTTCTATAGGGTCCTTTCTTTTGAAACTCTAGTGGGTACTTGATTTCTTCAGCTCCCTTCAGAGCTGAAGCCTCCCTAGGAAGAATTTGGAGGCTTTGGACCACACTGCCAGAGCATCTCTTTAGAGTTTACTTTAAGGGATGCTTCCGACATGAGGTTGGGGACTGCCAAGGCCACTTTCCCAAAGTGTGATGCTTAGGACCAGAATGGGTCTCTCTGGGTCTCTCTCTGTCTCTTTCACAGAGAATCTCAACTCCCTGGCTGGGAGCTTCATGGACCCTTGACTAGCTGAAGTCAATGGGATAGGGAAAGATTCTTTGCTCAACTATGGCTCACCCAGATGTCCCATAGTCAAGGGGCTCCCAACTAATTTCTGTTTGCTCTCTCATTAGGGAACTGGCAAGCAGGCAGAAAAGTGTTTACTAAATTTTAATAAGTGCCAGGTACTGTTGTGCTAAGCAATGGGGATACATATGGAAAAAAAGATGTCAAACTTAACTTCCTAGTGATGTTGCTTTCTATACAGATTAAAATGTAATTGAGAAATGTTTAACACAATAAATAAATTACAACATAGATAATGTTAATTTGTGGTTTTTGAAGTCCGTATGCAGCAAGCAGGGATCCTTTTCTCTTTGAGTTGGAAGTGGCTAAATTCTAGGTCACTCCACTTAGAATTGAAGAATCTGAGAGTTGAAAGGGGCCTCAGCACTGTCTAGTCCAAATGCCTTTTATAACATGCCTAGAAAAGCAAGGGTCCTGCCTCTGCCTGAAGACCTCCAAGAACAGGAAATGTACCAGCAACCCAGGCAGCTCATTCCACTTTTGGATAGTTCTAATCATTAGGAAGTTTTTCCTCACCTCAGGCCTAAAATTTGACTCTTTTCAACTTCTGCCATTGCTCCTGGTTCTGCACTTTAGGGTCAAACAGAGGAAGTCTGATCATCTCTTCTCCCTGTGTTTTGCTGTTTAGTCTTTTGTGTCTGATTCTTCAAAACCTCATTTGAGGTTTTCTTGGCAAAGATACTGGAGAGGTTTGCCATTTCCTTCTCCAGGTCATTTTACAGATGAGGAAACTGAGGCAAGCCAGGTTAAGTGACTTGTCCAGGGTCACACAGCTAGGAAGTGTCTGGGGCCAGATTTGAACTCAGGAAGATGAGCCTTCCTGACTTCAGGCCTGGCACTCCATCCACTTTGCCGCAGTTGCCCTAAGGAGCAAATGAGATGAGATTTGTAAAGCCTTACTTAGCACGTAGTAGATGCTCATAAATGTTAGTGTTTGTTATTATCCACAGGTAGGAAAATCCTAACCTGTTAATAATGGTTTCTATTTTCACTCATTGTGTCCTTTCTTTTCCTAGGTTAGGTTATTTATAAAACATTTTTAAATTAATTGAATGGCTCCATAGCCTGTGACATAAATCTCCCCAGGCCTGCCTCCCCTCACCTAGTCTGGAGTAAGTACAGAGCACGGGAGGTGGGGCTGACCAGCCATCAGTTCCTTCAGTTGCCCTAAACGCTCCTACTTCCTGCTTACACCCGTTGTCAGGCAGACAGAGACCAGGACTGAGAAGGTGTTTATAGTGGGGTGTCCGGTGGAGGGGTAGGAACCGTAATCATATGCCATGGAAGAATGATGGAAGCAGACAAGTAGATGGGAAAGGAGGACATGTTTGACCAAATGACAGAATGGATGGAAGGCAGACACATGACAATATGGCGGAAGAGCCCTAACCCGGGAGGCAGGAGCTCTGGTCTCCTGTACAATCTTGGGCAATTCACTTCCTCCCCCGGGCCTCAGTTTCATTCTCTGTAAAATGAGACAATTGGACTCAATGATCTCAGAAGTCCTTAGCTAAGCTTGAACTCCCGGGCTCCTAGGCATCCTTCCTCATAGGCGCTGTTGTCCAGCTAGCTGCCTGCTCTGCAAAAGTGTAACAGCTTTCAAATACTTAGTATTTTTTGGATAAGCGTGTCTTTGATAGCTCAGACAGTTCCACAAATGCTCTTGAAGTAAACTGGGAGATTTGAACCCCATGACTTGCATGATTTTGTAGGATTCTCTGTATCAAGAGAGAATCTGACCATTTTAAATGATTACCTAGTATGGCTCAAGGGAAGAGAAAGAACAGGGCTCTCTGGAACACTTCATGAATTTGTTTAACAATTTTAAAAAATAATTTCCTTTCAATATAAGTGAATCCCCTTGTAATCACATGTATTTTCTTTATGTGTTTAAAAACTAATCTGAGAAGGGGTCCATAGCCTACCATGACACAAAAAAAGGTTTCAGAACCTCTAGCATGATTTCTGGGGTCCTTTCCAGTTCTGAAATTCTGTGACTCCCATTTCAGGTCCAACAGGATATCTGATAACATAATGAAATTGATTTTCTTCTGTGGTTCATAGACTGAATCTGAAGAATAGTGTAGAGATAGCCTGACTTAACCTCAGAACCTTTGAATCATAGACCTTGGAAGACACCAAGCCCAACCCTCTACCCTTTGTAGGCATCTCTGTGGATTCTCCAGCCGATCTCAATTTCAATGCTTTCAACAACAGACCATTCATTACATTTTAAATCATCCCATTCCAAAGGGACACAGCTATAATTGTTAGAAAACATTTTGAACAGTCATTTGCTTCCATTGGTAAATACTCTAAAAAATAATACTCCTATTGAAGACGAAGGTCTTTAAAAAAAAAAATTCTCATCCAGGATGTCACAGCTGCAAGAATTGTGCTTCTGCCGTCTGGTGGTCACCTGCTGAAACTACAAGCAGCTCTCCAAGTAGATTCCTTCCTGAGCACCTACTATGTGAAGGCTTTGGTCTGCATGTTAAAGGAGAGACAGAGACGGATAAGATAAAGACCCTCAAGGACCCCATAGTCTGGAAGAAAAGACAAGTAAAATGGTCACTAATCATTGTGTAGCTGGAAAAATCCTAGACTTAGAATTAGGGAAGATCTGGTTCTATCCTAGGTCAGTCATTCTATAATCCTTTATTAAGTGCTCACCGTGTGCCAGGTGCTGTGTGAGAATACAGAGAGAGATAAAAGACAGCCCCTGCCCTCAAGGAGCTTACAATCTAATGGGCTAAACAACAGGCAAAGAAATATGATCAAACAAACTGTAAGCAAGTTAAATAGGAAATAGTTGACAGAGGGAAAACACTAATTAAGAGAGTTTGAGAAAGGTTTCCTGTCGAAGGTAGGATTTAAATTGGGCTTGAAGGAAGCCAGTAAAGCCAGTAGGTGTCGATGAGGAGGATGGAGTGTTCCAGGGGAGGGGGACCACTCCCAGAGCTGACACTTAATAGCCACGTGACCCAAGTCCGTTTATTCAGCTCCTCTGAACCTCAGCGCCCTCTTCTTTTTTTAACATTTTTTTTTTGCTTTATGGAGCGGGGAAGGTAGGGCAGTTGAGGTAAAGTGACTTGCCCAAGGTCACACAGCTAGTTGTTAGTGCCCTCTTCTATAAAATGGAGAGGATGCTACTTACCCTAACAGTATCTATCACAGGCTTATAAGGAAAGCACTTTTTAAACCTTAAAGTTATGTCCCAAATGCTAGTTATTATTGTTCATGGGACCATGAGTCTAGAGGTAGGCGGAAACTCAGAGGCCATCAAGTCCAATCCTCTCATTGGACAGATGTGGAAAATGGGGCCGTAGAGTCAAATGGACACTTCCAAGTTCTCAGTACTAAGTGTCTGGGTCAGGATTTGAACCCAGGCCCTCTAACTCCAAATTCAACTTTCTTTCCACCTCACACCATGTTACCTCTAAAAGTGCTTCCTTCATACCAGTTGTCCCTGTGAGTTAGATAGTGGGAGGATCTTGTGGTGATTGCTATTGAGTCTCTTCAGTTGTGTTAGACTTGCTGGGACCTCATTTGGGGTTTTCTTGGCAGAGACACTGGAGTGGTTTACCATTTCCTTCTCCTGCTCATTTTTACAGAAGAGGAAACTGAGGCAAACAGGGTTAAGTGACTTGCCTAGGGTCATACAGCTAGTAAGTATCTGAGGCCAGACTGTAACTCACGAAGATGAATCTTCTAGATTCCAAGTCCAGTTCTCTATCCAATGTACAATCCTCTCCATTTTTACAAATGAGATCTCAGAGGCCCAGAGAATTGAAATGACTTGTCTAGGACAACACAGCAAGTGATAGAGACAAGATTCTAATCCATCTCAAGTGATTCCAAATCTAGTGCTCTTATTATAGTTTACTACCACCACTACTGCGAGACGAGGCAGTGTGTGATCAAGTCCATAGGAAAAATATTTTTTAAATGCTACTCTGGTTCAGAGGAGTGAGAGATGAGTTCTACTTTGTAGGGCAGAAAGTGAGCTAAAGAGATCTTCCTCAAGAATGTATCATTTCACATGGGTCTTAAAGGATGAGCAGGATTCCAACAAGTAAAGATATGATATGGGGAGCATACTAGGAGGTAACAGGGTGAGCAAAGATGAGGAGCTGGAAGAGCACAGGCTGTATTCAAAGGAAAAATCATCTACTTTCATTGGAGTACAGGTTCTCAAAGAGATATGGGATGAGGTAAAGCTAGGGTCAGATCTTGGAAGGCATTGAATTCTAGGCTGAAGAAGCTGTTCTTGACCCCATAGGTGATGGGGAACCAAGAAAGGTTTATGAGCAATGATGGAATCTGCACAAAGTGTCAGGAAAACAGTGTTTACAATTTGTGTAGGAGGGATTGAAGGAGGAAGAATAAGGAAGAATCTAGCTCTGGAGTGGGGAACTTGCAACCTCAAGACCACATGTGGCCCTCTAGGTCCTCAAGTACAGCCCTTTGACTGAATCCAAACTTCACAGAACAAATCCCCTTAATAAGAGAATTTATTCCATAAAACTTAGACTCAGTAAAAAAAAAAACCAAACAAACAAACAAACAAAAAAACACCACACCCAAAGACTTAGAAGGCCACATGTGGCCTCAAGACCACAGGTGCCCCATCCCTGGTCTAGCCAGAAGGCTGTTGTGATTGTATAGGTGGGCACTTAATGAATTATTTGGCTCCAAATCCCGGCCACAGAGTGAGTCCCATTGCTGTACCATCTTGGGGATTGGACAAGAGATTGTGGATGGCTCACCCATTAGAATGTACATTCATTGAGAACAAGGATCATTTCATTCTTCACATGTGTGTAATGAGTGTGCTCTGAACCTCTTTCCCAGAGATAGGCTGCTGAAACCTGAGGGGTTGGGGTCTTTCTTCTTTACTGGCATCAATTTGAATTCCAGCTGGCAGTACTTCTCTTCCACACCTTATTTTTAGGGCCAGTGACTAAATTCATTTAAACATTTAACGTTGGGTAGCATATTTTTAGAGAGGGATATTTACTCCAAAGATATAGCAACAACAAATGTCCTAACATTTCCCCAATACCTTTGGGGCATACCATCCTGTACACTACTTTAGCCTCTGGGTAAGTCAGTTCAATATTTAGGTTCCTACCTAACATCGTTCTCATTAAGTCCAAGGAAGCATGACTCCTAGACAAGCTGATCTTTTAGCTACCACTGGGCTGGCGTTTTAAAGGTCACTCCTTGCTCCTTGAGGCACTGATGCTGGGCTGACCAAAAAAATGCAGCCTAGACTCTGGCTCAGATTCCAAAGCCCCTTTTCCTGACCTAGTGAAACTCTCAAAGTCAGCATGCTTTCTCAATGGTTGTTGTGAGTTGAGGAGTTATTGAATAAAACTAAAAGGGAATAAGACAGAAAGAGAGGTGGTTGAAGCTAGCAGACCTTTTTGAATGCTCCTGTAGCAATCCAAGATCTTCCTCTTCAATATGTGATTAACTAACAGGAGCCATACATGCTTCTATAATCTCTCCAAGACATTTCCCTTATGCATCATCACTATTCTTCCAGACGATTCTCTACATGAAGAGATGCTGTCCTAGGTGCTCTGTAAATGTTACAGATTTACATTATTCTCAATGCTTAGTCTAAAACCTGGCACGTCCTTGCTAATTGGTAGCTTAATACACTGTAGATAAACATATTGTAATATTTACCGAATGTTTTCATTGCCAGCTAACATCTTGGGGAAGAGTAACAGGAATGAGGCCAAGAACTGGCATCTGCAGGAGAGGTATTCAGTAAGGGAAGAGGACAAGGGTGCTGATGGGGCCACAGTCAATTCATCAAATTCTAATTCAACAAACTTGTTAACAGACTTATTAGGTCTTTGCTAGACAACGGGGATGAGATAGATACAAAGTTTTATCTAAGATAGTTCCTGCCCTTGACCCTATAGGTGATGGCGAACCAAGAAAGGTTTGTGAGCAATGATGGAATCTGCACAAAGTGTCAGGAAAACAATGAGCTTCTGGTCTAGAGTCAGATACAAATACAGCAATAATGCATGGTGTTTTGTGCATGAGTTCATTAAATAGGTAGAGACAAAATGCTATATGAGGACTATGGGGGAGGATCGTTAGCAAAAAGGAACAGGGAAGTCTTCTTGAAGGAAGTAACATTTGAACTGGGTTCTAAAGGATAGGTAGAAGAAGTTCAAAAGGTGAAGAGGAAAAGGGGAGGGCATTCTAAGCATAGAGAACTGTGTGATCAAAGGCTTAGAGATGGAAATGGATAGAGCATGTTGAGGAAACACAACAATCCCTTTGACTGTGGAGGAGTGTAATGGTAGATAAGGCTGTAAAGGAAGGGTGCATTTTGTGACATGCACTGAGTGTAAAAGGAATTTAAACTTTGAATAGTAGGCAACAGGGAATTGCAGATTTGGAGCAGAGAAATGACATGACAAGATTTAGGCATAAAACCTATGAGGAATGGCTTGGGGTGGGGTGTTAACAGAAGTAAAAACACACACACACACACAACTGGAAGAAAATACTTTCACATTGGGGCACTCATGGTTGAACAAATTGGGAAAATTCATATGAACTAATTATAAACAAAGTAAGCTGAACTAAAAGAACAATTTCCATGATGAAGAAAAAGATCATTGAAAGTGCTACAATGACTGGGAGCTGCCATTTTGGGGAAGAGCCCAGACTGGCTTTCCTTCATACTTCTCCTGCCCCTGTCTCTGACTCTCCTGACTTTACCACCATGCCCCAGCTGCCTTCTCACCTTCAAACTTTCCTCCATTCCTGTGGATTTCTCACCCTGGAACATCCTTCCACCGCTATTCTCCCCTTTACCTGTTGGTGAATCATTCATGGGGCTACCATTTTTTTAGGCAGTTGGGGTTAAGTGACTTGCCCAGGGTCACAAAACTAGTAAGGTTCTCCTGACTCCAGGGCTAGTGCTCTATTCACTGCACCAATGAGCTGTCTTGACGGGGCTGATAAGGGGGCTTGTTTCAGGAACCCCAATAACTAGAGTCCCTTGGTGGGCAGTCTAGAATGAATTCACAGGCTCAAGCATTCAAGTCAGGATGGTATAAGTTTATTGTTATGCTTTACAGCAGGTAAGGGTTCTTAAGGAACCTGCTACCTTAAAGGGTTACAGTTAAAGTTTATAAAGGATAACCATAGTAAATCAAATGTCAATTATGCTAACTAGGTGAGTCAGGGAGGGATTAGGGAGGAGTTAAGGAGTGGTCAGTTCTTAAAGGAATATGAACTTTTAATATCTACTGTGCAGGCCCAAGGCGGGGCTGCCTGGAGGTATGGTTTTAGGTCAGGGCTGACTGGGAAGTGTCCAGTCTGTTACCCATCAATGTCCTGTCTGACAAGATGGATGTTTGGAGTATACACATGTTCCAAGCTAACGAGGGATTCAGGATATGTATAATGAGCTAAGGAGTATACATATGACTGAGTCTAGGATTTTTTGAAAGATAGATACCCGGACACAGCTGCTTCAGCCAGTACACAGTTGGGCCAAACTACTAAATTCTATAAGTGCAGCTGACCACTGTAACAGGAAGAGAGATAAGTATTTTGCTAGGGCATGCTGCCCTTGAACTAGGGAGAAACTGCCTGAGACAGTGTTCTGAGGCTAGGGAGATTTGAGGTTAGTGAGACATGTGATTTTATAAACTGGGGTTCAAGCACAGGCACCCAAGCACCCCATCAAGCCCAGGTACCCAAGCAGCCCATCAGGGCCACCATTTTGAAGAAGGCCCCAGGCTGGCCTTCCTTTGCTGTCTTCTGGTTCTATTTCTATCTCTCCTGATTTCACAACCATGCTTATGCTCATGTAGCTTCCCCTACTCCTTCTCAACAGGATTTGGGGAAGTGGTGGCAGTGAGAAAAAAATAGAGGTGGGGAGAGAGGGGTGTAGGGAGGGAGGGAGGAAGGAAGTGAGGGAAGAAGAAGAAAAGAGGGAGAAAGTCAGACCTATGCTTTAGGAAAATCAGTTTGCAACTGAAGACAACCAGGTGGCCCAGTGGATAAAATGCTGGACCTGAAGCCCAGAAGACTCAGCTTCTTAGGTTCAAATATGACCTCAGATACTTACTAGCTGTGTGACCCTGGTCAAGTCACTTAAGCCTGTTTTCTCATCTGTAAAATGAGCTGGAGAAGGAAATGGCAAGCAACTCCAGTATCTTTGCCAAGAAAACACCAAATGGGCTCACAAAGAGCTGGACTCAACTGAAATGATTGAACAACAAAGACTATGGGGAGAATGGACTGCAGTGGGAAGAGACTCGAGACAGGGAGACCAACCTGCAATCTATTGCAATAGCACAGATGCAAGATGAGGAGAGCCTGGACTAGAGCAATGGCAGCATCAGAGGAGAGGAGGAGACTTATAATAGAGATAGTGTGAAAGTAAATTGAGAGATATCTCTGACTAGAAGGATCTTGTAAATGGAATTCAGCTCTCTTTACTTCCCTGACTTACTATTACTCCAGTTAGGATCTGCACATGATACTGTATTCCCATCCTGTTCACCCCAAGAAACTTCCCATTTTGTGTCAATTCAACACTCTGGGTCCAAGTTTTTTCCTCTTTTATAAAATGAGAGGTTGGGACTAGCTGAGAAAGCAGCATGGTCTGATTTAGCTCAGAGTGTGAAGAAACAGTGGAGTCAGATATCCTGGGTTTGAGCGCCAGCTCTTCTGTTTTCTACCTGCATAGCTTTGAGCAGCTTGCTTAATTTTAAACCCTCTGGGCTTCAGTTCCAGCATCTGTAAAATGAAGAGTCTGGGCCGGATGGTACTAAGCTTCCTTAGATTCTATGATGCTATGATCCGTAAAGTTGCTTCCAAATCTAAATCTATGATTCTTTTCTCTTCCCCACCTCAATCATTTAACATCTGTGGGACTTAGTTTCCTCATCGGAAAATGAAGGAGTTGAACCAGATGGTCCTTTTCAGCTCTAAATCTGTATATTTTTTCATCTTTAAGAAAATGGGGAGTAGTCAGTGAGAGTTCTTAGAACCTCCACTAGGTGTCGCTCATGTTTCATTCCTGTTGTGAAGAAACATTCCATGGAATGCAATGGAGTTCAGGAACAAGTTGTTCTGGTCATTGCAGCATCACCGCATCTACCCCATGGGTATTACCAAGTTTCACAGAGGAGGAAAGCAGGCTGGATTGCCTTTGAGATATTGCAACATTCACTTAATGATCCCAAGCTTCACTTAAAGACCCATTTCTTGGGGCGGCTAGGTGGTGCAGTGAATAGAGCACCGGCCCTGAAGTCAGGAGGACCTGAGTTCAAATACAGCCTCAGACACTTGACACACTTACTAGCCATGTGCCTTTGGGCAAATCACTTAACCCCAATTGCCCTCCAAAAAGCAAAAAAAAGAAAAGACCCATTTCTTAGACACCTTTGTCCTTTACATGGCTGTCATATGCCTGGAAGTCGTGGGTCCTTACACACTTTGAAGAACTAGATTTGGGTCAATCACCCCCCAAGCTAATGGAGAGTCATGTATTTGGAGTGAGTGGGATGTGTGTACTATAAACAAGGAATTAAACAAAAGGCTAGAAGAATAGTTAACGTTGAGATAGTCCCTATTACATGCTAGGCATTGTACTAAACACTTTACAACGTTCTCATTTGAAGCTCACAACAATCCTGGGAGGTGGGGGCTCTTATTAACCTTATTTTACAGATGAAGAAACTGAGGCGAGCAGTGGCTAAGTACTTGTAAGATACAAGAGTGTCTGATATCAAATTTAAAGAGAAATAGGATAAAGAATGTTCTCAAAGAAGAAATAAAATATGGGCCAGATGAATGATCAGTGCTAGGAGACAGTTCCTATCCACATGCACCATTAAGGAAATGCAAAGAAGGCCCCATTGGGTCAGTAGTTTGTTCTAGTAAATGTATGAGAGGACAGAGTCAAGAGTTGAACAGGAAGGGTTGTAACTTGCCAGGGAGAAAACCCACATCTGTGGCATCACAAATTTGTTGGAGAATGGGAACAAAATAGACTCAACACTGAAACTTAAAATCTGATAGAACCTTTATTTTCTGGAAAATAGTGCAGTTCAATGGAAAGGACCTTGTCTTGGTAGTAAAGAGATCTGGGTTCTACTCCTGGCTTTATCACTAACTGTCCACATGACATAAAGCATTGTCCTTCTCTGGATATGAGTTTCTTCCTGAGTAAAAGGAGGTATTTGGACAAGAGAATTTCTAAAGTTTGTTCTAGATCTAACAATCTATATTCAAAATTCAACCATTAAGGAGAACTTCTGACCAAGTGCTTGAGAGTACATGGGTGTGGATGCTCATCTTGGAAAGCGTGAGGGCAAGTGGGCTCTTCAGCTTGGGACACAGATACAACCCCACTGCGTCAGTCCTTCCTGATTTTGACATTCAGTGTTCTGTGTTCTGAGAGTCACTCAGATTTAAAGGTCTATATTCTATGTTCAAAAAATCCATCAATCAATTGACCAATCGATAAACATTTCTTAAGCACCTGCTATGTGCCAGGCACTGTGCTTAGGGTGGCTAGGTGGCACAGTGATAGAGCACCAGCCACTGGAGATACAAAAAAAGTGGTGGCATGTCCTGAGCAGTGTCACCTCATTGAACAATGAGGAAGGATAGAGACGGGGGAAGTCTGCAGAGATCATAAGGAAGCTCAACTAAGTATCTGTTAAGAAAACTTGGAGGAAGATACAAATAGAAGGAAAAACGGAACAAATCTGCCAGCATTTTGATAGAAATTCATTTTCACCTTTATTTACAGTGGAACTACCATTTTTCATCCTAATAAATCAGATACTGTACAAAATGTTGAAGTAGGATCAGGAGATTCCCCCAACTTGGCTTTCCTTGATATTGTTACAACCCCTAGCTGTGTGGGTGAAGGTGTAGAGAAACCTTCCTGCATTTAGATTCTACCAATGCACACATAGGGTGGCCCAAAAGTCTTACTGTAGTGTTAGACTTTAATATGTTGAGTAGTAGTAGTAGTTGGAATATCAACTGGGACTTCTGGAGTGCTTGGTCTTATTTGTATTTGCTTTCTTTCCTATAATCTTTAAGACATTTCTGTCTTCAACATGAATATATTTTGCATGTATGGAGATCATGCTTTCTTTTGATGTTAATGCTTTTTGCTTCTGTTTTCCCAGATTATCCTTCATTTCCATATATTTACATTCCCAATCAGTTATTTTCTCTTCTATTTCTTCGGTGGGACTTGCCACAGTCAATTTAAGTTTTTCTATCCTACCAATTATTTCTGCTTTGCAGGGCATAAATTTTAAGTACATAACTCTTATTTCTCTCTTAAACTGTGAAGAAACATCCTGCTGTGCTACCATACTTTCTTGGGAATCCATAGAATCCTCTGTTTCATCAGATGCTGATTCTTATTCCTTCATCTTGCAATATTAATTTATAAATGCCTAGACTTTAAAACAAATCTAATCTGGAGTCCATATTCCTTTCTGTGAATATTTTGCCCGCATGTTTGTCTGCTTACACTCAAAGTCTTAAATGAATTTTTTCCACCTAATATATTTGTCGATTTCAGTCTTTTTTTTCCTTTTGCTCACTTTTTGACACCTTCCCCTTGGACAATAGTTTATCTGGGGGCTAGATCATAAAGCCTCCTACCACACTAAACAATGGTAGATCTACATCAGTCTCTTCCTCAAGTGACTGGGGCAGGGCAGGTACAGAACTGGCCCCAACTGGAAACTGGTGTCTTTCCCTCAGGCTTACTGGAGAGCCACATAGCTACACATGTATTCTATCCATTTCCTTTGTTCCTCAGTCCTCTGACTGAACCTTGTCATGGCACAAAGTGTTAGTGTTCTGTTGTCCTAGTCTGAACAAGCTTGGGATGTTTGTATTTCCATGGCACTGGGGTAAGGGAGTTCTCTTGCAAGCTCACTCATGCAACTCTGCTTCAGGAGCACGGTAGGTGGTAGGGGAGGAGGTAGGCTAACAGTACCTTTGGAGTTAACGATTATTAACCTTCTCTGTTGTTTGTTCAATTTTTTTTTACCTCAATTGGGTTCTTAGTGTCCTACACTGTGGTGACAACTAAAATTGATTTACATGTTGCACATAATTCCTATTTCGGAGAGATTTGAGAGTTTGTGAGGATTGAAGGAAACATAGAGCCCTCCATATTGTTTGTTACATGGCTTAGAGCCTTTCTTTCTTTCTTTTCTGATTGCCCATGAAGCAACATCAATATGAATTGATTGTCCTGGGTTCTTCTTTGGCCAAAGTATATAAGGGAGTCTAGGAGGCACCAGCTTCTATGAATAGAAAGTTTCTCTTTTAGTGAGCAGAGGAGTGATTAGAAATCCTTTTCTTTATTTTTTCTTTTTTTTTTTCCTCTGGGAAGAGTTGGGAAGTCCACGGTCACATGTCTAGTCAATCATTACAAGGCCTAGGACATGTATCATTGTGGTCCTCTTTAAAATAACTGTGTGTGATTACCAATAAATCTACATTATTAGGAGACCTGTCCTCACCAAAAGTATTTGCCACAGTCATGGAGAATATCCTGCATGGGATCCACATAGAACAGGCATTCCTGAGGAGCAGTGAAGTCCTCCAAAGATCTTTATTTGAAATGGCATTGTGTTTATTACCTCAAGTCCCAGAATACTCCAGGGTCTCTAAAATGAGATGCATAGGTTCTAGAAAGAGATAGACCTAATGATCCATGCAGAGAAAATGAAATCAATGAAGAATGACATTTGTCCTAGCTATCAGATGCAGCTGGAGGAGCATTGAGTTAGTCTATCAGCAAACAAATCTTGGGCAGTGACTGTACATGGGTAATTAATCAGCTGGAAGTGACCTTAGGAATCATATTGTTCTATATCACCCTGTGAAGAAACAAAGGTCCAGCAAAGGAAAGTGACTTATTTAAGGTCACACAGCAAATCAGTGGTAGATGTGGGACCAGAACCCAAGTGTTCTGACCTATAGCCTAGTATTCTTTCTGTACTTGAGCCAGGTTATTGAATCCAGGGTGCTAGGTGTTAGCCTAATGTTTTTAATCTACAGGAATGGGATTTCCAGGCTACAAAGAAAATTAGCTCCCTAAACTGAGGAGGAAGAGTCAGATTATGTTAACAGGGTCAACTACTGAGCACCAGGACGAAGATAATCATTGATCATTAGGAAATTCTGAAATCAAGCAGTGTTTGACCAGATACCCTTCCCCAGCAGGATTCACCCAGGACCACAGAATTTATAGCCAGAGGGGGCTTTACATGTTACTGTTCTTGCTCAGCACCTTCATATGAAAATGCTTGGGCATGTAGTATTCATATACCATACTGGGGCAGCCAGGTGGCACAGGCCTGCAGTCAGAAAGATTCATCTTCCTGAGTTTAACTCTAGCCTCAGACATTTATTACCTAAGTGACCCTGGACAAGTCACTTCACCCTGTTTGCCTCAGTTTCCTCATCTGTAATCTGAGCTGGAAAAGGACGTGGCAAACCACTCCAGTATTTCTGCCAAGAAAGTCAGACATGACTGAAATGATTAAACAACAATTCTTGATATATACTGACTGATTGGTTGATGAAACCAGAAATGAAACCAGGAGTGGTAGGAGATAGTGTGGTACAAAGAAAAAATGCTGGATTTGCAATCCCAGTTTTCCAGTCTTTCTTGGCTACTTCCTGGCTGTGTGACCTTGCATGAGGCCATGATCTGCTGGAGGTTTGGGTTTCCTTACTTGGAAAATAAGGGTGTTAGACAGGAGTGTGATGGTAACCACTTAACAAAAGCTCTCAGAAAAATGTCCACAAGACACACTTTTAAGTTTTGGGGATGTTTTTGTTTTGTTTTGTTTTGTTTTTGCAGAAGAAAGTAGGGCAATTTCAGTTAAATGACTTGCCCAAGGTCACATGGCTAGTAAGTGTTAAGTGCCTAGGGCCAGATTTGAACTCAGGTCCTCCTGAATCCAGGGCCAGTGCTCTATTCACTGTCCTACCCAGTGGTGGCCCCTGACACACTTTTAAGTTTAAACTGCATTATTAACATTTTTCATCACTTTCTTAAGATTACAAAAGAATACATGAAGTCTTTATTTGTAGTTATTTCTGAGGTGTAAACACTTTCACTGGAAATTTAACTACAATCAGTTCTTACTTTATATAAGTGGACTTTCTACAATAAGTGACTTTTATGTAATGCAAATTTGCCTCTATCCACCCACTTCACAAAGCCTATATAACAAAGGCATACACAAAAGAATAGCTTTATACCAGTAATAAAATGTTCTAAAATGCAGATGTATTAAATAATGTACCATGATAAACAGAATTATGAAATGAAAGGTATAGTTAATAATAAACCTTTAGGCAGAACAGTAAAGTTAATATGCAGTGTGTGGTATGTTGCCCCTTCCCTATCCATGGCACTTAGCCTTTATCATTAATGGCTGGTTGTGCAACTTTTTATTTTTAATGAAGCTCCTGAGAGGTGTTTGGACTGGCTTTCTCCTTCCCTTGTATATCTGATGACAGCAAGCAATATAATCCTCAACTAGTC
The DNA here is from genome assembly GCA_028646575.1 of Pseudocheirus occidentalis. Taxonomy (NCBI): domain Eukaryota; kingdom Metazoa; phylum Chordata; class Mammalia; order Diprotodontia; family Pseudocheiridae; genus Pseudocheirus; species Pseudocheirus occidentalis. Next base: position 71,952,380 of record CM053594.1, on the reverse strand, counting down.
TTTGAACTTTAAAAAATCTTGATTTATTTGGATCCATCTTTTCAATTCAAGAAAGAAATTCACCCAAATAATGAAATGGTTCCACCAGTTGTTTTGCTATGAATCTTTTTTGGTTCAGCCTTGGGTTCTGAAGCTTCCCTTCCTCTTTTTTCAATCTTTGCAGCTAGCACCGTAATCCCTATTCAGATTTCTTTCAGAATTCTTTAAGTAAAGTCAAATGTATGTAATGTGGATTTATGTAAAGGAAAACGGTCTTTAACAGCTCTCAAAAGCTGGTTTGAGCTGGCTCTCTGATAGATGATTTGATTTTTAAATCCCTCCCAACTCTAAATCTCTGGTCCTCAATGGCAGAGTTGGGATTCAAACTCAGGTCTCGGACTACCAAGACATTTTATTTTTCACCTAAGCCAAACGACATTTCCTTATGAGTTACAATTATCGTTTTTCCATGTAGGAATGTAAATACTTCAACTTTAATAAATTCATTATGATTTCTTTTTCCTATTTACCTTCTCATGCATCTCTTGCTTCTTGTATTTGAAAGTAAAATTTTCTGTTCTGCTCTGTTTTTTTCATCAAGAATGCTTGAAAATCTTTTATTTCATTGAATAACCATATTTTCCCCTGATGCATTATACTCAGTTTTGCTGGGTAGGTGATTTTTGGTTTTAGTCCTAGATCCTTTGACCTCCAGAATATCAAATGCCAAGTCCTTTGATCCCTTAATGTAGAAGCTGTTAAACCTGGTGTTATCCTAATTGTGTTTCCACAATACTCACATTGTTTTTTCCTGACTGCTTGCAATATTTTCTCCTTGACCTGGGAATTCTGGAATTTGGCTATAATATTCCTATGAGTTCTCTTTTGGGGATCTTTTTCAAGAGGTGATCAGTGAATTCTTTCAATTTCTATTTTGCTCCTAGAATATCAGGGCAATTTTGCTTGATAATTTCTTGAAAGATGGTGTCTAGGCTCTTTTTTGAACATGGCTTTCAGGTGGTCCAATAATTTTAAAATTCTCTCTCCTGAATCTATTTTCCAGGTCAGTGGTTTTTCCAAT
>CM053594.1:71938510-71951220 GCA_028646575.1 Pseudocheirus occidentalis | reverse complement strand
TATTTTACATTGCCTTCTATTCTTTTATTTGTTTGGATCTGTTTAAGAGTATCTTGATTTCTCAGAAAATCATTAGCTTCCAGTTGCTCCAATATAATTTTGAAGGAGTTATTCTCTTCAGTGAGTTTTTGAAATTCCTTTTGCATCTGGACAATTTGGCCTTTTAAGGCATTCTTCTCCTCATTGGGTTTTTGGACCTCTTTTGCCATTTGAGTTAGTATGGAGAGAGCTTTGTCCCAAATTTCTGGGGTTTTTGCAGTTGCTGGAGCCACGAAGAGGGCTCCCTCTCCACTGCCCCCACACACCCCAGGACCACCACCCAAGACCATGATCCAGATCCAAGCAGGTTAAAGCAAGAGCAATTACCCTCTGAATGGTCAGTTAACGATCCAGATCCAAGCAGGTTAAAGCAAGAGCAATTACCCTCTGAATGGTCAGTTAGTCCCCCTGTGATCTGCAGGCCAGGAGCTCCATAGGCAGCCATGCTACCACCATACCTCTGCCACTTCCAGCCCCAGGGGCAAGGGCTGGACCACACTCTTCCATCCTCCCCTGTTCCAACAGAGTTCCACACTGACCTTTTATTTTTTCTTTAGCGTTTATGGGTTGAGAAGTCTGGAAACCAGTACAGCTGCTGGTGATTTACTCTGATGAAGTCTGTTCAGGACACAGCTGGTCAGGGCTGCTCTGGGGCTAGAACTGTGTGGCTCACTCGGGACTGCACTTGGCTCCCAGCTCAGTGTGATAGAGCTTTCCTGTCTGCCTGCCAGGCTGCCTTCAGTGGGAGATTTGTTTCTCTCTGTCTCTTTGTGGGTTCTGTAGCTCTAAAGTTTGTTTAGAGAAATTTAATAAAATATATTGGAGGTAATTGGAGCAGCCAAGTTTGTGCTTCTACTCCAACATCTTGGCTCCATCCCACCCCACATTTCCTTAAACCTTCCTGTGTGGTTTATCTGACCCAGTACAAGTAAAAGCTGTCCAAGCTGGACTAGATTCTGGTTGTAGGTCTGTCATCACCAACAGCTCATCATGGATGAGGAAACTCAGTGACAGGAAACTGACACCAGTAGAGGAATGAGCTCATTCTTGACAGGGAAGCTGTTTCCTCAGTAGCAGGAAGTGTGAGGAAAGGACAGGACTCACCTCTGAGCCCAGCAAGGAAGGAGGAAATTGAGACAAGCATGTGGACAGAGACAAAATTATAATGAAAGGAGTTTCATACTGTTCTAGGCTTTTCTGCCATTAATTCCCCATGTGACCTTAGGCAAATTCCTTCACTTCCCTGGACTTCACCTATAAAACAAGGGTGTTAGATTTAAGAATCTATAAATTGTTTCAGCTCCGCCCTTTAATGTTCTGAAGTTTGATCCACTGCTGATATTTTATGTTCCAACATCCATTTCAGCTTTCTTTTTCTCTTCTCTGACATAGTTTGAGCATAAGGATTTTTTTTTTGCTGTATTACTCTCTTTCTTTTTAATTATTAAAAACTTCTGTTAGTCTTTATTAGACTTTTGTTGGATAAAGATTTCATTGAGAGTATTAAATTATACAACTTACACAATTTACATTGTTTACCTGTAGGTTGATGGATAGACTTTTAGTTCATAATTTTAGGAAAAAAAGCCTGAATGATAAATGTTTGCTTTAAAAAAAAACCCTCAAAATCTCAGATCCAATCTTCAGTCTCTTTAGAACAACACCAAATGCCTGCAGTAGTTAAGATATTAATTTTGAGTGGTGTAGATTTTTGGTATTTTTTTATATATCTGAAATATGTTTATATTGATTTATTTGAAAAATTAAAGTTTAAAATGGAGATGAAATAAAAATGAGATAATCCATGTACAGTCTCAATACAGTGAAACAAGCACAATTAGGTACAGATTAGGGTTCATTTATAGGCATTACACTCATAGGTATTATTTCCAATGAGATAAACCCCAGAATGGGGGAAAGGAGAAGGTAGAAATAGTTAGAGCTCTTGTCTCATCTTCTCTCTTTGGGGAAGTACGTTCTGGAAACATTGCTCAGCAAATCATCTACTCTCTTTATGGAATCACAGGTAGAAGGGATCTTGGATACCATCTAATGCCACCTATTCATATTTCTGAGGGGAAAACTGAGGTCCAGAGAAAAGGAAAGACTTTCACCAAGAGTTTGACATACCCTGAGTCAATGGTAAACCGGACCCACCGCCAGCATCTTGTATATAGCAGAGGCTCAATGTGTTTGTTGAATTTAATTAAAATCAAGTGTCCTGATGCTCCAAGGCTCATCCAACTATCCTTCAAAACCCTTTCTTTGGGCTATTTTTTCCCTTGCAAATTTCACCCCTAGTTTGTTAACTGAAGTATTTATTATGATGTGGCAGGCTCTGTCTGGGCATGCAAAGAAAGGGAAAAAAACCCAACCGTTCCCCGCCCTCAAAGAGCTCACAGTCTAATGGGGGAGACAACATGCCAACAACTTTGTACAAACAAGATAAATACAGGATAAATTGGGAGTAATCTTAGAAGGAAGGCATTACTTTTAAGGAGGCCTTATTGTTGTGTCATGTTTCAGCTATGTCTTAACTCTTCATGACCCCATTTGGGGTTTTCTTGGAAGAGATACTGGAATGGTTTGCTATTTCCTTTTTAGCACATATTACAGGTGAGAAAACTGAGGCAAACAGGGTGAAGGAACTTGCTGTGGGTCACACACAATTAGTAAGTGTTTGAGGCCACATTTGAACTCAGGAAGATGAGTCTTTGTGATTTCAAGCTCAGTGTTCAAGCATTTTGCAGAAGGTGAGACTTTAGCAGGAAACTTGAAAGAAGTCAGGGAAGCCAGAGGTGGAGATAAACAGAAACAGGTACAAGACACCCAGTATTAAAATCCTACTCCTAGAAGACATTCAAAGTTGTTCTATTCTAAAGATATTGAAATATGATCTGAGATTTTTTTAAAAAGCAAATATTTACCATTCAGGCTTATTTTCTAGTATTCTTCATTAAAAGTTCATCCATCAGCCCAAAGGTAAACAATCTAAATTTTGGAAGTTGCATATATTTGTATAACTTAACACCTTCCATGAAATCTTTATCTAACAAAGTCACTGGGAAAAGTCAGTGAAAACATTTGGAGTTGAGTTGAGTGTCATGTTCAAGGAAGGGACCTGGTGAAATCAAAGAAGTCCAAAATGAGGGCAACCTTTTAGATAAGATTGCCTCCCTGCACTCCAGCTTAAGGTATCATGTCGAGGAAAGAAAAATCAAGGAGCATTTATTAAGTGCTTACTATGAGCCAGGCAGTGAACTAAATTCTAGGGAAGCAAATATAAGTAAAAAGAGAATTTTTGCCCTCAAGGAACTTACATTCTAATGGAGGAATATAACACATAAAAGGGAAATGAAAATTAATATTGGGAAGGTAGGGAGAAGGCACTCATGAGGGGGCTATAGTGGCAAAGTCCATGTAGTCAGAAGCATAGCCAGGAGTAGAAAGAAGCGTGACTGCTCTGATCTTGTCCCCAAAATGGAGGCTCTGGAAGGAATTTGCCAATAGAAGAAGGGTTTTGGCATGGCAGAGGGATGTTATAGGTTAGAAGGCAGGGAAGTCACGATGGCACAAAGTCCGGAGACAGTAAGAAACCCAGCTAGGAGGGAAATGAAGCATGACTGTCCTGGGTCCATTCTCAAAATGGAGTCCTTCAGAAGGAATGCGCTAATAGGAGAACTGGAGGCAGAAACAGAGAGACCACTAACACAGCAGTTCTCATCCTGTGGGTTATGTTCAATTTAAATGCATCCTGCATCTCAAATATTTACATTACGATTCATAACAGCAGCAAAATTACAGTTATGAAGTAGCAATGAAAATAATTTTATGGTTGGGGGTCACCACAACATGAGGAGTTGTATTAAAGGGTTGCAGCATTAGGAAGGTTGAGAACCACTGCTCTAACATCATGGCCCTTTAAGAGTCCTGCAAAGTATAAGCACAGTGAGTTCTCTTTATTATCAAGGTCTGCAGTCATTTCAGTTCTATACTTCTGTTTGCCTTCAGGGCCTAAAAAAGTCAAGGGGGAAACAGGTAGGCACTGAGTAGCAGAAACTTCTTCATGGGAATTACATTATTATTTCTTACATGCTGTATACATGTTATTTCATCCATTCCTCACAATGTCCCTGTTGTTGTTGTTCAGCCTTTTCCAACTCATCATGATCCCTTTTGGGGTTTACTTATGAAAACTACTAGAGCGTCTTACCATTTCCTTCTCCAACTCTTTTTACAGATGAGGAAACTGAAGCAAATAGGGTTAAGTGACTTGCCCAGGGTCACACAGCCAGTAGGTGTTAGAGGCTAGATTTGAACTCAGGTCTTCCTAATTCCCAGCCCTGAGTTCTATCACTGTACCACCTAGCTGCTATTGTTCCTGTTGGGTAGGTGCTATTATTATCCCCATTTGAAAGATGACAAAACTGAGACTGAGAAAAATTAAGTGAGTTGCCTATGATCACAGTCAATGACTGAGGCAGGATTTGGTCCCTTTCTGACTTGAAGTCAAGCAGTGTACCCACAATATACCTAACAGTCTCTGCAAAACACTTTACTTACAACAACCCCTTGGGAATATCAACTTACAGAATCATAAGATCATAAATTTAGAGCCAGAAGGTATCCTAGAGGCCATGGTCCAACCCCTCATTTTACAGACTGGTTAGCTAAGACACAGAAAGTTCAATGACTTGCCCACAGTCACATAGCTAGTCTGATGTGGGATTTGAACTCAGATCTTCCAGACTCCAGCTTCAAGGCTCTGTCTACCATGTGGTGCTGCTGCTTTAAAAATATTAGAGACCATCTAGTCCAACTCCATCATTTTACAGATAGGGAAACTGAGGCATAGAGCAAGGAAGCAGTTTGCCATAAGTCATATCTGAGTGAAATATTAGAGCTAACATTCAAATCCGGGTCTCTTGAGTCTAAGGCAAGGACTCTTTTCACTAAACAATGTAGTCTCGGTAAGTATACAGGACCCTTCAGTAGAGCACCAGACGGTCCTCTCAGAGCTAATGTAGGAGCTTTTACTCCTCAGACCCAGGGTTTTCATCTTCCACCACTTTCCAAATTTTCCCAAACCCAACAGGAGGCCCAGAGACCCCTGACCTGTCTGGCTTCCTAGATTCAGAGAGCTGCCATATTTCATTCCTCATTACCTTTCCCTGGTTCTCAACTGCTACCACTTTCTCTGAGTACTCTATGTTCCTCTTTCCCCCTTTCCCCCTCACCCTCCAAAAGACAAGAGTTCATTTTCTTAGGTTTATTTATAAAGAAAAAAAGAATATACAAATTCAGAAATAATATACCAGGGAAAGGTCATTAGGAGTGTAACTAAAAGAAATACACCCAGTCCCAGACTGAGTGGCACCTAATCTTTATAAACTAATCCTTAACCAGAGTTCTCCAGGCCTGGCTAATCCTCCATGATTCTCTCTTGGCCAAGAACATTTGGCCCCCTTTTGGCCCTAGACAAGAATGATGTCTTCTCTTTTACAATAATCTCAAGGTGATCTGGGGATTCATCTATATGGGGCAAGTTGGATCAAGCCCATTACTGGTTTTACAATTTTTATTTACTTCTCAGTTAACCAGGAAATCTCCTGATGATATGGCAGGCTTCTGGTGTTCTTCTTATATTATAGTACTTAACATTCCCTTCTGTAAGGGACAAACAAGGAAATGCAATAATTAAATATAAATGTCAATCTTTGCCTAAGGACCTGTGATCTCCTTCATGTTGGCACTTCCTCCAGAGGCGCAGATCGTAACCTCATCCACACCTCATTCAAATGCCTCTTGTCCATGTGCTCCTACAAATCTATTATAGGGGGTCCATGTAATATAATAGATCTTTCTCTAGATATTTCAATGTGGTGTGAATACCAAAAGAGCATGTGAGTTGTCCCTCAGTTATCCCTTGTTCTGGCTGTGAGATGGGCCGTTTTGTTTTCCAATGAGATGATCTGAGAGCAGAGGACATCTTTACCTATCTTCACACAGTGATTGGCACATAGTTAATATTTGTCCTTTGTTCTTGAAGAGGATCATGACATCAGGAAGGTGATATCTTGACTTGCAAGTGAATTGTATTTAAGTGAGGCAGAGCAGTGCAAAGTCACCAGCCTCACTTTATCCTCTGGAGCCACCTCTTGGCACATAGTAGGTGTTTCCTAAATGCTTTTTGACGGAATGACTGACATGGCTCTGATGATATCATTTACATGGCTTCTTCTACACAATTCTTTGTAATATATTGTTCAAATTCATAATGGGGTTCTCCATTGCCCTTTGAACGACCTTCAATTTTAATTCAACAATATTCTGTAATTCATGGCTGTCCATTTTAACTGGAGGAATATTTGTGTTTAAAAGATGAAACTTGAGTGAGGGATCATTACGGGCACTGTACATCTTCCTTATGTAATCTAGCCTGCCTTCACCTTTCTATTCAATTTTGGATCCAACTTATTGTCTAGTGTTTGTCCAAAAGGAAAAAAAGGTGTCTGTACACATACACATGTGTGTATTTGTATGTATATATGTATGTGTTATATATACATATATACACACACACATATACATGTGTGTGTGTATATATGTATATATATACTGATGGATGAGTCCTATAAGCTGTCTATCCAACTATATCCATAATCTGAATAATATGCATTCTTCATCCACTTAGTTTTTTTTGTATGTGGGTTGTTAGTCTAAGAACTGTTAAGTGGCACAGTGGTTAGAGTATTGTGTCTAGAGTCAGGAAGACTCCTTGTGAGTTCAAATCTGGTCTCAGACACTTACTAACTGTGTGACCGTGGGCAAGTCACTTAACTCTGTTGATCTCAGTCTCCTCATCCATAAAATGAGCTGGAGAAAGAAATGGCAAACCATCCCAGTATCTCTGCCAAAAACAAAAATGAAAAAAACAAAAAAAAAACACCCAAATGGGGTCATGGAGAGTCAGACATGACTAAAATGACTGAACAAGTTAGGCTAAACTCTTTCAACGAGGATGGATCTCGTGTAGGAGGCCCTGCTATATTCAGAGACTTGATAGCACAATGTTACCTATAAACAGGGAACATCCTGAAGGCCAAAATCTATGAGGAATCTGCCTTTGATTTGAAAATTGCACAGGATATCTTATATTACAGTAGCGAATCTTTTTGGTGAACATAAGTCTTCTCATATAGGGCCTTGCTTGATATCGATAATCAAGGAAGGACTGAACAATATTATCTGTTATATTTTTCAAAGACTCTTGCATGATTTTAACATATGCAAGGAATAAAAACCTTGTTGATATCCAAACTATTCTAATCTAACAAGAATTTATTGAGTACCTACTATGTGCAAGGTGTTGAAGTATTCTGAAGTAGCAGATAATAGGCTGATCTCATCATGACGATGACAGGGCTCAAGTTCAGTTTCTGACACATACTGACTTTGTGACCCTGGACAAGTTATTTAACCTTTTAATGCCCCAGACATAACCTGTAATAATAATAATAACTGGCATTGGTATACAGTTTTATTGGGTTTTTTTTGGAGGGCAATTGGGGTTAAATGACTTGCCCAAAGTCACATGGCTAGTAAGTGTGTCAAGTGTCTGAGGCTGGATTTGAACTCAGGTCCTCCTGACTCCAGGGCTGGTTCTCTATTCACTGAGCTACCTAGCCGTCCCCAAGCTTTATTGTTTACAATGCACTTTCCATATATTATTATTTGATCCTCATATCAACCCTGAGAGGTAGGTGCTATTATAATTCCCATTATATATATGAGGAAGCTGAGACCCAGGGTCATATAACCAGTGAGTATCTAAGGCAGAATTCCGACTTGCATCTTCTTGACTGCAAGCCCAGGACTCTAGCTGCTAGATCACCTGGCTCCCTATAAGATGCAGAAAAGTTGCTGTCCTGTATCAGTGGGAATTTCCCACAAGGAACACCGTGTAATCACAGGGTTTGGAGAACAAAAGTACACAAACCATCATGCTAGGTACTGGGATGCAAAGTCCTAATAGAAAACAGAGCTCAATCTCAAGGAGTTTACATTCTATTGGGAGGATATGTATGTAAACAAGTATGTCTAAACATAATTATTTAAGGCAGGAGAAAATGCTTATAACTAGAGGTATTAGGAAAGACTTCCAATGAAGAGAGGCAAATATGATGGAGAAGGGATATCAGGCATGCTATCCTGCTCAAAGACATGGCTACAGGAGAGAAAGGCAGAGGTACCAGGAATAGCCACGGCAAAAACTTAGGCCAGAGGCTGCAAAGACCTCAATGTGAGTGGTAGTTGTCTATGTACAGAGAGGGGGGCAGATGGGAGACATACAGTGGAGGGAGAATGAGTAAGACTTGACCATGAATGGAAATGTTGGGTGGGGAAGATTAAAAAAATCAAGAATGATTCTGAGCTTGTGTACCTCAGAAGGGTGGATGGCAGTACCCTTGACAGAAACTGGGAAGTTTGGAAGAGGTTTGAGGGGAAAGGTAATGAATGTTTTCACCTTTGGACATATCAAGTTTTAGATGCCTACAGAACATTCAGTGATGTATCCAATAGGTGGAGATGTCAGACAAGCTGTCAAGGCAGAATAAACTGAAATCTGTAGATCTGAGTCACCCAGGTAGAGATTTAATAGACTTATTAGGGAGAGGAGAAAGAGAGAGGGGGGGGAAGGAGGGGAGAGAGGGAGGAAAGGAGAGAGGGGGGAAGAGAGAGAGAGAGAGAAAGAGAGAGGAAGAGAGAGAGAGAGAGAGAGAGAGAGAGAGAGAGAGAGAGAGAGAGAGAGAGAAACAGTGTAACAAAAACCCAAACAGGAGAAAGTATCCAGGAGGAATAGCTGTCTACAGGTTCAAATGTCGGGTTCAAATGTTACAAAGAGCTCAAAAGGAATGAGTACTGAGAAAAGGCCACTGGATTTGGAAATTAAGATTTCACCAGTAATTTTGGAGTTATTTCAACAGAGTATCATTTGTATCAAAAGGAAGAAAACAAGCGTTTATTAAGCACCTACTAAATGCCAGGCACTGCGCTAAGCACTTTACAAATACTATCTCATTTTATCCTCATAACAGTTCTAGGAGGCAGGTGCTATTATTACCCTCATTTTTCAGCTGAGGAAACGGAGGCATATAGAGTTTAAGGGACTTGCCCAGGGTTATTGTCTGAGGCTGGATTTGAACTCAGGTTCCTGACTGGAAGCTCAGCACCCTAACCACTCTACCACCTAACTGCCAGGTTAGGGGTCATTTACAAAGAGAAGACAATTAAATTCATAGGAACTGATGAGATCGTGGAGATGGTAGAGGGACAAAAAAGGGCCAAGGATAGAGCACTGGATACCACTCGGGGTTAGAGATAGAACATGAATGATAATCCAACAAAAGAAACTGAGAAAAAAGTTGGTAAGAAGGGTAAGACTGGAATCAGGAGAGAGCTGTCATTAAAACCTAAGGAAGGAGGAGTTTCTAAGGAGCAAGGGGGTGGTTAATAGTGTCAGATGTTGCTGGGAGCTCGAGAAGGATGAGGTCTTGTAGCAGCAACCACACTGGCATAGCCAGGATGGCTGCTAGCACAGGTTCTTAGATCTGCTTTACTAGGAAATATGGCTGTTTAAGGGGTCAGCAATCTTTTAAAATTACATTCACTAGTTCAGGGGAAAAGTCAGCACCCTGAAATTCAGAGAAAATACAAACAGAAAATATAAGCAGAAAAATAAAGACCAACAGACAGGGCTCTGATTGCCTGAATCAACCAGATACTTTACATAACGCCCCTGGATTGAGAGAGCCTTTAAACCTAAGCAGTCATAGAGCTCTGAATATAAGACCACTCCGAATCTTGACCAGAAAAATCACAAGATCCTTCTCATGAGAGAGCCCCCAAAACAAAATATCAACTCAGGGTGCATATATACACTTCTCAGAGCCAGAAGTCATCACAACTCTCCTGACTCTGTGCCTAATTAGAAATTAACAAAAGGTATGAAAGCCTATCTACAAGCCAGCCTTCCCTAAGCAAACTTCCCTTAATGGGCTCCATGTGAGGCCTATAAATGGGTGGGAAGTTCTTATATCCATTAACATTTCAGGTCTGAAAAATGATCATAGGAACAAACGATCATTGGCAGCCTTGAAATGAGTATTTCATTTGAATAATGAGTTTGGAAGCCAAATATAAAAGTGTTGTGATGTAAGTGGGAGGAGAAGATTTGGAGTCAATTTCTGTAGATAACTTTTTTCCCTTTGGGAGTTTGATTGTAGAAGGCAAGAGATATCAGATGATAGCTTGAGGGGATGGTAGGGTAGGGTCAAATATAAGCTTGCTTTTTTTGTTTTTTTTTTTAAAAGAAGGAAGAGGCCTGGATTTGTTCATAGGCATCGAATGAGCTTGTGGATAGAGAAACTAAAGATCAGAAAGCAAGCAAGGGATGAGCAAAGAGTAGAAAACATTAAAACAGGCAAAATGCTGGGGGATATGGGAGAAGGTGGGATCCGGGATGCAAATGGTAGAGATGACTTTTGCAAGAAAGGGCCTCCTCTTTGACCAAGGCTAGAGCAAAGGAAAAAAGAATGGAGGATAATATAGAGGGGCTTTGAAGTACAGGATAGTGGAGAACAGAGAGCTTATGAAAAATAGCTTCCTTCCTCCCTTCCTTCCTTCCTTCTTCCTTATTTCCTTCCTTCCTTCTTCCTTCCTTCCTTCCTTTCTTCTTCCTCCCTTCCTTCCTTTCTTCTTCCTTCCTTCCTTCCTTTCTTCCTTCCTTCCTTCTTCTTTCCTTCCTTCCTTCCTTCCTTCCCTCCCTCCCTACCCCTTCCCTCCCTCTCTTCCTTCTTTCTTTCCCTTTCTTTCTCTCTCTTCTTTCTCTTCCTTTCTCTCTTCTCTTTGTTTATTTCTCCCTCTCCCTCCCTTCCTCTCTCTCTCTCTCTCTCTCTCTCTGTCTTTCTTATAAAATGAAAGAGATGTTCTGATGAAGAGGAATGAGGAGGAATGGTGTTGTAGGAAATTTGAAGAGAAAAAAGATTTGTAATAACTGTTGAGAGAGGAGGTGAGGTGAGGAGGGGTAAGGAGGTTCAGTTATGAAATTAGGGAAAAATAAAATTATTGCCATGTGAGATTATATAACAAATCTGTAATGGACCCAGTCTGTATGCTTCTGTGACTTCTTCCAGGGGCATTCAGCAGCATCAGTGTAGGAGCAGAAAATGTAAATAGTGGGGGCATCTTAAGGTTGGAACTTGGCAGTAGGACTAAAAAGCAAGTGATTTGAGAGTACAAGACAGAACACAGCAGAGCTAGTTAACTACATAAGATTGCAAAAGGGAGGAAGGCCAGAGTAGCAGTGACAGAGTAGGAGAGGAATGAGAGTGAATGATTTGTGAGAAGTCCAAAGACTAGGTTGGGGAGGGGTGAGATAGAGGGAAAGATGAAAGAATAGGGGCTTTGTGGTTAGTCAGAGGAATTTCAGAGTTCTAAATCATGGAGGAAAAGCACTTAGAGAATGAGGAAGCACAGTGTGCTCTTCGCTGAGTCCTTGACTTTGAGTCAGAAAGATCTGGATTCAAATCCTAGCTCAGACACTCACTAGCTGTGGGTCTCAGGGACAAGTCACTTACCTTTCCCAAGTCTGTTTCCTCATTTGTCAAATGGAGGAAATGATAGTTACAGTGTCCACCTCACCAAGTTGTTGTGAGACTTGGTGAGATAACGTGTAGATAAGGAAGGGGGATGTGGGTTACTGGCTCCAGTGATGTAATCAGAAGATGTAATGACAGATGATAAGGTGGTAACGTATTACAGAATGGAGCAACATCATTGGATAAACAATGACTGGTCACACCCAGGCCATCAATGTTTGGTCATTTTCAGTTCTGTCTGAGCATCTGACTCTCCATGATCCCATTTGGGTTTTTCTTGGCAATAATACAGGAGTAGTTTGCCATTTCCTTCTCAAGCTCATTTTACAGATGAAAACTGAACCAAATGGGGTCAAATGATTTGCCGAGGGTCACAGCTAGCAAGTGTGTCAGGATGCATTTGAACTCGGGTCTTCCTGACTCCTGGCCCAGTACTCTACCCACTACATCATCTAGCTGCCAAGCCGCACCCACAGATGATCCCTTCACGGTCTGTCTAGAGTAGTCCAGACTTAGAGCAATTGTGGAGTGTGAGCCCTCCATCTATATGTAAGGGCAGCAAAGGAGAGGAAGGAGCGGAGTTTCTTTTTTCACTTTCCCTCCCCGTCGTCCCCAGTCATTGGTCATGGCGTTTAGCAGCACTCACCCAGAAAGAGACACTCAATCCAGAAGCTGAAGAGTCAGTTGGAGGCACAGTTTATAAAGTCGATATACATTCTTCAGAAAGTTATAGATATAGAGATCTTTGTTTCTTAGCTGCAAGATACCATGACTGAGGAAAGAGCCAAGATGGTGGCGTAGAAGCAGCAAAGCACCACAGCTCCCACACAAACACGCTGAAAAACTCATAAAATGGGACGCTAAACAGATTTTCAAGCTCCAAAACTCTCCCAGGGCAAGGAGGCAGCTGGAGGCGGCTGTTGCAGCAGGAACGTCTGAGAGCCGCAGCAGCGTGGCTTCCACTGGGCTGCTTCAGAGCCCTCGGCCTGCAGATAGCAGGGGGGCTGACGC
>CM053594.1:71878355-71938010 GCA_028646575.1 Pseudocheirus occidentalis | reverse complement strand
GTTATTGCCAGGTTCCAGAATCCCCACACCAAGGAGAAAATATCACAGGCTGCCAAGAAGATACCATGACTGAGAGGGAGAGAGAGAGGGAGAAAAATTCCCCTTCTGTTCTCTTATTGCCAGGGATCAGAGACACAACTGCTCCAAGCCTAGACTGCTTCCAATTCCTCACCTCTTTTAAAGGTCATGTTCAATCACTGTTTATCCAATGGCATTACTCCCTTCTGACTCAATCAGAGGAGTTTTCATACTTTGTAAAATGATAGGAGTGGTTAACACCTTGTTGGATTACATCTTTTGACACATCAGTCAAACTGGGTAAGGAGGGAATCCTTAGTGCATGTGAAAATGACAACAACAACAACAACAACAACAATGCAAATTTCAAAGTGCTATATAAATGTTAGATATTATCACTGTGGGCAACTGGGTGGCACAGTTGATAGGCCACCAGGCCTGGGTTCAGGAAGACTTGAGTTCAAAACCAGCCCCAGACATTTACTATCTATCTGACACTGGGCAAGTCACTTAATCCTGTTTGCCTCAATTTCCTCATCTGTCGAATGAACTGGAGAAGGAAATGGCAAACCACTCTAGTACCTTTGCCAAGAAAATCCTAAATGGGATCATGAAGAGTCAGGTACAACTGAAAAACACCAAATTATCTCATTACGGTGAGATACAGGCTACGACTATCCCTCTGTGACTAAGGTGGACTGAAGGTATAAGTACAGTCATGGGATCTGAGGAGGTTGATGTACTGACAAGTCAAGATGTTTGAGATGAATTCAGCAAGAATGTTGAAGCCCCCAAATATAAGAAGAAGGATTAGTACAGGGAGGGAGATTATGAAGCAGAACCAAACTAGAGAAAGGAGGGAAATGGCCAAGGGAATGATAGATAGCTTTGACCAGGATTTGGATGGAGTAAAATTCAAAAGAGGAGTTTGCTAAGTGATAGAGGTTGAGGCATGGTTTGGAAGTAGCAATGAGGAGGAAGTATTCTGCCCACTGTTGGGGAAAAGAAGATTCAGGAGGGTCATGATAGCTGTCCCCAAGTATTTGAAAGGCTTTGGGGGAAAGAGGGGTTAGACTTGGTCTGTTTGCTTCTAGAGAGCACAACCAGAAACAATGTTTGGAAATGACCAAGAGGCAGACTTAGGCTTAATGTCAAGGAAAAGAAGTATAACAATTAGAACTGTGCCAAAGCATAAATGGACTCTCTTGAGAGGAAGCAGGTGCTCCCTCATTGAAGGTCTTCAAGTAGAGATTGGATAATCAGTTGTTGGATGTGTTAAAGAAGAGACTCTTTGGCATGTGGAATTGAACTACATGGTATAGCACTGATGCAATATTTACCGTGCCTATGATCATGATAAAGATCGTGACTATAAGTATTGCATGGCATTCGATTGCGAAGTATACCAGATTCTCCAGATAGAGGACAGAACTGAAGAATTTATTTAGACACCAGAAAATCGAATCCCAAAACCAGTAAGCTGATTCTATCATAGTACCAAAGATATTCAGAAGCCATGATAATGCTGAGAGCCATAGCATTCTTCAGCCTTCCCACAAACCAATACAAGATCAATATTTACTCACTAGCTTATCTGATTCCTTACTTGAGTGTTCTCTCTCCTCCACCCATCTGGCTAGCTCTCACTACCAGTTTCCTGTGGACTCTGCTTCTCTTCAGCAAAACTCTTCCCACCACAAGCTCCATGCGACTACATTCAGCCTATTAGGGGGCAGAGTTTATCTTCACAGCAGGGGAGGTCTTCAAACTCCCCCCTAGGTCTTTTAAGGGGCAGGGAAGATCTTCAAATTCCCATTTCCATTACACATGGTCGCTAAATGAGATGCCTTCCAACTCTCCAATTGTGTGATTCTCTTTCTGGACTGCTGGGTACAGGGTTGTGAGTAAAGGTATGACCTTCCCTCTCAAGAGGGTGGCCAGGGATGCAGCATCTTCTGGGGAAAGCCAAGTCTCTATAAATGAAAGTAGATGGAAGAAGTCTAAGAAGAGGTCTAAGATGAAAGAAAACTTACTAATGGGATTCCAGAGGTCACAGTGAAAGAGGAAGACGGAGCAAGATGGGAAGATAAGAGAGGCTGGGTTGAGGGAGATGAGGATGAAGAAGGTAGGGAATGAGTGCAAGAGAATAGTGCTTTTGCCAGCAGCCACCTATGTCATGGGGATTAGGAAAAGAGCTGCTGGCCATAGGGCTAATGGATGTGGAGAACCTTATGAGTGGGGTAACCACTCTCAGAGGCAATGTGATTGTGCAGTGTGGTGTTGGTTCTCTCTTAAGCATCAGGGAAGAAGAGAGAATAGGTCAGTAAATCCCTGGGAACTGATTTCTAGGACTCTGACTCAGATGTATATGCAACACCATTTTTTTTTGCCTTGTCTTTGAATGGTGGGAAATGGTGCTCTGTCAGAAGCTGGAGAAGCTTCTTTAAGTTCACATTTCGCTCTACCAAGTCATTTTTAAAAATAGCCAGTAAGTGATCCCCACAGAGGGATCTTATATTTTCTACATCAGTCAGTCAATTATGCAACTAGCCTGTAGTGGTAGAGGCTGCACATTCCTTTCTCTAGAAGTAACAGTCACTTCTGTTTGTAGACAGTCTAAAATTTCATTAGCTACTCTCAGCATCCACTGGCACCTTTTGTGCCACGGCCATTGTACTTATCAGGGCTGTATTTGAAGGTCTGTCTTGTGTAGGAAGACGGAAGGAGACCACACTGGACTGAGGACCATTTTGTGTTTTTCTTTGTTTCATAGGTTGCCATGGCCAAATAATGCCACCAGACTACTTACTGGTGGTATGTGTCTATGTTTAGCTAGGCTGGTCCTTAGGAAGCAGACCCAATCTACTACAGTAACTGTGCTGTATTCCTATCGACTTCTCCCAAATCAGAGCAGCCCAACTTACACTTAGGTCAGCTTCCTAAATTCACTATAGATAACCTCTTTTCTTGGAGATTTGGTAATTGTAAGTATTATCTTCACTTCATAGATGAGATGACTGAGGCCTTAAGCGGTGACTGGGACACATCCAAGGTAACAAGGCCAGTAAGCCTTGGAGCTGGAAGACAAAGACAGCTCTTCTGACTCTCAGGCCAAGGTTCTTTACACTGCATAGTGTTTGCCTCTCTGAAGGGTAATTTTCCAATTAGCCTTGGAAACCAAAAAGTAAACATAAATTCCATTCAGTTATTTTTATCAGCCTTATTTAACAGGCATTTTTTTGAGTAAGCCAGTGGCCCCTGTAGAGGGAATGTTTCATCAGTTAAAGGTACAAACCGTTAAACTGAGAACAGCAATGTGGGCACAGGCCCACACTGTCTATATTAACCAAGGATGGGACGTTCATTAACAGAACTAGTCACGCTGTTTGCTTCATGGCCCTTATCTCAATGTTCTGGGATGTTTTATTCTTTGTTACAATATCTCAATGTTCCAGAAGGTTTTATAGTTTGTTACAAAAAAAGAAAGAGAAAAAGCAAGCCAACAACACAACATGTTCAGGAATTCTGAGATATCAATGACTGTAGAAACTAAAAGACATTCAGCCCCCTTCTCCATCTTAACCATCCCTAGGCTTAAAGGTCAGAGTGCTTCGAAGAGTCTCAGGGATATGTCTGACCCATAATCCTGGTCTCAGCTAATTGAGGTCCAAGCAGGAGCACCAGGCAGTACTCCAGACAATAGGGAATTGGTACCAGGATTTCCCATAGCAGAGACATAAAATTCATTCATGGATACCCTGGAGTTCAGGCCTGGGAAGTGCTGTCCCTTGGGTAGAGTGGCAGATACCTGGAAGGGATCTGATCACAGGAGAACACAATAAGAAATCAGGGAGCAGGTAGAGTCAAGATGGCAGACGGCAGCATAGAAGCAGGAAAACTCTGGGAGCTCCCCCCATAACCACCTCAAATACCTATAAAATATGACTATACACATTTTAGAGCTTCAGAACCCACAAAAGTACAGAGAAATGGAGCTCCTGCTGAAGGTAGCCCGGCAGGTGGGATGGGAAGGGCTCATTGCAGTGTGCTGGGAGCCGAAACAAGCCTTGCTGTGGTTTTGGTCCCAGAGAGGCCAGGACAAGCCGTGGCTGGAGCACTTGGGAGAGTGGATCACCTGCAGCAGTGGCAGTTTCCAGAATTATCAACCCATAAGAGCCAAGGACAAAGGGAAAGGTCAGTGGAACCCTGGTTAAATTTAGGGGAGAAAATCGGGTCCGGCCGCTGGCCCCAAGCACAAAAAAGCAGCAGAAGTGGCAGCCCTGCAGCTGCCTCCATGTGGCTGCTTCTGAACTCCTGGCCTGCAGATTGCAGGGGGGCCAAGCGACCATTCAGAGGCTAAGTGCTCTTGCCTTAACCTACCTGGATCAGGATCATGGTATTGGGTGGTGGTCTTGAGGTGTGTGACCAGTGAGCCAAAGCTGGTGGAGGTTGCAAAGACAGCAACACCCCTAATAGCTCCAGCAGCTGTGAAAACCCCAGCAATTTAGGTCAAAGTTCTCCTTCCTGGAAGCAGAGATCTATTGTTGCTCAAAAATCAAGTTAATTGACTAGCAATATGAGCAGGCAAAAGAAGCAAATCAAGCTCAGCAATCCAACTTTAGATTCCTTGTTTGGGAACAAAAAGGATCAAAGCATGGAACAGGAGGAAGACAACTCAGTAAGAACTCCTTCACCAAAAGCTTCCAAGAAAAATGTAAACTGGTTTAACTGGTTACAAGCAATAGGAGAGCTTAAGAAGGATTTTTGAAATTAGGGAGCAGAGAAATGAGAGGCTCAGGCCAGAGATTATGCCTGAATCCACGTGATTTGATACTGGACCTCTATGTTACCAGAGATGCTTCCACCACAGGGGGATTTTCCTGTCCAACAGGGGATTGATCCCATTTGTAGAAGGTTAGTAGAACAGTTTGGGGGCTGAATCTAGTGGACATTTCATTGCTCTCAGGTGTGTTCTTTCATGTACTTTGTGTCCTCACTTCAGAACCTGACTTTGGATTACTTTCAGACATCCAGGGGAACAATGACAAACCACAGAAGTTCATGACTGTCTTCCCCAGAAGGTCAGTATTCAGGGACACCCAGAACAAATACAAAGGAACAAACACAACTCCCCCTGCCCCAAAGTCCCCTGAGTCTGCTGCAATCTAATCAGGTCATTCATTCCCATCTTCTTCCACAGATACCATAAACCTTACCATCAGTGACATGGTTTGACAGTCTTATATCACCGTTGATTTCAATATTGGACCAGCTTAAATAATACCTCTTCCTGAATAATTATAATAATAGCTAGAACTTATATAATGATTCAAAATTTGAAAAATATTCTCTACTTGATACTCAACTGATCCTTACAAAAACAATACCATTCTCCAGTACTTCCCTGGATCCAGGATCTATTTCTTAGATGAATGTACGTCAGTGCAAATTTTAACACTTCTATCCTTCCCATGGGGCAGCTAGGTAATGCAGTGGATAGAACTCTGGGCTTGGAATTAGAAAGACTCATTTTCCTCAGTTCAAATCTGGCCTCAAACACTTACTAGCTGTGTGCCTCTGGGAAAGTCACTTAACCCTGTTTGCCTCAGTTTCCTTATCTGTAAAAACGTAAATGGAGAAGTAAATGGCAAACCACGACAATACTTTTGCTAAAGAAAACTCCAAATGGGCTCAGAAAGAGTCAGGCATGACTGAGAACAACTAAACAACACGACAACATACTTCCCATCCTGGAAGAATTTTGCCTGTCCTCCAGTGAATTCTCCCTTGAGCAGCCAGCCAATACACTAATGAATACAAAAGCTTTACTGCATTGTGTAAAGAACCCTGCTGAATGCTGGGGATCCAAAGAGAAATGTTAGACAGCTCCTGCCCTTCAGGAGCTCCCATTCTAACACGGGACACAGAAGGTTTCAGCTGCAAGACAGACGGAAAAGTCTCACAGTCCTCTGAGTTCAGCAATAAAGCAGATGGCGATGTCTCTTCTCTAACGTTATTTCCACTGATAAAATCATATCAGTTTCCTGTGTTGAACCATTTGATGTGCCAAAGACTTTGGTGACAAAAATCTTCTTTTCAGGGTCTCCAGTAGACATGGCTGTAGACAGCCTTTGTCTACACAGGGGATACACTGGAGGTCTTCTAGGACTGTCAGGAACAAACAACAGTAATAGCAAATTTTTATGTAGTACTTTACAAATCTTCTTCCTTGTAACAATATTTTTCCTAGAAGGTCTCTTGCCCCAGGAATCCCTTCTCTATGAGAGCATTTCCTCATACCTCCACTTTGAGGAAACACCTGGGTCTTAGTTTATTAATGTTCTTCCTAAAATGTAGCAGCCAGAACTGAACCGAATACATCAGAGGGGGTCCGGCCAGGGCAGAGGACAACAGGACCACCCATTCTTCATCTACACAGATCATAGTCTTTTAACATCTTTGTGAACTGCCATGCTTGAAAGAAAAATTCACCCATTTGTAACCAACCCTCTATTGATGAGCCTGTTACTTTTAGCTGGACTGCTCCTTAGATGATAAACTCACAGCAAACTGATCTGTACTTTTCCAGGAGGGTCAGACTTAGGGATCAGTTGGCATTGTCAGAAAACGACCAGGCTCCTGTCATGCCCCACTGGACACTCTGATGCCATTAATGCAACCCAACATCATCTTAGGTTTTTGGGGAAGCAAGTTAATGACTCTTATTGTACTCATACTCTCCTAAGGCCTTGTTCACAGGGACAGATGTCTGCATCCATTTTTCATATCCTCTACACGTACCATTCAAATTAAAGTTTTAAGAAATACTCACTAAAGACCTACCATGTATAATGTACAGGGCTGGTCACTGATTTTTTTTAAGCCTATGTGTAAAATTCTTCATTTCCCCCTGATTAAATATAGTCTTATTAAATATGGGTTACTTTTCCAGTCCGTTGAGATGCATTTGGGTCCAAGTCCAAAAATGAATCCATTAGCTATGTCTCCCAAATCTTAGTTATTCCAAAAATTGGATAAACATGCCATCCAAGGCTTCATCCAAGTCATCCGATGCAAGATTCTCCTCCCTGTGTGCTCTGGCCCAATTCAGAACCTGAACACATGGTCTATTATTAGGAAATACTGATTAATTTAATTCAGACTTGGTTTTAGGAGCCATACTTGCCCCCATCTCCGCTCCACCCTCCCTCATTTGAGAGAGTCAGACAGGAGCTGAAGAAGAACAGTAACATATTAATATAGGGGTTTGAGGTCTGCAAAGCACTTAATACTTTATATTACTTAATTATCACAACCATGAGACCTAGGTGCTATTGATTATTCCCATTTTACGGGTGAGAAAAGTGAGGCTGAGAAGAATTAAGTCACTTGGCTACTAAGTATCTAAGGTGAGATTCAAATCTGAGTTCTTCCTGACTCTAGGTCTTTCATTCTGTGGTTGTAGATGTTGCTTAGTAGTTTTAGTCATGTTCCACTCTTCATGACCTCATTTGGGGTTTTCTTGGCAAAGATACTGGAGTGGTTTGCCATTGCTTTTATTTTGCAGCTGAGGAAACAAAGACAAATAGGGTTAAGTGACTTGCCCAGGGTCATTCGGCTAGTAAGCATCTGAGGCTGAATTTAAACGCAAGAAGTTGAGTCTTCTTGACTTCAGACCCAGCGCTCTATCCACTGTGTCACCTAGCTGCCCTCCTTTCTATTTACTATCAATCAATCATTCACTCAACATTTATTAAATGTCTACTAAGTGCTAAGCTTTATAGTACACTGCCTCTCTATAGCAGGGATGATGGGGTGCTATGAGGCATGGAAGAAGAAGGGATTTCAATCCTTGTCTTGTCCAACCCTCTGAAGAATCCTCCTGAATGTGGGAGGCTACTGGAGTCAAGGATGATATGTGAATTAGACTGTCCCTTTTCCTATCTCTACCCCAAATAGTTGCTAGACAATCCTGGGAAGAAAAGCAGTTACTGGAGTAAACTGGTGGGTACTAAGCGGGGAATTACTGGTAGAATGGCCACTGACATGAGACAGAGGCCAGATAAAGCCCTAGGTAATACATTTTAAATTTATTTATTTATTTGTTTGTTTGTTTGTTTATTTATTTGTTTATTTATTTATTTTTGCTTTCTGGATGGGGAAGGTAGGGCAATTGGGATTAAGTGACTTGCCCAAGGTCACATGGTTAGTTTTATGTTAAGTGTCTAAGGTCGGATTTGAACTCAGGTCCTCCTGACTCAAGGGCCAGTACTCTATTCACTGCACCACCTAGCCATTCCCCTACGTAATACATTTTGAAGAGCAAAACTCAACTTTATTAATGAATGCATTCTTTTAGTGAATATGATTGTGTTAGAAATGATCAGTTTTTGAAATCGGTTTTTATAGTGTCGTAGACTTAGAAGGGACCCCAGAATTCTAGTCTGACTCCCTCATTTTACAGATGATGAGATTAAGGCTCTAACAGTTTAGGTGTATCTCCCATCCTAAAGGAAATATTCCCACAGCTATCTAAGCAAGAGAGGGTGTTACAGTGGGGTGATCTGGGGACTCTTGGCAGATGGGTCGCAACCTGGCAGAGAGAAATGACCAGAATCACAAACAAAATGTAAATTCTGAAGATAAAGTCACCTTCTTCTGAGGATGAAGGAACTAGTAATGTTTGACCTGGGGAAGAAGAAACTGAGGGAGATGTGATCATTGACTTCAAATATATAAAGGATTAGGTATAATCTGATTGGTTCCAGAGAGCAGAATTGGAAGCAATGAGGTTGGGTGATGGAGAACAATGCGGAGTGGAGTTATGATGAGGGAGGAAAGTGCACAAATTTCTAGGTTCAGTAGAAGGAAGAACTTCCTAACAGTTGTAAGTGTCAAACCGTGGGACTAGCTGCTCATGAGATAGTGAGTCTCCATCAAGCAGAACTCTTCCAACACAAGTTGGATAATCCCTTCTCAAGGATGCTGTAGAGAGAATTCCTGCTTAAGTAAGAGTTCCACTAGATGTTCTTCAATGTGCCTTGAGAGATGATGGATTCTTGATTCTCAGAACTCTTTAAGCTGAGGCACAATGACCACCTATCAGGTATCTTGTGGGGGAGACTCATTTCACATTTAAGTTGGAATAGATGGCCATGGAGGTCCTTTCTGACTCAAATTCTATGATTTTTGTCCCTTCCACTTCTTGAGATTCTGTGATTCTATGAAATGCTTGCAGGTGGGAGGCAAAGCAATAACTAGTGATTTTGATGCTTGGGGCCAGCACCTTGAACTTCCCTTGGAACAACTCTTAAAAATCAACTTTTAAAGATAAATTAATCTGAGTGAGAAGACAGATCTCAGAAAGAGGCCTTGGGAAAACCAGTTTCCTTGGTGGGGAAAGGGAAGATTAGAGATTCTAGGATAGTATGAGCTTCCTTCCAAGGAAGCTATTCTAGATTGAGTTGGGGCTGGGAATGAGTTTTCCTGGGGTGAGGTCTCTAGGGAGAAGATGAATTCTGTCTAATTCATCTAATAGTTTGCTATTTAAACTAAATATTCTTGCTAACCAGGTTCTAAGTTCATTTGTCTCTACCTGTTGAGTACAAATGCTGTCAGTACCCTTAAAATGTCAGTGCCCTGAGGCAAAGCTCCAATGACCCGGCTCTAGTTACTACTTTGGTGATAGGGGTAAGGCAGGTTTCTTGGTTTTAAACTTTCTAATTAGAACATTCCCTTTCAGTCTCCAGTGCCAATAGTGGGTGACTCACAGCTGGTTTGTCTTCAAGAAAGCTTGGGTGGGTCATTCAAGGAACACACAGCATGACCTTGCAATGTTTCAGAATGTTTTCTCTCCGACTTCTGGAGATTTGATTTTGTGTGCCCACCCAAGGATTCCTTTGTACTATTTAGTCCCGAGAAGAAAAGAAGAAAAAGTCTTGTTTCCCTGGCTTCAGGCTGACTTTTTTGTGTCATGATTTACTATCCAATCCTGCTGATGCAACCAGGCATTGCAAGTGTCATCCACTAAGGCAGCCAACTGGGAGGGAGGAGGGGAGAGTGAATCACTCACCCAACTGACATCACCCAGAGGAGACACACTCAACAATTCAATTGTCTTTCTGCTTTGCCCGGCTGGTCCTATTTTTATCTGCCTTCTGTAGGAGCTCAATAAATACTTGGTGAATTGAACTAAATGGAATTGGCACAGGCAGGAACTGAATAAAGAACAAATTCCACACTCCTAACAAAGCAAAGCCTTGAAAAAAGAGGGAGATTGCTGAAGTCTTTAGCACAATTCACCTCCCTCTCTTTGTCCTTTGCCCCACTCCTAACACTCTGACCCTTAACTCCCAGAGGTCACCAGTGATCTCAGGCTATCCTAGAAAAGTGATGTGATGGATGTTTATTTGTTAGAGGTCAGGATAAATAACCAATTAAATATCCTTTTTTCAAATTCCAAGATTCTATGACTCCGTCACAAAACAACATATTAGAGTTTGCATGTGTTACCTCTCCCAGAGGGAGCACTGTTCAGACAGGTGATGGAAGTAAAAGACAGATCTGGGTCCCCTGCCACTGAAACACATGCCCGTCTACCACTGATTAGCCTCTTGACCTTGGCATAGTCACAATTTTTCTGGGTCTCGATTTTCTTAGCTATAAAATGGGAATGAATAACGTCACATAGGTCTCAGGGTTGTGGGAATTAAATGAGATAAAAGTATGCAAATTGTTCTGCAAACTTTAAACCCCATATAAATGCCTCTTGCTATTAATATTGTATTTGCATGACTTCTTCCTTACTCTCTCAAAGGAGAGAAGGGGAGATAAGATAGGAGGGTCTGGGCAAGTGTGGCTCCTGAAACCAATGTCAATTTAATCAGCATTTTCTAAGAAAAGGTTTTTGAGTCCAGGCCCTGGATTAGACCAGAGGAAAAGAGAAGGAAAATGCCTACCATGTTTAGTCATGATAGTATACACTGAAAGAGATACAAAAATTAAGTAAGACATGATTCAGGCCATCAAAAAGATCACAATCTAGCATTTTCGGTGTTGTTAGGAATATCCAATTATGTAGGATGCAAAAAAACTCTCTGCAAATTGCAAAGTGGCATTCGAATGTTATCATCACAAACAGGCTGCTAAGTGGATAGAATACTTGGTCTAGAGTTTGGAAGACCTGAGTTCAAATCCGTCCACTTATTAGCTGTGTGACTCTAGGCAAGTCCTAAATGTAAATGTGTAAAATGGAGATAATAGTAGCTCCTGCTTCCCAGGGTTGTTGTGAGGGTCAAATGAGATAATATTTATAAAGCGTTTTGCAAACCTTAAAACACTATATAAATGCCAGCTGTTGTTATTGTTGTTGTTGTTGTTAAAAAGGGGTATCTGATGCTAGCTATTGATGTCTTTTTCTGCCGCTCCTCATGTCACTGGTCATATGCAGCGACATTGATCCCCACTGGGCATCTTTCCACTGCCCTTTGGGTCACCTGCATTTTTATTCTTTTGAGATGGGGGTGTTTCATGGTTTGCAGCCTTAGAGCATTGCCAAGAAAATGTCGGGGTTAAAAGGATGGGCTTCGACAGCAGGGAATAGCTTGGGGTCATTGGAGAGACTCTGCAATCTCTCAAATGAGATCTGCTGCATTTTCTTCCTCTTATTCAATTCTGGGCCTCCCTCCCTATCCATTCTCAGTGCCATCCCAAGATATATGTGCTGATGAGCTAACCCAATACGCTGAGAGTCCAACTGCATGTCATAATATAGACAACAGGCATTTTTCAGCCACTTGTACTTTTCCCCAGTGGATGACTAGGCTGACCTCCTTAGAGTGGCTTTGGATTGCAGAGACAATAAAAACGACGTGGTCTTTGCCCTCTTCCTGAGAAACAGAGGGGAAGGAGTAGAGGGCCTAAGTGAAACCACAGAGTTAGAGGTAAGGAAGAGGGGAACTGAGGGATCTTTCCTGGATAGCCTCAACATTCATTTATTCATTCACTCATTCACTCATTTACTTATTCATCCATCCATCCATCCATCCATTCATCAATTCAATCAACATTTAAGTACTTAGTTTCTGCAAGGCCGTTCAGTTGCTGCTATGAGATGTCCAAAGATAAGACACAGTCTCTGCATTCATGGAGTTTACAGTCTGGTAGAAGGGATGAGACATGAACACAAATGACTGCAATACCAAGTTGAACTTTGAACAATTGAGCAAGAGATGTACAAAATGCTCAGGTGGGAAGCTAAGGTCTTCTGATTCAAAGAGCAATATCTTTCCATAACATTATATGGAACCAAAGTTACCACTCACACTGTCCCTCAATTTGGGAGAATGAACTCACTCATTGTGTATGTTCATTCCTTTTTTCCTCCAGAAGTAAATCATACATTAGGGAGGAGGTTCCCTTCCACTTCAGTGGATCTAGTCACTGAAAGCTCCGAATGTTAATCACAAGTGTTGGTTGTTTTCCTTAGTTCTTGAAGATGACCAAAATGACACTCCTCTACTAGAATCAAGTTACAGGGTGTCTTTCTGTGCCCAATCAGACCAATACAAGCTGAGAATGCTCTACCACAGATTGGGCACAAATAGTCTGTGTGAACATTTGGGGTGGATTCTCTAAATTTGCCCATCTCGAGTGTCTTTTGAGCTGCTTTAATTCTGCTTAGTTCATAGATCATTGATGAGGGCACACCATGCTGGGTGGTCCTGTGACAGGTCCTGTGTCGCCTGTCACACGATCAATTCCAAAATTCTTAATGAGGTATTAAACTACCTATACTGATATCTCCTGCCCTGATCTCTTTACAAGGTATGCAAATACTCCTTTGAGGGGAGGAAGGAATAGCAGCAATTGGTTGGACAAAGAAATTAGCTAGGTCCCTGGGGGTCGTAACTAGTTAAACCCTGCATGAATCCCAGAGTTGAGAGTTGGAGAGATTATAAACCCCAAGTTGCCAGTAGAGGAGACTGTTGGAAGTGGAGAAGAGAGGGAGGAGGATTTCTTGCTACTTCCCCTCCACCAGTGAATCATATAACTTTGAATGGGAACAACTAGGGTATTAAGTGTCACTGCATCAGTGGAGAGGCTGAACTGTGGGTTCCAGAAAGACACAGAGACAGTAAGTCACAGAGGGATGAAGGTTCAAGCAGTGATACCCCAGAGCAAACTCTGGGAACCCAGTTGAGCATATCACCCAAAAGAGATGCTTAAGTCAAGGGGATTTGTATGATGAATCAGAAGACTTTCAGGTCCTGCTGTGCCAGAAGTTGTAAGATGCCTTTGCTATATGTGTATCCTACACATGTTCCTCATTACTATTGTAGTCTAGGCTTGCATTCACTCCTCCATTAACTCAGTGTGTATTTGTGGGGAGGCATACTCCAGGTTTATGGGGAAAATACCTTGGAACTATGTTTCTGTATATTGTTTGAATAAATATCTTTGCTACAAGCTAATTGAGTCTACTGGCTGACTGTTAATAGGATGCAATATCCATATGGGCTCCTGAGTTGTGGTTTCAGAAGAGCAGTACCGCTAGACTGGGTACCCAACCTTCAAACCTGAGTGGGAGCTGAGGAGTAAGCCAAGAGAGGATGTCACGCATATCTAAGTTTACTGTCAGTCTCCTCTTCCCTTAAGAAGCAAATGTAATCAGAAAAGCAGCTAAGGCTGTCCTTGATGACTGCCAGAAAAAAAAGCATCCACAAAGGAGGACCCTGCCAAGTCAGCACAAACAATAGACTCTCAGTTCAGGGTCAGAACTTCCCCCAGAGCCTGGACACTATTAGTGGTGTATGCTGACCCAAGGGCGACCCCGAAGCAGATGGGACCTGGTTGAAAAATGTCTAAGCTGGGAGTGGGTGGGGCTGGGAAGCCAGCTGCCCTCCAGGGCTTCAGCATTAACTAGAGCTTGGAAAAGAAGTCATGAGGAATTTGGATAATTTGTCTGCTGCTTCCAATGGTAAATGTGGAAAGGGAACTCATATATATCATTCCATGAGAAGGGTGTGTGTGTGTGTGTGTGTGTGTGTGTGTGTGTGTGTGTGTGTGTGTGTTGTAATCTGTATTCTTTTTCCACTAAAGAAAGAAAGGGATAGCTTCTTCTTCATCAGAGTCATAGGATAGGGGCATGATTTGGGTGAGGAATAGGGGATGGATTCTCCCCATGCATAGATCTCATCCAGGTAATTACACAAAGGGAACGGGATGGCTTCTGGCTCTGTACTGAACTCCTCTGAAGAGATAAGCTTTTTAAAATGGGCTGTGTGATCCTGGGCAAGTCACTTAACCCAGATTGCCTCAGGGGGAAGAAAAGGAGGAACATGGGAGACACAATGGAAAGAACACTGAATCTAGAGTCAGTGACAACTAGGATTTATTAAAATGCCTCCTATATAACTGGCACTGGGGATATAAAGAAGAGAAATGACAGTTCTTGTTCTCAGGGGCTCAGTCTAAGGGGTGGGAAAGAAAATACAAATCGCTATGTACAAAAAAGATATATATGGCCCAAATTGATTGTAGTCTCAGACAGAAGGTCTGAGATTAAGGAGAAATGGGAAAGGCTTTTTGCAGAAGGTAAGACTTTAGCTGAGGCTTGAAGGAAATCAGGGAAGCCAGAAAGTAGAGGGTATGGGGGAGGGAGAGGGAGAGTTCTAGGAATAGGGGATCACTAACGAAAAGACTGAGTCTAAGGGTAGAGTGCTGCATGGGAGATCAGTGTCAGTGGGTCAAAGAACACGAGAAGAAGAAAAAAGGTACTAGAAGACTGAGAAGGGAAGAAAGAGAGGTTGTGGAAGGCTTTAAGTGCCAACAGGTGGCTTTATATTTGAGCCTGGAGCTAAGAGTCACTGGTGTTTATTGAATAGAGGAATGATACGGTAGGAGCTATAATTAGGGGCTTTAATTATCCCCATTTTAGGACTGAGAATATTGAGGCAAGTAGAGGTTAATGCCTTGCCCCTGGTTAGTTATACTACCAGTAAATGTCTGAGGCTGAATCTGAACTCAGATCTTCCTAACTCTAGCAAGTTGTATGTTCATCAAGGTCTCAGATTATTTTCTTTTTTTCTCTTTTTGCTTTTTTGGAGGGCAGTTGGGGTTAAGTGACTTGCCCAAGGTCACACAGCTAGTTTGTGTGTGTGTGTGTGTGTGTGTGTGTGTGTGTGTGTGTGTGTTAAGTGTCTGAGGCCAGAATTGAACTCAGGTCCTCCTGACTCCAGGGCTGGTGCTCTATTCACTGCACCACCTAGCCACCCCTCAGATTATTTTTTAATGTCCTTTAAGTTTTAGAAGAGGGTTCATGGGGAATCATGGCCTTAGACTACAGGAGTAACTTTAATGGTATAATTTTAGCAGTTTGGGACAGTAGAGAGTGCTAGACTTGGAATCAGGAAGGTCTGAGTTCAAATCGCGTCTTTATTTCATTCTGACCATAGGCAAGCTACTTACCTTCTCTGCCTCTCAATTTCCTCATCTGTGAAATGGGGATAATTAGATTTTGAGAGCCTATTTTACGGGATTGAGGTGAGAGACAAAAGAGATGACATATGTAGGACACTTTGTAAACTTTAAAGTATATATAAAGTTGAGTTATTCATTTCAGACATGGCGAAAGGACAACTGGTTGGAGCATTAGTAACACAGGAACATACACAAGTGTTTAAGTCCCCTGGAAGCGCCCCTGTTAGAGAATCCCAGAATCTAGGTGCTGGGAGAAACTTCAGGGACAACCTAGTCTAATCCTTGACCTAAATAGGATGCTGGTACATCTTTTGCTACATTCCCCAGCAAGAGATAATCTAGAACTTTAGTGATGGAGAACTCATTATCTTCAGAGGCAACCAGCTCCACATTTGGTCACTTCTAGTTATCTAACGCTTCTTTAAATTCCCAAATCTATTTCCCTACCTTGCATTGTTTATAGTTCTGGCCTCTGATGCCACAGTGGATGGAATACAGGCCTGGAGTCAGGAAGATCTGAGATCAAATCTGGTCTAAGACACGTATTAGCTGTGTGACCCTGGGTAAGTCACTTAATCCTGTTTGCCTCAGTTTCCTCATCTGTAATATGAACTGGGGAAGGAAACAGCAAACTACTCCAGTGAATAGAGCCTGGAATCAGGAAGACTCATTGTCCTGAGTTCAAATCCAGTCAAGTTTGCCAAGAAAACTCTAAATGGGGTCATGAAGAGTTAGATACAACTGAAATGACTAAACAGGGACAATGACAAACTTATAGAATATTTCCTTAAATCAAATTTTCAAAATCTGCTTCCCTTTCCTGCATTATTTATAGTTTTGGCCTCTGCAGTCTAGTGGGACACATTTAATCCTTCTTCCAAATGACAGTTCTTCACCTATATCCATGTAGAGAAGCAGTTCTCCTATTTACTCAAAGTATTTTCTTCTCAGCTTAAACACTCCTGGTTCTTTCGATCAGCCTTTATATGGCAGCCTCTTGGTTCTTTGGCCATTCCCATGGGTCAAATCCTCCTCCATTCACCTTCTCTTCCCCTCCCCCTTCCCAACAACCCCAATGCTTTATTCTCTCCCCCATCTTGTTCTGCCATTACCTAGTGTATCATTCTCACCCCTTTCCAGAATCATTATGAAATAGGACAGTTCCTTATTTTCATGTATTTAGGGAGGCAGCTAAGTGGCACAGTAGATAGAAAGCTGGGGGCAGGGGGACTTGAGTGCAAATCCAGCCTCAGACACAACAGCTGTGTCACTATGGCCAAGTCACTTACCTTCTTCCTGCCTCCATTTCCACACCTGTAAAGTGGGGAGAACAATAGCACTTACCTCACAGGGTCGTCATGAGGATTTAATGCAATAATATTTGCAAAATGCTTAGCATAGAACTTGGCACATAGTAGGTGCTTCGGAAATGTGAGTTTCTTCTCCTTTCCCTTTCTAAGCCGACAAGATTCTTTTTAAAGGCTCTTACTGCTACCGAATATGGAAAAACAGATGGGGAAAGTTTCAAGGCAGAGTAAATGGCATGAGAAAAGATGAGGAGGCAGAAAAGCGTGTAGCATATTTGGGGAACAGTGAGCAACCCGGTTTGGCTGGAGCATGGGATGTATTCATTCGTGCATATACTAAATGGGAATTTTCTAGCTGCCCAGGTAATATGTTAGACCCTGGACATACAAAGACAAACTAGAAGTAGTTCTTGTTTTCAATGGGCTTATATTTCATGAGGATAGGAAAATGACATGTACGTATAGTTAATGGGAAAAAGATATACAAAGAAAATAAAACAAGGTAATTTGGGGAGAGGAAAGTCACTAGCAACTACTGGTACCAAACAGGGTGAGATTCTTGTAGGAGGAATGGAGTTTCGAAGGCAGCTTCAGAGTCTAGAGGCAGAGGTGAAGGAGTGAATTCCATTAATGGGTCTCATCCTGTGCAAAGGCACATAGGAAAGAGCTTAAGGAGTGGTGTATCAGGTACATCCAGAAAGCCAGTTTGGATAGAATGAGGGGGAGCATCATTCAGTCGTGTCTGACTCCACAGGACCCCATTTCAGGGTTTTTGTGCAAGGATACTGGAGTGGTTTGCCAATTCCTTTTCCAGTTCATTCTACAGATGAGGAAATTGAGGCAAATAGGGTGAAGTGATTTGCCCAGGGTCACATAGCTAATAAGTGTCTAAGACTGGATTTGAACTCAGGAACTCAGGAACCTGATTCCAGGTTCTATCCATGGTGTTGTCTAGTTGTGTATAAAGGGGAACCGTGGAAAATACATCTGGAAAGGTAGGTTGATACTAGATTATGGTGGTCCTTGAATGTCAGGCTATGGAGCCTGAAGAAAATGTTGTCTTCTGTAGCTTAAACATTCCTGGTTCTTTCAATCAGCCTTTATATGGCATTGTCTCAGTTCTTTGGCCATCCCCATGGGCCAGATCCTCCTCCATTCACTTTCTCTTCCACTTTCCCTTCCCAACAAGCCCAGTGGCTCATTCTCCCCCCATCTTGTTGTACCACCACCTACTCTATCATTTGCACCTCTTCCCAGAATCACTGTGTCAGGCTATGGAGCCTCTTCCTGTAGGCAACTGTGTGTGGCTGAAGATTTTTGAGCAGGCTTGTGGGGTGCTCAAAAACTGTGATTTAGGAAGATTACTCAAGCAAATAGTGTGTAGGCTAAACCACAAATGCAGCACAGGACACTGGAAATCCAGCTGCAGATGGAATGAAGAGACCTGGGTTTAATGTGACCGTATATAACTCACTTCTTATCTTGTGCCTGTTTTCTTATCAAGCAAAATCATACTTACGGCTAGGTCCCCTACCCAGGGTTCTGTTAGGAAATCACTTTCTAAGTCATGCAGTCATATAGAAATGTGAGTTATGAAGGTGAGGAGGAAGTAGAGTAAGGGCAAGAAAACCAGATAGGTGGCAATTCAGACCACAGACTTCAAACCTAGAGGTCATATCAGTACAGCCCTATTTTACTGATGAGACAATAAGGCTTGGGGAACATTAATGACTATCTCCAGGTCACTAGAGCAGTAAATGTCAGAACTGATATTTGAATCTATATCCTCTGATTCAACCCCAGGGCTCTTTCCATTGCTCCCACAGTGTTTCAGGCCAGGGGTGAGGAGGGCCCGAACTTTTCTTTGGGAATGAAAAGGAGCATTGACTAAAGTGAGGTTCTGAAATAGAATGACCAGGACTTGGTGACTGATTGGATGTGAGGTGCCTAAGGAGGGGGAAGAAACAAAGAAAACCTTTATTCCAGTTTCTGTGATTGCTTACATTCTTTCAGGCGCTGTTCCCTAATGCCCTCCTCTAAGAGAGCCTTATCTTTGGGTTTTATAGACTTCCAGCACTTAGAGATTCTGAAGACAATTAACCTGGTTGTCTCGAAGTACTTGAGACTGTCTTTCTGTCCAGGACAAATCACTTCCTTTCTCTGTGTGCCTCAGTTTCTGTATCCATAAAATGGGCGCAACAGTTTTCTGTATTACCCATCTCACAAAATAAACTTTGAAGGGTTAGTTATAGAAATAGGAGCTATCAGAATTAGTACTGGTTTGCTTTTTAAAAAAAAAAAGAGCTTTGTGGATGCCCTTTATTTTAATGTCAGGGTCATTGTTCAGTGTATAACCCGTTATATTTGAAATAAGCCCTTTATCTCATGCTAAGCAAAATCGACAGATACAGTGACTTCGTCTGACCCTATATGTAGTGTTCTATACCTGAAATCCTTTTACAGAAAGGAGAGACTTTGTCATCTCTTGGTGCACCCTGCTCCAACCCCAAACTGGTCATTACAATTATTCAGTTTTGTGGTGGTTTTTTTTTTAATTTACGTTATTGTAGTTGTGGTTTATCCTGTTTGCCATTATTACCTGGCTTCATCACCTCTCTTCCTTTCTCTGGATCTTTCTGCAATACCTTTTGAAAATATGTTTCTCTTCTTCCATTTTAATTCCAACCTCCTTTTTCTTTTTTGTTTTTTTGTTTTTTTGTTTTGCTTTTTGGAGGGCAGTTGGGGATTAAGTGACTTGCCCAAGGTCAGCTAGTTTTTGTGTTAAGTGTCTGAGGTCAGATTTGTACTCAGGTCCTCCTGACTCCAGGGCCAGTGCTCTATTCACTGAGCCACCTAGCCCCCCTACCCCATCAACTTCCTTTTTCAAAGCTGAATAGGTCCCATGTACCATTCCCCTCTCCTTCTCCCAGACGCAAGGGCTCATGCCTGAGTTTGTCCAATTAGTTTCAGGAAGTCCAGTCCTTGGGAAGGGCCCTGATGAAAAGCTTTGAAAGAGGGTGGAGTATTATAGTACAGTAGGTTCCTGCAGAGCAGGAGGAAGGGAGGTGGTCAAAATATCTGCTGGCAGACACAGCTATGACCTTAGTGTTAAGGATTAAATGGAGAGAGGAGAGTTGGGAACAGGGAGCTTAGTGAGAATGCTCAACTATATTCCCTGGGAGCACACTCCTCTGAGTCACAGAATCTCAGGGATCTTGGGAATTCATCTAAGTAAGAGTCCCCTCTGTGATATCCCCACAAAGGGCTCACCTCAGGATTTGCCCAAAGACCTCCAGGTGGGAAGAACCCACTTTTTTGATGCCTGGAACAATTCATTCCTTATTAGAATAGCTCTAATTGTTAGGGAGTTTTTCCTTACAACAAACAGAAAATCTGCTCCTATTTCTGCCCTCTGGGGCTAAGCAACACAAGCCTCTTTTATGCCACAATCTTACTACTACTTGAAGACAGATATTATATTCCCAGCTCCATCAACATCCCTAGTTCTTTCTTGACCTCTCCTTGCATAATCGTAAGGTAGGGAGGAAGTATGTGAATGTATTTATTAGGTACTAGCAACTGTGCTTGCTTGATTGGGAGCCATAGGAGACTTTAGAAGCCATTTGGACCAAACTTCTTATTTTATAGAGGAGGAAACTGAGGACCAGAGTTCAAGTCACTTGTTCGGGATTACATGGGCTTCAGAGGCAGGATGAAAACCCAGGTCTTTTGTGTCCAAATTCAGGGTCCTTTCCTTGATACCATGATGCCCTTTGTTGTCCTGCTTAGGACTCTCTTCAGCTTATCAATGTCATTGCTAAAATGTGATGCCAAGAACTGAACATGAAAGTCCAGATGCGATTTGACTAGGGGAGAAAAGTCCAATGCATCTATCATCTCCCTAGTATTAGATACCACCCAATTTCTCTTTTAAGAATTTTTATTTTGGGGGCGGCTAGGTGGCACAGTGAGTAGAGTCAGGAGGACCTGAGTTCAAATTTGATCTCAGACACTTAACACAAAAAACTAGCTGTGTGATCTTGGGCAAGTCACTTAACCCCAATTGCTCTACCCTTTTTCCCCCTCCAAAAAAAAGAATTTTATTTTTAATTTATGGAATAAAACAAACATTTCTATAACATAGTATAATAAAAAAGAGGATTGTACATGAAACTGCAAATCTACTGTGTACAACTTGCTATTCCTTTTAAATATACAACTAAGTTATCATGTAAATTTATTTTTCCCTTTTGTTATCCCCCAGCCCTACCCTAGAGATGCCACCATTAGACACACACACATAAATAATATACATATATGTGTATATATGTAAATTATTCTTGACATACTGCTATTTGTCAGTTCTTTCTCTGGATGCAGATAGTCTTTCTTCATATGTCCTTCATAGTTAATTTATATATTTACAATAGTCAAGATGACTTATTCTCTCAAAGTCATTCCTAAAACAATATTGTTATTACTGTATACAATGTTGTCTTGGTTCTGCTCATTTTGCTGTCATTATTTCATGCAAGTCTATCGTATTTTTCTAAGATCATCAAGTTGATAATTTCTCCCAGCACAGTAGTATTTCATTGTAATCATATACCACAACTTGTTTAGCCATTCCCCGATGGATGGGCATCCCTGCAAGTTCCAGTTCTTTGCCACCACAAAGAGAGCTGCTATAAACATTTTAGAACACATAGGTTCTTTTCCTTTTTCCCCTGATCATTTTTGGAAATAGATCTAGTAGCGGTATTGCTCTACCTAATCTCTTAATGAAACCCAAGATTACACTGCATTTTGGGCTTCCAGATCACAGTGCCTGGATTTTTTGCAGATAAACTGCTTTCTAGATATTTTTTTTTCCATTTTTAACTTTTGAAATTGATTTTTAACCCTTTTCATTATTAATAAATCAAGATTTTGGACCACCAGCTAGGTGGTGCAATGAATAAAAAAACTGGCCCTGGAGTCAGGAGGACCTGAGTTCAAATCCGGCCTCAGACACTTACCATACTTTCTAGATGCGTGATCTTGGGTAAGCCACTTAGCCCCATTGCCCTGCCTTCCCCCCTCCAAAAAAAAATTAAAAAAAAATTTATTAAGCACATACGATATGCCAGGCACTGTTAGGTGTTGGAAGTATAATTACAAAGAATGAAGCCATCCCTATCCACAAGGAGCTTATGAAGCAGGGCAATAACTACATATATAAAAAATATCCAGCATGATTATAAAGTGAATAAACACAAATATATACAAAATAGGTAAATAAATAGTTTAGAAGGGAGGACATTAGAGGTTCAGGCAGGAGAAATAAGCAAAAGGTTCATACAGAAGATGGTGCCTGAGATGGGGCTTAAGGGAAGAGAGGGACCCTATGAGATGGAGATCGGGAGGGATTGTTTTCTAGGCATGTGGGAGGGACGGATAGTGGAATGGCACAGAAATGGGAGGCATGTCATGGGTGAGGAGCAGAGAGGTCAGTATGGTTGGATCTCAGAGTGCTGGAAGAAGAGGAACGTCCAACGGGCTTGAAGAGATGAGTTGGGGCCAAGTGTTATAGGACGGTTTTTGCCTGTTAAGGTCTTTTTGGATCCTGACTGTCATCCAATAAGCTAGTTATCTTAGCTGTTATTGATAACAATGTTAAATGGCATTGATTCTTGCTCTGTGCCACCTCCTTCCAAGATGGTGGTTGTTCAGTCATGTCTGGTTTGCTGTTTCCTTTTCTAGTTCATTTTACAGATGAGGAAACAGGATTAAGTGACTTGCCTAGGATCACACAGAGTATTTGAGGTTGGATTTGAATTCAGGTCCTCCTGACTCTAGACCTGGTATTCTCCAGGGACCACCTAGTTGCCCTGAGATGCTACTTAACCATGAATGACTACTCTTTCAGTTGAATGGTCAGACTCTGAATCGACCTAACTACACTATTGTCCAGTTCACATTTTTCTATCTTGTCCAACAAGGAGAGGACGAGTCCCAAACTCTATTACATAATGCCAATCAGCATTCCTCCCTCCATAGTTCCTCTTTATTTTCTTTCCTGTCCATCTTTAATTCTTATAGTTCTTGTCTTCTAAATTGTCAAGCAGTAAGCCTGTATCGTTTCTATTATGTGCCCAGCACTGCGCTAAGCACTTTGGCAAAAGACAGTCCTTGCTTTCAGAGATCTCCTTTCTCTTTCAAAAAGTCTAATGGAGACTACATTCAGACAACTATGTACAAACAAACTATATATAAGGTAAACTGAAGATGATCAATAGATTAGAAGGCCCTGTAATTAAGAGAGTTCAAGAAAAACTTCTTGGAGATGGCATTTTAGTGGAGACTTCAACAAAAACTAAGGAATCCTGGAGACATAGATGAGGAGGAAAAGTATTCCAGGCATGAAGAGTGGCCAATGAGTCTGTAGATAGAATGTCTTGTCCAAGGAGCAGCAAGAAGGCCCGTTTCACTGGATGGAGGAATCCACGGGAGGGAGGAGGGAAGAAGACTGGAAAGGCAGAAGGGAGCCAGGCTGTGAAGAACTCTGAATGCCAAAGTATTATATATGATATGATGTGTATATACACATATGTACACATTTTATATTTATTTATTATATTATTTGTATATGTATATTTCATGTATCATCCTGGATGTGACAGGGAGTCCGTTTTCCTCTCTCCATGCCACCTCGATAGGGGATCTTATGACTATCTCGTGGATAATACCTCTTTTTTCCTACCTCAGTTTGCCGTGGTTCAGTAGACAGAGCACTGACTTGGGTCACAGTCCCTTGGTGCTACTTTTGCTTCTGATGTTTACTACTTTTGTGGCCTGGGTTGAACCACTTGACCCTCAGTTTGTTTTTGTTTGGTTGTTTTCAGTCATTCATGACTCTTTGTGACCTCTTTTGGGGTTTTCTTGGCAAAGACACCGAAGTGATTTGCCATTCTCTTCTGCAGTGTGTTTTACAGAGGAGGAAATAGAGGCAAACAGGGTTAAATGACTTGACCAGGGTCACACAGCCAGCAAGTGTCAGAGGAAGGATTTGAATTCAGGTCTTCCTGACTTCAGGCCCAGCACTCATTCACTTTGCTGCGTAGATGAGCCTCAGTTTCCTCATCTGTGAAATAAGAGATTTGGACCAGATGGTTTCCTGAGGTCCCTTCTACCTCTAAATTTATGCTTCCCCCGCCCCAAAGCTGTACCATCACATTTACTCCATCCCTCTAGTCATAAAACAAGTATTCACTGAAGGCTTACTATGTATCCTCTACTCCCAAGGAGGCTCCATAAACTCTGCTCATTTTGTGGTCCAGTGGAAAGGGCCTTAGATCTGGATAGAGTCAGGGCACCTCGGCTCTAATCATTGGGCTTCCCACTCCCATCATCACCTCTGGGTTTCAGTTCCCTCTTCTGTAAACGGAAGGAACTGAAACAGATCAGCAATATTGAGGACCCTCCCAAGTGTTTTTGTTTATGTGGGTTATGCCTATAAAAACTGACCATATTGGGAATTAAAGTGTCATTGTGTTATTATGAAACTAATTTGGAGCACCCCCTCCAGAACTCCTAAAAGGACCCGGGGAGCCCCAGAGGTTCCCTTACCTCTTTTTGAAAACCTCGAGACTAACTGACCACTAAGATCCTTTTCAGCTCCAGATCAGCGACCCTGTTATTTACCTAATCTAACCCCGTTTCCCCTAATGCCCTTCTCTTCCCACTTTCTAAAGTTCCAACTTTAAAGGCGCTCGGAGTTGAGGGGGAAGGGAGGATAGTGGGGCTGGGGAGGTAGGGAGACAGGAGGAAAAGGCACCTCCTCCACCTCTTAGGCGTGTATATGTGTGTGTGTGTGTAAATATCATAAAGACAAAAGTGGAAAGGCGAACTAGCTGTTGGGGGGGAGGCGCAGCGGCGCTCCATCCCGCTGAGGGCCCCCTGGGGAGATTGTGGGGAGTGCGTGGGCGTAACTTGGATAGGGGGACACCGGGGACAGTAACGCAGCCGGGAAAGGCCCAGCGGTCGCGTTCGCGCGTGCGTCCCACTATACTCTTTCCCTCCCCATCCACCCAGACGCACGCTCCCTTCCCACGCCCCCGCCCTCCTCTTGCCCACCCTAGGAGAGTCGCAGCCCCAGCCCCAGCCTAGGCCGAGCGAGGGAGCTCAGTAGTGCGCCCTGGGGGCGGAGAGGGTGGGGAAAGGAGGGAGGAGGAGAGGTAGAGAGAGGGGGAAGAAAAGAGGGAAGCAACAGCAAAGAAAAGGAAAGAAAAGACCACCAAAACGAGGCCCGAGCCGAGGGAGGCGGGGGTTAGGGCTGGCAGGGAAGGGCGCGTGGAGCCCAGAGTCGCAGTTGCCCCAGAGCGCACTGAGGTCGCCGCCGCCACCGTGCAGCTCGGGCCGCCGGGGATCGCGGAGCCTCCGGGGAGCGGGGGCCAGGTCAGTGTCCAAGCCTCTCGCAGCCCGCTCGCTGGAGGGAAGGAGGAGGGTGTCACCCTCGGGGGAGGGGATCGGGGTTTGCTAGCGTGATGGGGGTGGGGGTAGAGGGCGGGGACCCAGGCGTTAGCGCCCGCTTGCACTGGGGGTGGGGGGCAGGAAATCGAAGTTTGCACGCCCTGGCGGGGCGGTGCACGAAGTGGGGGGGAGAGGGAGACTGGGGAGGGGATTCGGGTTTGCTGGGGCGGGCTAGGCGAAGCGAGGTGGGGTTGTGCATGCTTGGGGGTTGGGGGAGGTCGAATTGCTTTGTGTAGCAGCAGCGAGTGGACCACGCTGGCTGCGCCAGGAGGCTGGGAGTGCCCTTCTTTCTCTCTGGGGCTGTGGTGGGCGGTTAGAGGGGAGGAAGGATGCTACTGCTGCCCCCATCCCACCAGGCTCTTCTTCTGAGACCCCCCCCCCTTCTTTTGCCACATCCACTCCCACCTTCTAATTGTGGGTTCTTAAGACTCTGTCTCCCTGCCTGCTCAGGTAGCAGAAATCCCAAATTGCCCATTCTGCCAGTCATCTTTAAGCTTTCATTCATCCCTACCCCCACCTTTACCCGCCATCCCTCACCCAGGTTGTCAGGACAACCTGGGATTCTGGGATCAGCGTAGGTATCCAAGCCTTTCCCGGGCTGGCTGGTCTGGGCAGGTGCCCACCAGAATCAGAAATGGCCCAGATAGCCCGGGGTGACACTTTCACGGAGAGCCTGGGGCTGGGCTTGAATGGACTGCTTGAGACAAGTGACACCTCACTACTTAGGCCCTTGGCACCTTCGGTGACTGCTTCCCACTCTTTTGTGACTAGGGTTACTTGACTGGAAACTACAGTGGTGCCCACATCCATTTCCAGGCTAGCAAATGGGGCTGAGATGCTGTGGGGAGGGTGTTCTGACAGACCAGATTAGCCACTAATCCTAGAGCCCAGCAGGGGGCAAAGGGAGCCCTCTTGGATTTTCTTGTTCTGGACAGTTATGTGCACACAGTGTCCTAAAAGATTCTGTGACTGGGGAGCCAGGGCTTAATTCCTTAATTTCAGTACCTTCTTTCTATTGATTAACTTCGATTTACCTTCTGTGCAACTTTTTGTACAGTCACTTGCATATACCATTAGACTGTGACCTGGTCAAGTGCAAGGACTGTCTTTTACCCTTTCTTTGCATTCTCCCTTTATGTGCCTAGCACTTCATAGCTGTTTAATAAATGTTCATCGACTGACTACATGTAGGTCATTTTTGGGGCAGTGAGTCATGGAACGTAGGACTCCCATTCTCACAAACTACTGGCAGGGGGAAATTTGATTTCTTCATTTCCCTCTTCTCCTCCCCTTCCCCAGTCTATCTTATACTGTTTTAGACAGCACATACCCAAAGAATTTTTTTTTTGGTGTGTCTTGATGGTTTCCAGATGAATCTGTAGCATTGGAAAGCCAGTTAAATTGCAGCAGTTGGTTACATATTGAAGGTTTGGTGGAGCTGCTGACTTCTGGAACTGTCATCTTCCAAACTTGCTGCTGGCTGGAGTCAGGATTGGAGCCTCATGCGGAGAAAGGATGAGCTTGCACCATTGGAGTGAAGGGGCAGGAAGAGAGGGTCCAATCTGTCATTCTTATTGAAGACCGTTGAAAAAAATTATTAATTGCTTACTATGGGCCAGGTACCCTGCTATGTGTTGGGGATACAGACACAAGAGTCAGTCCTTGATTGCAAAGGTGTTCTTAATGTCAGTTACAGGAAGATCTTCAGAAATTGTAAAGGCAATGAGTTTGGTTGTTCCTAAAGCCCACAGCCCATGATCCCAAGGGCATTTTCTCTGGCTCTTCCCCGTGCCTGGAACTCTCTCCCTTCTTGGCACCAACTACTGACTTTCCTGCCTTCCTTTAAATACCAACTAAAATCCTATCTTCTAGAGCAGGGGAGAGGAATCTGTGGTCTCAAGGATGCAGATGGCCCTCTAGGTCCTCAAGTGTGGCCCTTTGACTGAGTCCAACTTCACAGAACAAATCCTTTGATTAAGGGGATTTAGATCTAGAATCTAAGGGAAGCTTTCCCTAATTGCTCTTAATTCCAATGCCTTCCTTCTGTTATTTATTTCCTGTTTATCACCTATATAGTTTACTTTGTATATATCTGTGTTGTCGTCTCTGTTATTAGATTGTAAGTTCCTTGAGGGCAGGAACTGTCCTTTGCTTCTTTTTGTATCTTCAATGCTTAGCACAGTGCCTAGCACGTAGGTACTTAATAAATGCTTATTTCCTTTCTTTCTTGCAGAAGTTATATCAGCAGCTACCTTTCTGAAATCCTTTTGTGAAAACCTCTGTCTCTTCCTCCTATAGACTAAAGCTAGCCCTAGGTGAAGTCTTCTTTTTCTCTGCTTTTTCCTATAACCTTCCCCTGGCCTTGCTCATTTCAGATACCTAGTGTCCTCCGACTCTTCATTCCCTATCTAGTGTCAAAACTTGAAAGGATCTGAATGGACTGTCTGCTCTTTGATTGGCTGAAAGCCATTCTCAGCAAGGTCTTACCTTACCCAACTGTTTGCATTTAAGCTTTTAGGTCTGGTTGTGGGATGAAAGACTTTATCCTCAGATGATCCTTTAAATGTGTCTGGGGGACTTGTACTGTATTTGAATGCCAGGCCAGTCAGCTGGGGAGAGGGTCATCCTCAGGATCACAAGTTTTGAGCTGGAAGGGACTATGGAAGCCGTAGAATCCAGCCTGCCAACAACTGAAGAGGATTTTTCTTTTATGATGTCACCATCAAGAGGGCATCTGACCTTCTCTTGAAGGGCATCTTGACTTCTCTCTTGGGTTGCCTCTTGAGGCAACCCAAATTGTTAATACTTCTCCTTGTATTTTAAAGCCTAATGCTCTTTCTTCTTCTCCTCAGGTAAATTGACCTGGATTGCCAGGTTCCCAAAGGTAACACAGATTGGCTTGCAGGGTGCTTGGTTTTCTTAGCCATACTTTACTAACCTATTGCGGGGGTGAGGAGTTGGAAATTTGTGTTGGTGGAAGGGCTAACTGAACCAATAAAGTCAACCAATCAACCAACATTTTAAAAGCTGGGGTTGTCAAGAAAAGTGAGATAGTCCCTGAAAGATAGCCTGAAAGAATTTGTGTTCTATATTGAAATCACAGATCCTTGAAGTATTAGATTAAGAAGTTAAAAGATTGGGGCAGCTAGGTGGTGCACTGAATAGAGCACTGGCCCTGGAGTCAGGAGGAGCTGAGTTCAAATCCGGCCTCAGACACTTAACACAAAACCTAACTGTGTGATCTTGGGCGAGTCACTTAACCCTAGTTGCCAAAAAAAGAAAAAAAAAGTTAAAAGATCTGGATTTGGAGTCATGTATCATAGTAATCTGTGCTGGAAGGGACCATGGAACTCATCTTCTCTGATTTCCCCATTTTATAAATGAGGAACCCGACGCTTTTAGAGGTGGAGTGAAGTGTTCAAGGTCATTCAGGTAGTAGGCAGCAGAGGCAAGATTCAAGCCTAGGTCTTCAGACTCTAAACCTAGTGCCTTTGTCATTATTCTGGACATTTGACCCCAAATAATAACAATTACTAGCATCTATGTGCCAGGCATCTTACAATCATTATCTCATTTGATCCACACAACAACCCTGGGAGGTGGGGGCTATTAGTATCCCATTTTACAGTTGAGGAAACTGAGGCAAACAGAATGACTTGCTCAGGGTCACGTAGTAAGCATTTGAGGCTGGCTTTGAACTCATGTCTTCCTGAATCCAGGTTCAGTGCCCTACCCTCTGTGCCACCAAGCTAGTCACTCTGAGGAGCTGACTTTGAGTGCTGACTTTTGTGATGTTGGGCAAAAGTCACTTTTTTCTAGACCAAGGATTCTTCCTCTCTTTTGTGTCAGGGATCCCTTTGACAGGCTGGTGAAGCCTGTGGCTCCCTTCCTGGGGTAACATTTTTGAAATAATGCATGAAGATTGCAAAAGAAAACAAATTTTTTGAAATACAGTTATGTGAATATTTTACAAAACAAGGCCGACTTCAGGTGAAGAACTACTGCCAGGAGGTAAGCTCCTTGAAGACAGGTGCTTTGGTTTTTGTCTTGGTCTACCTAGTACCTTGCACAATGATTTGCAAGCAGTAGACGTTGAATGTTATATTAAATTGAATTGAGCTGTGCAGGCACAGGTAGAGGAGCCTGAGTTTATTTCTCAGTATAATTCCCTGAACATTTGTTGAGTGAGATGTCCGGGGGAAAGAATACTGAACTTGGAGTCACAAAACCTGAGTTCAAATCCTTACTCTGTATGTACTTTGTGCCAGCACTGTGCTAAGGGCCGAGAGCACAAAGAAAAGTGAAAACATGGTACCTGTCCCCAAGGAGCTCATAGTCTACTGGGGGAGACAATGTGTATGATTCCTTATTACATGGTTCTCTTACCAGTCCTTCAGAGAGGATCTGTCTGGAATGCTAGAAGTCTTCCTCTGGGTTTTTTTTTTTTTAACTCTTTGGGTATGAGTACAGTACTTGGTCTGCCCCTGAGTTATTTAGGTTAATTAGGTTTCTTCTGTGTGGAATAGGGGTTAGAACTCCGGATCTGGAGCCAGGAAAATCTGAGTTCAAATCTAACTTCAGATACTTACTAGTTGTGTGACTCTGCACAAGTCACTTAACCGCAGTCTGCCTCAGTTTCCTCATCTGTAAAATGAGCATAACAGCACTTACATCCCAGGATTGTAGTGAAGATTAAAAAAATGAGATAATGTTTGTAAAGAACATGGCAAAGCTTAAAGCTTTATATAAAAGCTAGCTCTTAATATCTTTGCTAAATGATTGACTCACCTACTTTCCCAATCAAACGTATTTTTGGATGATTTATTCCTCATGCCACTTTTGGCTTGGGGCTCATTTTTGGAAACAGTTCCATAGCCTGCTTGTTCTCACCACATGTGTCTTCATTGCCCTTTGGGCAAATGAAGGCCATGTGACAGGGTGATATGTCACCAAAGCTGTTTATTGCTGTCGTGGGAGATGTCCTTTGTAGAGTCCAGAAGGAAGAGGGAATCCCCAGGTGAGGTCTTTGACCTGGCCCTTGTTTGTATTGATTTCACTGACCACTGACCACTCCCTACACTTCTCCCCAAACTGTGGGACTTCTGTGAGAACCGGAACCAATGAAAAGAGTTGGGCCTAGTGATCCATATGGGATCTTTTCCAACTGAACGAAGGTTGTCTGTTACTCAGATGAGTATAAGCAGCTGGATAGGTGTCCCATTGAGTTAGTCTATTAGCTGTAGATATCCTGAACAGGCACTGTAGCCAGATACCCAAATAGGCCCAAAATGGCATCAAAGGGAAGAGACTGGGCTGAATTGTATTTGGGGATTTGAGAAATGCTTTGAAGAATCCAAAGCTGCTCCCTGACACAAAGCTCCATCTTTTTTTAACACCAATTTTCTCTTGGTGAATTATGAAATGTTACAGTCTTTGAAGACTCAAATAAAAATAACTTAAAGTGCTTTATGCCCATTATCTCTCGATCCTGGCAACTCATTTGAGGAAGGTAGAACATGTACTTT
The DNA here is from genome assembly GCA_028646575.1 of Pseudocheirus occidentalis. Lineage (NCBI taxonomy): Eukaryota > Metazoa > Chordata > Mammalia > Diprotodontia > Pseudocheiridae > Pseudocheirus > Pseudocheirus occidentalis. The sequence continues at coordinate 71,907,169 of CM053594.1, read as the reverse complement.
TACCTTTATTGTACATATTAGGAAACTGAGACTCAGGGCTTTGCCTGAAGTCACAGGACTTAAAAGGGTCACAGTAATCCGCTGAGGGAAGTGCTTTTGTTATCCTAAATTTACTGATGAGGAAATTGAGGCCAGCTTTCATAGAGCTCTTTGGGCTTTGCAAAATGCTTTACATAGGTCATCTCATTTGGTCCTAAACCTTTATGAGGTCGATGCTTTATTATCCCCATTTGACAGAGGCTGAAGACCTTAAGTTCCTTGCACAGGATCACATAACCAGTAATTGTCTGAAGCAGAATTTGCGCTCAGATATTCCTGTGCATTAGCTGCTCCATCCAGTAGGCTGCCTCCTGATCTTCATTAGTTGTCAATGCTACTTACATAGAAGCTTGTTTGTAGCTTCTGATGAATTTGCACTGAAAAGATTTAGCATTGAGACTTACTTCAGAGAGAATTTTATCTAAGCTTTCTCATTTTATTGATGAAGAAACTAAGGTAGGTGCTGGTGGCCTGTGGGAATGATTTGCCCAGGATCACATAGGTAGTAAGTGACTGAGCTAAGATTTATGACTCTAAATCCAGGGCTCCTTATGATCTATCACCCCTTTTTTTGGTCTTTTTTTTTGGAGGGGAAAAGGTAGGGCAGTTGGAGTTAAGTGACTTGCCCAAGGTCACACGGCTAGTTTTGTGTTAAGTGTCTGAGGCTGGATTTGAACTCAGGTCCTCCTGACTCCAGGGCTAGTGCTCTATTCACTGCACCACCTAGCCACCTCGATCTATCACCCTTTTTCTACACTACTGTCTATGTTTATTAATGTATGTGTTTTCTGGTCTTAGGTGGGCAAGAAGCATTTATTAAGCTCTTGCTGTGTGTTAGGTATTGTGCTGAGCATTGGGAAGATAGTTCCTCCCCTCAAGGAACTTATGCTTTAATGAGAAAAGACACATAAAAAGGAAGCCTAAAGGGGGAGAGAAAGGGGAAGGTACCCATAAAGTCAGAAACACAGCTAGGAAAAGAATGATGCATGGCCAACCTGGCCTGTCTTCAAAATGGAGGCACTCACCATTGGGAGAAGGGGACTGGAAAGACTGAGGGACAGTCCAGTGTAAGAAGGCCCCAGGTGATGAGGGACGTTCCAATTCTAATAGCATGTGGTAAGTTCCATGAAAGTCTATCTTTTTTTTTTTTGAGGGCGTAAGGCAGGACAATTAGGGTTAAGTGACTTGCCCAAGGTCACATGGCTAGTAAGTGTTAAGTGTCAGAGACTACATTTGAACTCAAGTCCTCCTGACTCCAGGGCTGGTGCTTTATTCACTGTGCCACCTAGCTGCCCCAGTGAAAGTCTATCTTAGTTAAGCTTTGTGTGTCTTCCATTATCTGAGGATATTGCCCCATGCATAGAACAGTTAGTTGTTGAATTAAATCATTGAATGGGAAAGAACTGGCTAGAATCATCCCCTTCTAGGCAGAGCATAAAGCGATTCCTCTGTAGCAGAGATGTCCTATGTGGTGCTGGTGGGCTCATGAAGATCACAGTACTCTCCCAGTTGTGGACTGAGCCAAGTTTAAAATGTAATTGAGAAATATTTAACAAAGTAAATAAAAATGCAACAAAACATAGATAAAATTACATTTGAAAACTAAGTCAATATGCTGCCATTTATACGTGGATTAGTGGCCCTGTTTGTAATTGAATCTGACACCACTGTTACATAGGGCTGGACTAAGTTACTATTTGCTGTTGGATGAGAGATTTTGTCTAGTTCTCAGAGGTTCTGATGGCGAGGGATCAGGCTCTGGCTGCCTTCAGGAACTCTCAGCCAACACTTGATCTTTTTAAATAACATGTTTTATTGATGCTTTTAAAAAGTTTACATTGTTGTCAGTTTCCCCATGGAATCCTTTCTTGTAACAAATTAAGTACAACAAGGCAAAGCATATGGCGGCACTGATGGTGAGCAACAGCCTATGCCTCATCATCACCTCTCCAAGCCTGTCTGGAGGTGGGATCATTGTACCCGTCTAGGAATGTTGCGTCGTCCTCTGGACTCAAGATTAATCCATCTGAACTCTGAGGTCTTTTCTGGTGGGGGGAGGTGGAAATGGTTTATGTTATTGTGCTCATTGGGTACTGTTTTCTTGGTTCAGTTTAATTGGCTGTCTTCTTCCTGAATTCTTCATATTTATCATTTCTTATATAGCAGTGATATCCTATGACACCCCCTATAATTCGGTTTGTTGAGCCGCTCTATGATTGGTTGATACTCACAGTTGATAAACATTTATTAAGAATCTGGTCATGTACTGTCTTAGGCTCTGGGGATACACAAAAGTAAAAAGTTCCTGTTCTCAAGAAGATGACCACATTCTACTAAGGAGAAGACAAGATTCTCAGAGAAACAAATATATGAGTCTACATAAAATAAATAAATACATGATTAGAGGGGAACATTTTTTGCTACCACATGAAGTTCTTCTATAAGTATTTTGGTATATAGGGGACTTCTCCATGCACTCCTTGGGGGGTACATATGCCTCCCCAATCTCCCAAGAATTGTCACATTTGGCCCCTGATCCAAGAGATAAAAAAGCCTGGCTCTAAGATTGATTCTGAATAAGGCTGCCTTAAATGATGCTAGCAGAATGTGGGCATTGTCAACCACAGAAGGGGATAAGGGGATGAAGGGTGATAGTATAGACTAGTTTTAGCATCCCAGTTGCTGTTTTTTATACTGGTTCCTTCCCTGGTTTCTTTGTTGCTTCTTATGTGAGAGATATTTGCCAGTGAATGGGGTCAGGGTGCGAGGTTGAGCCCCTTGTCTCTTTCTTTCAGCTTCTTTATGTCATGGTGTCATTAACTGGGCTGTTTTAGGACCACATGGTTTAAAGTTGGAAGGGGCCTTAGAGGTCAACTTGTTCAGCCCCTTCTGAGGAAATTCAGAGCCAATGGAGAAGGGAAGGGACTCAACTGAGATCACTTGGTAGATTTGGGACTCCCAGTCTTACAGCTTCCCCCACCCTGCCCTTAAGTAAGCAAACAGCCATTTCTGAGGGTTTTTTTTTTAAAAAGAAGAGCTGTTGGTGCTCGTAACCACAGGGAAACAGATGGGTTAAAACAACAAACGAGGAAGTTCAAGAGATCTTAAAAGCATTTGAGTAATGGTTCTCCCCGCCCCCCCCCCCCCCCCGCAGAACTGGAATGTCAGTCAGGCTTTCTTGCCTCATCTTTTTCTCAGCTCCCATCCTGGTCCTTCCCTCACTCAAGATTTGGCTCTTTATATGAGGATCAGTTAAAGGAGCTGGAGATGTTCAACCTGGAGAAAGGAATAAATAAATGGATGAGTATGTGTTCCATGTTTACTGTGCGCTAAGTGATGGAGAGAGAGAAAAATCAAGAGACAGAGAGTCCCTGCATTAACATTCTATCAGGGAAGAAAAGACTGTCTGTCTGTCTGTCTCTCTCCTGTCTGTCTGTCTCTCCTGTCTCTCCTGTCTCTCTCTCTCTCTCTCTTTCTCTCTCTCTCTCTCTCTCTCTCTCTCTCTCTCTTTCTCTTTCTCCCCTTCCCTCCCTCCCTCCCTCCCTCTCTCTCAATCTATCCAGCCATACATACATGGGTATAATTTATGTGTATATATTCATATGCATATATGTATGTGTCTGTATTTTGCATATCTGTAGAAGGAAAGTTTTAACTTAGGTCAGATGGACAGGTCCCATGGTCCTTAGGGTATATCAGTAAAGCAGATGGCAGTATTTATTCTCTCATATAATTTCTACTGTTAAAACCATATCCATTTCTGATAAAGGAAGAGAAAAAGGAAATATATACTATACACATATATATATATACTATACTATATATACATACTATACTATACACTATACATATATATTAAAATGTTCATAGCAGCTCTTTTTGTTTTATAGCAAAGAACTGGAAACTAAGAGGGGCCCCATCAAAATGCACATAAAAATTAGGACCTATGAATGTAAATGTTAAAAGGCATTGTTTCCAAAAAACCTGGAAAGACTTATAAGAGCAGAACCTGGAGAACAATTTATATCGTAACAGTATTGTTAAGGAAAACAATTTGGAAAGACTTAAGAACTTGGATCAGTAGGCTAATAGCCATGATTCCAGTGGTCCTCTGATGAAGCATGAACTACCTGCTTCCTTATGGGGGATTGGCTCCAGCTGCAGAACGAGACATCTTTTCAGATAGAGTCAGTGGGCAAATGTGCTTTGTTTGAATAGGTGCATTTGTTACAATTCCCAAATTTTTAGGGGAGAGGTAGAAGGAAAAGAGGGGCAACTGTGGATAGAGTGCCAGGCCTGAAGTCAAGGAGATTTATCTTCCTGAGTTCAAATCCAGCTTCAGACACTTACTGGCTATGTGACCTGGGCAAGTCACTTAACTCTGTTTGCCTCTGTTCCACATCTGTAAAATGAGCTGGAGAAGGAAATGGCCAACCATACCTGAACAGCAGCGGCAGTTGGCTGGAGCAATAGGGTTCCTTGTAAAACTTGTAAGTCTTTTCAGGTTTTTTTGGAAGCAATGTCTTTTAACATTTACATTCATAGGTCCTAATTTTTATGTGCATTTTGATGCGGCCCCTCTTAGTTTCCAGTTCTTTGCTATAAAACAAAAAGAGCTGCTATGAGGCAGTAGTAAATAAGGCGGAAAATGTAGGGTGGCAACAAGTTATGGAGGGAGGTAGAAGGAAAGAGGGAGTAGCTAGGACTGAAAGAACTGAACACCAACAATAAAGAAGGAAAGGGGCCAGCAATAGTATTGGAAAAAAAGAAAGAAAAAGAAAAGGGCATTTTGGAAATGTTCTTCAAGCACTGAAGCATTTTCAGAAAACGCACAAAAGAGAACATAAGGAATGGCAGAAGGAAACAGAAAGCAGGACAGCTTTGAAAGGGACATGTTTAGCTTATTATATGTTTAAAAGGAAAAGCAAGCTTTGTGTAATAGGGATCCATTGTTTCATATATAATCCTCGTTTTCTGTTCTACTTTGTACATAGAAATGTTCATTTTATTGGATGTGTAAGTTGAGAATAAAAAGTATTAGTTCAGGCAGGTGGCAGTGAGGGCTGGGTGGTTTCCATGGAAATTGAGAGGGGAATACAAGATGTTTTGTGTTGAAAATAGGGGAGGTATCAGAGGACTTGGGTGTGACTTTGGCAGTAAGCTTTGACACTGGACTGCCGGTCTGACCTTGAACAAGTCACTTCACCTCTGTGGGGTTTCAGGTTCCTAATTTAAAATGAGAGAACTATGAGTAGCTATGTGGTACAGTAGATAGTACTGGCCCTGGAGTCAGGAGGACCTGGATTCATATCCATCCTCAGACACTTACTAGCTACATGACTATGGGCAAGTCACTTAATTGTGTATGCCGCCAAAAAGAAAAAAATAATAAAGAGAGAGGGTTAGAGTAGATGACCTTTAAAGTCCTTTAAACCTTAAGCTCCATAATCCTTTATTCCTAAGAGAGGCAATGTGGTATATTGGATAGGGAGCTGGCTTTGGAGCTGGGAAGAGCTGAGTTCAAGTCCTACCAGTATATATGACCCTGGACAAGTAATTTAACATCTCAGGGCTCTAAGCCAGGTTTTTACAGTGGGATCCAAGGACCAAAGGGGTCGCTGAGACCTCAGGCTATCTATGAAGTCAAATCTATTTTTATAATAGTACTAAGACATTAGATGTTAATTAAACTTTACCTCCTTTTTCCAACTACAAATTTCCTTGAGCCTTGGATTTTCTTAATATATTTAAAACAAAAAAAACTTTTCACAACAGATTGAAAGCACAACATATATGAGAATCCAGCTGTCTTCTGTTAAGCCAGACACTAAAGAGATGTGCACAGAAACATAAAACAGTGCCACTTTTCTCACTAAATTTAAAAAAGTATGCATATTTTAATAAAATATGTTGTGTTAACATGTAATGCATGTATTGTTGCTATTTAAGTTAATAAATAAATATGTTAAAATGTGTCAGTTTTAATTTCTGCTATAGTAAATATTGATAGCTATAACCCACATAAGTGAAAGCTCTCTGGGGTCCTCAGTAATTTTTAGGATGAGGCTTTTTTGTTTCCATTTAATTTTTAATTTAAACTTCAAAGGCTCTTTATGGAAAATAATTTTTATTGCATTATGGTCAGAAAAAATGTGTTTAATATTTCTGCCATTCTGTATTTGCGAAGTTGTTATACACTAATACATAGTCAGTTTTGGTGCTGGTGTCACGCGCAACTGAGAAATAGCTATACTTCTTTTTATTCTTTTTCATTGTTTTCCAGAGGTCTGTCTCATCTAACTTCTGAAATTCTGTTCATCTCTTTAACTTCTTTCTTGTTTATTTTGTTGTTGTATTTATCTAGGACTGCGAGTGGGTAAACTGAGGTCCTTCACTGTTATTGTTTTACTTTCTGATTCTTATTATAACTCATTTAACTTTTCCTTCAAGAATTTAGCTGCTATGTCATTTATTGAATTCATTTTCTGTGGTACCTTTTAACAAAATGGAGATTCCTTGATTCTGCATTTTAGTTAAGTTTGTTTTTACTTTTGCTTTGTCTGAGATCATGATTGTTTTCAATTATTTTTAAGAATGTAAAAGGGAAAAAGAGTATAAAAAGGTCCTGAGCCCCCAAAATGTGAGAACCCATTGCTGCTTTAGGTCAGTGCTTCTTAAACTGTGGGTCATGACCCCATATGGGGTCATAAAAAATTTGGCAACAGTAAAAGTTTTCTGAATGTGCAATTGACCAAAAATTAATTAAAAACCAAATGCATAACGACTCTGAGGTGTTTCTGGCAGTGCTTGCCTGTTTTGTATCTTGTAACTTTACTGTAGCCTTGGTTTTGAATACATATCATGCGCACAGTGCGTGCTCTCAAGTCATATAATGCCAGTGAACACTGCCAAAATGCAAAAAGGGGTCACAAGTGAAAAAAGTTTAAGAAGCCCCACTCTAGGGTAATCTCTAAGATAGTAAGTTGTAGAGAAGGTACCAACTTGCATTATTAGAGAGAATTTCCTTACCAAGAAATTCCTATACCAAAGAAACAACAGACACTGTCACTGTCTTTCTTGCATTCTCTCTCTCTCTCTCTCTCTCTCTCTCTCTCTCTCTCTCTCTCTCTCTCTCTCTCTCTCTTTCTCTTTCTCTTTCTCTCTCTCTCTCTCTCCTTCTCCTCCCTCCCTCTCTCCGCCCCCCCCACCCAAGAATGCATAGCTAGAATGTGTCACAGGTGGGATTCATAACCAATTCATAACCAGAATTGTGACTGGGGTTGCTGAAGGATGCTGGGGATACAGATGATCAGAAGAGGATACAAAGAACTATGAAGAAATGTTGTATGTCAAGAGTCATCCAAGACAAACACCTAGGAGTAGAGAATGATGTTGCAACTACTACATGCAGAGCCTTAGAGGAGTAAAAAATTTTTTTCACAAGGACGATAGGAGTAGGTAGAAGAAAGGAGTAAAGAGATGGTGAATGAAATGAAAGTTATGGAGGAAAGACTCGGAAGGAGAATTAATAGCTTAGAATACAAGGTGATAAATTTTACCGAAGAAACAGACTCTCTATAGATTAGAATGGACCAAAAATAAATCAGTAACTCCTTGAGATAACCAGAAATATTAGAACAAAATAAAAAGATTGAAAACACAGAAGAAAATGTAAGGTATTTCCTGTTAAAATCAACTGGCCTGGAAAATTTAATAACTTAAGAATCATTAGACTCCTTGAAACAGTGAAAGCTGTAATCAATTGAGTCATGATGCTTCACCTTCCCAACTCCAGGCTTTTGTGTCCTTTTCTATGCCCTGAGGAAGTTGGACCAGATCATTTTTTAAAAAAGGAATTCATAGAGCATCTTATGCCTTAAAATGTGCTTTACATAAAATCTCTCATTTGATTGTGACAGTGACCCTGTGAGGCAGGCAATGTGCAGGTGTTCTTGTCTCTATTCGGGAAACTGAGACACAGAAAGGGGAAATAATTTGCCTGACATTATGTGGATAGTAGGTGTCTGAGATCCATGTGCAGTTATTACTGGTGAGGATCCTAACCTCCTCTGTGCCCTCTTGTGCTATTCTTATATGGGGATATGTACTCTTCCCTGAATCCTTTCTAGAAGGCCAAATCAAGCAATCAATAGACTTTCCTCTCTAAGGCCACCTTAATCTACCCTCTGTTTATCTTGTATTACTGATTTATGTCCAGCCAGGTCCTGATTAGTGTGAATAAAGGATCCCCTGAAGTGATCACATTATTCAAATTTGCACTATATATTTTCATTGGGTTAGAACAAGTTACCATATTTTACATAATTATAACTTTGAATAGTGTAGCTCCAAATACATGCAACCACTTCAGGGGTGTCTGCTATTAGTACTAATTATGACCCAGCTCTCTGTGTCGTCTCTCACCATAGATGCAGACTGGGGCTGTTTATACCTTCTCTTCGTATCCCTGTACACTTTCTGTGTATCCCTACTGATTACCCCAGTGCCTCCTGCAGAAAAAGTGCTTAATAAATGCCAGTTTCTTGACTGATTCATTAAATGTTTGCTGTGTACTAGATATTGTAATAGATGCTGAGAATATAAGGATGAGAAGGATTTGGCTCCTTCAACGAACTTGGGTTTTGTAAATGAGACAACATGTATATAATATGTGTAGGCAGAAGAAATCTAATGTAATTTTTTGCAAAGACATTAGCCACCAGGCATCTCAGCAGGCTTCGGAAAAAAAAAAGCATTTAATCCAAGCTTCAAAATGTGCCAGAGGCCATAAGGTCTTTCTGGATCTCAAGTTGAGCCCACTTTCCATTTTCACCACCTCACATTCACTGCCTCTCCTGAGTACTATGCCTGCTCCAATTCTAAGGGAGGGGATGCTCTGATGGATTCTCCATTCAGGCTCTCTGTGCTTGTGTTCACTATAGAGATAGACATTTTAAACTCTCTTATTGTCTTCCCTTCAAGCTTCGTTGATTTGTCAGGAATTGTTCTTGTCCCTGGAATAAGAGTTGGGGAAATGTTGGTGTTAGTTACAGTCTCACCACTGATGATTCTTGAAATGATCTTGGCCTACTTCCATTCTCTGGGTTATTTCCTCCTTTGTAAAATGGGAAGTTGAATTACGGAATATTGAGGTTTGTTCTAATACCAATGGGCTATATGAGTAACTGTGATGCAGGCATAAGAAAGATAAGACAGAGTTTTCAGAGCCATTCCCATGTTCCTTCTGGCCTATATTCTAGCCCAGCCCAGGGTGCTAAGGGCCTTTTGAGGTAAAACCATGGTCATCTTCTCTGATCGGGTTCTTACAGGTTTGGAACATGCCCAAACCACTTCATCTACCCCATAATAGCTGGGTAGTCCAGGAATTTCCTGAAGCCTTTGGTGAGTGGCCCAGCTTTGTGAGTAACAAAGGCTATTGGAAATGGAATGTGGTTCAGTCAGTCTTCTCTCTCTCCCTCCCTCTCTCTCCCTCTATCTTCTCTCTGTGTCTCTCTCTGTCTCTGTCTCTGTCTCTCCTTTCTCTCTCTCTCTCTCTCTCTCTCTCTCTCTCTCTCTCTCCCTCTGTCTTCCTTTCTCCCTCCCTCTCTCTCTCCTCTCTCTCTCTCTCCCCCGTCTCCTCTCTCTTTCTCTCTGGGTCCTCTTTTTTTCTCTCTCCCTGTCTTCCTCTCTCTCTCCTCTCTCTATTTCTCTTTCTCTATCCTCTTTTTTCTCTTTCCCTCCCTCTCTCTCTCCGTCTCTCTTTCTCTCCCCTTCTCTCCCTCCTTTGTTCTCCTCTCTTCTTTTTCTTCTCTCCCCCCTTTCTTTTTTCTCTCTTGCTCTGTCTCTTCTCTAATTTTTTCCCCTCTCTTCTCCTTTCCTTCTCTTTACTACTGTCTGTGTCTCTCTCCCTCTTCCTCCTTCTTCTCTCCCTCCCCTCTCTCCTTCTTTTCTCATCTCTCTCATCTTTCTCTTCCTTTTTCTCTCTTCTCTCCCCTTTCTTTTCTCCCTTTTTTCTCTTTCTTCTCCTCCCCCTCTATTCCCTCTTTTCTCCCCTCTCTTTCTCTCTCTCTCCCCCCTCTCTTCTCCTCTGTCTTATCTTTCATATCCCTTTCTCCTTTCTATCTTCTCTCCCTTTCCTCTCTCCTCTTCTCCCTCCCTCTCTTCTTCCATCCTTCTCATCTCTCTCTCCATCTCCTCTCATCACCCCCCTCCACCTTAGGGCTTTATCCAGGGCCTTGCTAAACTTTCTGAGCTGCCTCACTGTGAGGTGTGTGTGTGTGTGTGTGTGTGTATGTGTGTCTGTGTGTGTGTGCGTGAGAGAGAGAGAGAGAGAGAGAGAGAGAGAGAGAGAAAATCCATTATTTTCTGTCTGTGAGGGGAAGAGGAGCTGCCCAGGGACATTAGAAGAGAGAACATTCATTCAACAGTTTGAAGGACCCTTGTGCCAAATAGGGATCAGGCTTGTTTTGCTTGACTCCAGTGGGTAAAAGTAGGAATGCCAGGTGCAAGTTGCCAAGAGGCTGACTTAGGCTTCTTGTGAGGGGAAGCTTCCTGATAATTAGAGCTATAGAAATGTCAAAGGCTGCTCTAGGACGTTGTCAGGGCTTTTTCTGTAGAGCAGGATTTCTTCACTTGGCATCTGTGAACATATTAAAAAAAACCCAACTAGATATATTGATAACTATTTCAATGGATTTGTCTTCCTTGGTAATCTTATATATTTTATTTTATGTATTTAAAAACATTATTCTGAGAAAAGGCCCTTAGGTTATATGTGTACTGTTACAGAGGAGTCCATCACACACCCACACACACCCACACACACACACACACACACTCACTCACTCACTCACTCATACTCTAGAACTGGGTTTGGAAGGACCTGGGAGAAAGTACCCCTCCTTCCCCTTTCCCCTGCTTTTATAAAAATCATTATGACTCCCAGCCTGTTCAGAAATAGGTTGGTGGGGCTGACCCCTGCTCTAGAGGGTCAGGGGAAGACTGAATTGAGATGTTTTAGAAGGAATTCTCGGGTACGAATTGGAATAGAAGTTTGCTGAGGTTCTTTCCAAGTCTAACATTCTGTGGCTCTGTTTTAGGATGTAGAACATAAAATATTTGAGCTGGAGTGGATCTGAGATGAGAGAAATATTAGGAGTTGTTAGGAACCTTAAATAGAAAACACAGAGTGTTTGAACCTAAAACCCGGAGAATAAGACCTACAAAGGGACCTTGGAGAGGATTCTAGTCTAATTCCTTTATTTGACAGATAAAGAAAACTGAGTTATTGAGAGAAGGAGTGACTTGGTAGTTTATGCTGTGGGTGAGTGTTGGAGCTGATCTCAAATCTAGGTTTCTGACTCCAAGTCCAGTGCTCATTTGTGACTGGGCTGGCTGCCTCTCTGAGGTCAGGGCTGAGAGTCCCCATGCGGGTCACCTTGGAGTGGTGACAGGGAGTCTGCCCATCAACCTGGCAGGAGACAGCTCTGGGACCAAGAATAGAAACACATTTCTGCCCCTCCTTGAAAGATGGCTATTGCTGCTCTCTGTCCTAGGCATTAGCCTGCCCTGTGGGGATTCGTGACTGTTTTCCTTTCTCCTTGTTTATAATAATAGCAGCTCACATTTATCCTGTACTTTAAGGATTCCAAAATGTTCTCCTACGAACATCCTGGTGAGATAGGCATTGCAGACAGACGTGCTTCCATTTTTAAAAATTTTATTTTTTATTTTTATTTTTTGCTTTTTGGAGGGCAGTTGGGGTTAAGTGACTTGTCCAAGGTCACACGGCTAGCAAGTGTTAAGTGTCAGAGGCCGGATTTGAACTCAGATCCTCCTGACTTCAGGGCCTGTGCTCTGCTCACAGGGCCACCTACTCACCCCAGTGCTTCCATTTTATAAATTAAGAAACTGAGACTCAGAGAGATTCCTGTTTTGCTCAGGGTTTCACAGTATTTGAATTCAAGGTCTCCTCAGTTTTCTCTGTCTTTCTTTTCGCTTTCTATGGTAACACCACATCATTCTAAAAGAGTGCATTTAGTGTCTCCTGAATAACTAACTCAGTGCTAGGTACTGTGGGAGAACAGAACAAGGGTTCACTTTTTTTTAGAGTCACTTGGGTTTAAGTAACTTGCTCAGGGTTACATAGCCAGTAAGTGTCTGAGACTGAATTGGAACTCATGTTCTTCTGCCTCCAGTGCTGGTGCTCTATCTACTGTACCACCCAGCTGCCCCTGAAAGTTCAGTTCTATAAATATTAAGTGTCTACTGTGTTCAAAGTGCTTTCATTAAAACTGAGGATACTAAGTTGGAAACCAAGACACCCCAACCCGTACACAGCTTACAGTCCAGTAGGGATTGAGACATTGATTCAAATGACTATTTCTACTGTATATATTAAAATAATAAAGTACAAAGGTGTTCATCTTGTTGAAGGAAAATATGAATACCAATCCTGTATTCTAAGCAAATCTGCCAGAAAACAACTTTGTCTGATTTAACATTAATCTATATCTGGCTTGGAGAGAGGGTCAAACTAGCGTGGTCCAGAGTCCTTTTTTGACATGACTCTCTGCGCCAAGAAGATTTCAGGTAACATATAGGAATTTTGGACAAGGAAAAGATACATTCTGGGTTTCTATTCCATCCTGTTCCTCTGACCCCCCCACCTCGAGGAATCAATGGGGCGCCTCCCAGAAATCAGGGTTGAGGATCTTATGAAATAGGGGCTGATGTTGATGCCTTTCTCTCAATGGAAGAGAGCACTGCCTAGTACTAATCCTTCTGGGCTGGAGTAGGCAGGGATCTTGTCTAGGTTAGGGCTAAGAGTTATTCCCCTTGATTATTTCCTTAAGAAAGCCCTATTGTTATTATTATTATTATTATTATTATTATTATTATTATTATTATTATTACCCACCTTGGCAGCCAGATGGCACAGGAGATAAAACGCTAGGCCCAGGGTCAGGAAGACCCTATTGGCCTCAGTTTCCTCATCTGTAAAATGAACTGAAGAAGGAAATGACAAACCATTCCTGTAGCATTGCCAAGAAAATCCCAAATGGGTTCATGAAGAGTTAGATACAACTGACATCATCATCGTCATCATCTACTTTCCTGGGGAGTCTGGAGAGGCTGTTAGAGGAAAATAGCATTTCTTATTTTTTAGTTTGTTTTATCAAAAGGAGGCCTTACAGATGCTTCCCTATCCTCCAGTGCCATCATAGTAACGCTAGTTTGCCTTTTTGTCATGCTTCCCTCTGAGATTACCTTCATTTTCCCTGCAAATACCTTTTATGTTATTTGCATGTTGTTTCCCCCATTAGAATGTGAGCTCCTTGAAGGTAGAGACTGTTAGGATTTTGCCTTTCTTTGTATCCTCAGCACTTAGCACAGTTGGTACATAGTAGTTTCTTTTTTTTTTTTTTGTGCTTTTTGGAGGGCAGGTTGGGGTTAAGCGACTTGCCCAAGGTCACATGGCTAGTTTTTCGTGTTAAGTGTCTGAGGCCGGATTTGAACTCTACATAGTAGTTTCTTAATCAATGTTTGTTGACTGACTGACTTTACTAAATCCTTTCCATACTCCAAAAGTTGGTTGGATCTGTGATCACACCCTTCCCTTTGGTGAAGATCTTAACCCCATCTATTCCCTCTCAAAACATCATAGATTTAAAGCTGCAAGGGACCTTGAATCCAACCTCTTTAATTTACAGATGGAGAAACCAAGACCCAGAGAGGTTAAGTGATTTGCATGGGTCCATGTGGTTAGTAAGTATTTGAGATGGTCTATGAGCTTAGGTCTTCCTGATGCCAAATAGAGTGGATTATACCAGCCTGTTCTTCAAGAGAGTCCTATGTGGCTTCTTTCCTTGTTTGCTAGGAGGATCTACCCACTATGCTAGAGGGCTTCCTCTGATACTTAAATATTTGGTGAGAACCAAAGCCATCCTTGGGCTTTCCGTATGTCATTTTGTTATACCTTGTTACATGACTGGCCTAGTCCACCTGTTCTGATCTTGTATGTTCTTGATTTATAGGAGTCAGACTAGAAAGGAGCTTTGGAAATAATCTGGAAATAACCTGGGGTTCAGAAACCACCAAGAGGTTCAGTGTATCCATGAACTCAGTTGGGAAAAATGGCATCTTTATTTTAATATCACTGGTTTCTTTTTAATGCCATGTATTATTATTTTTTTACATCAAAAAGCATGTTTAAAAAGGGATCCATAGACTTCACCAGATTGCCAAAGGGGGCCATGACACATAATAATAGGAATTTCTTGATTCATCTGTTAGTTAATTAGCATTTATTATGCCAGGCACTGTGCTGAACACTGGTTATACAGAGAGAGGCAAAAAAACCAAACCGTTTCTGATCTCAAGGAGTGTACAGTCTAATGGGAGACATAATATGCCGACAGCTGTGTACAAGCAGGATCTATACAGGACAAATTGGGGTCCCCTTATTTCAGATGAGGAAGGCCCAGAAAGCAGTGACTTAGCCGAGCCCCACAGGTGACATTGCAGCAGAGTGGAGGTTCAAAGCCAAATCTTCTGACTCCCAATCCAGGGCTCTCCCACTCCTGGGTCACTCTGAAGATGAGGAGCCTTCATGGAAATGTGCCTTTTCCTTTCTCTTATTTTTGTAAGGATTCTCTATGTAGAAAGTGAAGACTTTATATATAAGGAAGCAGGCATGTGGGTGGAATTTTCTTGGTTGCCTTTTTGGGAGAGGGGAGAAGAAATGTTTATTATTTTTCTTTGCTTTTAGGATCTTCTCTGCTTTTAGAGATGTTGATCTGTGGTGCAAGTGTTATTAAGGCAGCTGGGTGAAGCTGCAGATAGAGCACCGGTTTTGGAGTCTGGGAGACCTGAGTTCAAATTCCGCCTCAGACATTTACTCACTGGGTGGCCCAGAGCAAGACACATAACCTCTCTTAACCTCAGTGTCCTCATTTGTAAAATGAAGATAATAGCATCTACCTCCTAGGGTTGTTGTGTAGATCAAATAATGTCATTTATGTATGGTGCTTTGCAAACTTTAAAGCCTTTTAAAAAATGCTGGCTATGACTATTATCTTATTTGATCTTTAGATCAAAAGTACAGCTGAGCAGGCGCTGTATCCAGATGTTCTCCTCCAAGGCAAGTGTCTCCTCTCACGATTTCCTATGTATTGTCTTCTTTCATTTACTATTACTGGAACCATTCACTTTATAACCAGCTTCCTAGATCACTGAGCAGTCCCAGATAGTGAATTCCTTGTCACTGGAAGTCTGCAAGCAAAGATCCCATTGCCACTTTGCAGGCATGTTGCAGGGGAGGATTCCCAATCACGTTCAGGAAGAAGTTGGAGTAGTGGGTGCTCCAATGTCCTTTCCAGCTGTAAGATTCGGTGGGGAGGGAGGACCAGAAAACCGGGAGGGCAGCTTAAAAGGAAGGGAGAGTTGGGGAAGGTTTGATCTCTGGGCTGGAGGAATGTTAGGTAGGACGAGGTAAAACAGAGAAGAAAAGCAAAGAAACGTGTCAGGAACCATCTCATCATCAGAGGCTGAGTATGCATCATGTCCCCTTCCTATGACTTTCTGCAGCTGGCCCTTCTGCATGCTGTTCTGTTCAAGTCTTTGTCCGTGATGGCTTTTGGTCCATGCCTTTGCCTGTCTTGTTTCTGTTTTGAAAAGACTGACTCCCATCCTCTCTTTGCTCTCCTTTGAGAGAGAGAGGCAGGGTTGGAGAGTTAATTGAAAAGCATTGGATTTCTTGCTAAGTAGGTTGAGGCTGACATCTCAGCTCTGACACTTCTGACAGTGGTTGGGGGATATATCATAGCAAACAGGACACCAGCCAAATCCCCTTGTACCTGGGAGCCTCAGTTTCCTCATCTGTATAAGAGGTGTTTGAAACGGTTGTGGTTCCCTTTGGAAGTAGAGAGGCTCCCCAGAGAGATGAGGGGAGCAGAGATGGTGTCACTGCCATCTTGGCTCATACAGGGGAACCCTGTGCCCTTTTGTTATCAAGTTTTCCTGAGCTGTTGCTCCCTGCAGATGCCTCTTGCTCTGTGTGGTTCTAACGATGACAGGCTCTTCGAATGGAGGCTTGGCTTCACTGGACCATTTGACAAGCTGTAAAAAAATGATAGATGCTCAGAGAACTCATGGCTCTTCTGCAGGAAACAGAATCGGGAGGAAAAGGGGTGCTTACCATCTGCAATATATGCACACAAAATCTTGTGTGTCCATGGGCTCTTCCCTACACTGCTGCCTGACTTTTCTTTCTGTTGCCTGATCTGATCATTCTCCCAAGTGTGTGCCTGTGGCCTTGCCTCCATGTGGCACTATTCTTTTCCCTTTGCTCTGCAGGATTGGCCTCACCACTACTGCCAGTATTGTACTCCCAGGCTACATCCCTATGGCCCTGTGCCCCCTATTGGTACCAGCCTTGGGCACAGCAGCAGACATTAATCCTTCTCACTATATATCACTACACTTCCTACTAAGAGCATCTTCCATTTCTATATCAATTTTAAAGTTTACAAATAGCTACTGTACTCAAGGCAACACCTGTAAGCTAGATAGGGCAGGTATCTGCCCTTAGAGATGAGCAAACTGAGACCCAGACGGGGTAACTGGTGCAAGGTCACAAAGCTAGTTCATGGTAGAGATAGTATAGCCCACAGATGATAGATTTAGGGCTGAACAGGACTTAAGGGCCATCTGATCGAACCCCCTTCATTTTACAGATGAGAGACTGTCTGTAGTCACACAGCTAATAAGGGTCTTTATAAGCTCCAGGATTCAAACCCAGATCTTCTGACCCCCACGTTCAGGACTCTTTCTATTGTACTCTGTTGCTACCTGGATCAGCAGAGGGAGAGGGAGGGAAACAGTATGGGCATAGTGGGGGAATGACCATGGCCAGGGTCTGGGATGCTGGGGACACCTGATGCATGGCTGCATTAGGGAGAGGGGTGAGAAATACTAAACAATAAAAGCCTACTTGTCTGGTGCTTTATAGTTCCAGTTAGCTTATTGGATTGTCATTGCTCTTTTAACGATGAGGAAATCTGGGGCTTAGAGGAAAGAAGTAATTTATGGATGCCTACTCAGGAGTCAGTATCTGAACTGGGACCACACCTAGATCTTCTGATCAGTGTGAACAGCTCTTTCTTCAGTCTTCTATGCGTATCTAGTACCAGTGACTCACACATATTATGTACCTAATCAATGTTGCTTTGATAAATGTTTGCTTTTGAATGAGTGATCAAAAGCCTTAACTCAGCTACTCCCAGAATCTCAAAGTTGGCAGGGACTTTAGAGATCATCCAATCCATTAGTTCAGATGGTTTTTATTCTGAGTATCCTTTTCAGCAACAACCACAGGCACACAAATGTGTTGTGAACCCTCAGGGCAGTTTAATAAACTACTCATAGTATTCTGTATTTATTTACTGTTGAAGGTGCCTTTTGAGGATTTTGAGCACAAACCCCTCAGAACATTGTTGCAAACTGCCCAAAGGAACCAAATCAAAACCCCAAGAACAATCGGCATTATCATTCCCACTTTTACAGTTGATGAAATGGATTGCAAGAGCTTAAGTGCTTAGTGTTCCTGCTTCAGTTTGTCATTCTGTCCCATAAAGTAGCTGTCAAATTGATGTGCCTGAAGCCCAAGCCTGACCCTGCCATCCTGTGGCACTCGTCTCCCACATTCAGTCAACTCCAATGATTCCCTGTTGGGCAGCCAAGTAGCAAAGTATCTAGCCAAAACACATTGGGTCTGGAGTCAGGAAGACCTGAGTGCAAATATGACCTTGGGCATCTACTAGCTACAGGACTCTGGGTAAGTCAGTAAACCGGTCTATGAAAATGGAGATTGTAAAATACCTATCTCCCAGGGTTGTTGTGAGGATGATATTTGTGAAGTGCTTCGCAAGCCTTAAAATGCTGAATAAATGTTAGCTATGAATGTTATATCCAGGATCAAATAGAAAATCCTCTGTTTGGACTTGGAAGCCTTTTTGCCTTTCATTATTTCCCTCAGTCTACTTTTTGGTCCAGTAACACTGGCCTTCCGGCTGTTTCTCACATAAGGATGGACGGTCTCCTGACACCAAGCATTTTCTCTGGCTGCCCGCTATCCCTGGAAGGATTTCTGTTCTCATCTCCACCTCTTAGCATCACTGGTGTCTTTCAGAGCCCAACTAAAGACCCACTTTCGACAGGAAGGTTTTCCAGTGTCCTTAATATTAGTGCCTTCCCTCTGAGACTGTTCCCAGTTTATCCTGCGTATTTATTGTTTGTACATACAGCTCTCTTCCACATCTCAGGGGTTAGGGGCATGGCACTCCCTGCCAATGCTGAAATCTACATAAAATTTCTTGGCTCTCCCTTCATACCAGAGGGGAGTCTGAAATTTTTCTTTTTCTTTTATGGGGTATTTACAGTACCTTATTGTACAATTTGGGTTAAATATCTGGTCACAGGCTCTGTGTCGTCTGTGGCTTCCACAAAATTCCCTAGAAATTGTCATTTATTTTCTTACGCTGACCCATGATATATGGAAACCGCTATAGAGAAAGCCACCTTGTGGAAGAGACAGCTGTAGTTGGTCCTGTGTTGTCTCCTCATCTTAGATTGTGAGTTCTTTGAGAGCAGGAAATGCTTTTTGTTTTTGTATTCCTTCCCAGTGCTTATACTTTCATATAGTAAGAATTTAATAAATGCTTATTGCTTGGCTGACTGATTGAAGGGCCCCCCTGAAAGAGGGAGATTTCTATGTGGCCCCCAGAACAGAACTAGGAACAGCCCTAATGAGATAGATAGATCCTAGACCAATTGAAAAAAACTTTCTAACTATGAGATTTGCAGTACCATGACATGGGGTTTATGGTAAGATAATGAGCTTCCTGTACCTAGAGATATTCAAGTGAGGTGGGGGGAAGTAGCATCATTCAGTAGTGGATAAAATGTTGGATTTGGAATCAGTGAAGACCTGGTTATGATCTCTCTAGTTTTTTCTGAGGAGGCAACTTGATGGAGTGGAAATTTGTGGAGATCCTACATTTGAAATCTGAGGGCCTGTGTTCAGATTGTAGGGCACAGAGGGTTCTTTTTGGAATCAGTAAGACCTAGGTTCAGATTGCTTCCTGAGCTGCTTACTAGCTATGACATGGGCATTTAAGTCACTTCATCTCACTGACTCTCAATTTCCTTGTCTCCAAAATGAGACTAATAATACCTTTCAGGGGAGTTTGCAGAGTCAAAAGAAAAAAATGTCCATAAAATGCTTTGCAAACTTTAAAGTGCTTTAGAACCATCAGTTCTTCCTATTATAATGTGTTCAAAGTGCTTTGCTTCCATAAAAATGCTATATAAATGTCAGATGCATCCAGAAAAAAAATGAGGTAGAGGTTTTACTGTTTTAGCAATTAAATTGATCTCATGGAGAATTCAGTGGCTTCTGTAAGGGGTTAGAGGCAGCCTCTTCCCTGTGGAGGACTGGGTGGCCTGGAGATGGGAGCTCCTGTCTCTCCTGTGGCCTTGGCCCTCCTGTCGTGAGCTGGGTCAGGTCATCAGCTGGGAAAAGCCCGAGTCTAGGCCTCCTGGGTAATTCCCAGCTGCCCCTGAGAGGCTTCTAAAATAAACGCTTTGTTTGAGGAAGCGCTGCCAAATATTTCAGGGTCTGAACTTCCAGATGATCTTTTCACCCCCGGGGGGGGGCAGAATACAGAGGGGAGGAAGAACTTTAACAGGGGGTGAAGATTTGAGGGGGAGGGGTATTGTGGTTTATTTTACAGAAATAGGAGTGTGCTTATGTGAAACTCAGGCTGAGTTTGGAAAGCATTTGATTTTAAAGGTAGAGCTTTATGATTTAAAGTTTCAGATTTCAGATTGGCAGGGAGTTTACTGAGTGTGACTTTTTAAAAAAATATTTCCTATTAAGAACTCAAATGCAGGGAAATGATCTATCATAGAATCCTAGGATGTCTCAACTGGAAGGCGCCTTAGAAATCTCTATGCAGATGACTCCCATACCTGTGTCTCCAGTCCTCTTATCTCTCCTGAGCTCTTTTGGAACGTTAACAACTCCCTGCTGGTCATTCCCACTTGACTGTCTTCTAGGCATCTTAACCTCGACACATCCAAAATGTTGCCTGTTAAATTTCCCTGTAAACACATTCTCACCTGACTTCCCTATTTCTGTTGAGGGCACCACTGCTCCTGACCGTGGTGTCTTCCTTGAGTTTTCCTTCTTCCCTGTCCTCCCATATCCCTTTGGTTCCCATATCTCGTACCTTCTGTCTTCCATAATATCTCAGTCTCCTTTTCTCCACTACTAAAACCACTGCCTTAGTTCATATTCTTATCACTTCTTGCTTGGACAATTAAAAAAGTCTTTTAGGCTCCTCACTTCTAGTCTTTCCACTCTCTATTCTGTACCCACACAATGGCCAAGTTTATACTCTTATTACCCAGATTTGAAGATGTTATTCTTGTCAGAAATCTTGTTTCTCCTTATTGCTTTTTTTTTTTTTTGCTTTTTGGAGGGGCAGGGCAATTGGGGTTAAGTGACTCGCCCAAGGTCACACAGCTAGTAAGTGTTAAGTGTTTGAGGCTGGATTTGAACTCAGGTCCTCCTGACTCCAGGGCCAGTGCTTAACACTGTGCCACCTAGCCACACCTCCCCATCCTTATTGCTTTTAAGCTCAAGTACCTTTCCTGTCTTATTTCATATTACTTCCCTTCATGTACTTACTATACTAGCCCTTAACAGGTTGCCTGGTACACAATATATAAGTGCTTAATAAATGCTTGTTGACTTGCCCTTGTCTTGTCCAGTCCAACTGCCTGGTTGTTGTTCCCTGTATATCATGTGGGGCTCTCTCTTTGATTTTCTCTCCTCTTCTCCCCCTTACCTCCATAGTTGCAGTTTAAATTTCCTGGAGGGCAACTGCCTGAGCTTCAGGATATTTCTGTTGGGCCATATTCCTAAAACTGTAACTTATAAGCCCCTACCATTGTATTTACCTTGAATAGTCGTTTGACATCATCAGCTTAGAAAGCAAAGGCATTTACTAAAATGGCATAGTATGAGTAGTAGTAACAAAACCTTCCTTCCTTGCATCTGGCATATAGTCCCACAAAAAATGGCAGTGAGAAGAGTATATAACGGGGCTGTTACTTTCTTTGTTCTGGACACTGTACCTTTCTTAATTTAACCTGAGGACATGTTGACTTTTTTAGTTACTGTGTCACAATGTTAGTTCATATTGAGTTTGCTTTCAGTCCACAAAACCCCTTAGCTCCTTTTCAAATGAACTACTGATTGTCTTGTCATATTGAATTTGTGAAATTTTTTTGAATTAAATTTTTTGAGTGAAATTGATTTTTTGAACCCTAGTGTAATACTTTATATTTATCCCTTAAAATTCATTTTGTTAACTTTGGTCCCATGTGAGGAACTTGTTTGGGTTTTGCTCAGTGTTTTAGTATCCCTCACAGCTTGGTGTTATTTACAGATTTGATAAGTGTTTATATATGTCTTTATCCAAGTCACTGATAAAAATGTTCGACATCACAGGACCAAGCATAGATCCCTGAATTAAGATGATCTCAAACCACTAATGACTCTTTGGGACTCACCATTCAGCCTGTCCTGTATCTCCCTAATTGTACTATTTTATAGGTCACATCACTTTCTTTTCCCATAACAATAGCCTCTGAGACTTTATCAAATGCTTTCTATATGAAATCTAGGTCAACTATTTCTTATCACCTACCTTCGATCTGCCAGTCTAGTTATTCTGGCAGAAGGAGAAACCATGTAGTTTGGCATAACCTAGTGCCAGGCCTGGAGTCAATAATCCTCATCTTTCTAAATTCAAATACAAGCTCAGCCACTGTGACCGTGGGCAAATCACTCAACCCTGTTTGCCTCAGTTTCCTCATCTGCAAAATGAGCTGGAGAAGGGAATGGCAAACCAGTCCAGTATCTCTGCCAAGAAAACCTCAAATGGGGTCATGAAGAGTTGGACATGACTGAAATGATTGAACAACAATAAAACTCGATGAATTCGTCCATGTTGGCCTGTGAACACTGTCACTTTTCTAGATGTTCAGTAACTAGCCCTTTAATAATGCATTCTGGAATTTTGTCAGGAACTGAAGTTAAGCTTATTTTATAGACTCTTCCCCCCTACCCCTTTTGTAAAATTTGGGACATTTGTCCTTTTTGAATTCTGTCCTATCTCTCTGTGTTCCGGGGATCTTTCAGAGATCATTGACAGTGAAAAAAGTAGCAGTTGTGTCTGCTGGTTCTTTTAGTATCCAAGGATTTGGTTCATCTGAGGGCTGCTAAATGTTCTTAGATTATGTACCTACTTAACTCTAATTAATCCACTGCTTGATACTTTCCTTCCTCATCCAGTCTTTAGAAACCTTGTTTGTCTTCAAGGCATAAATGAGGTGACACTTACTTTCATTCTCCTAGTAGTTGCCTACATTTTTTCTTGCACTCTGTGTGTGTGTGTATGTGTGTATGTGTGTATGTGTGTGTTTGTACATGTTATTCCTCTCTGGGTATAATATAAACCCCTTGAGGTCAGACAACTTCATTTTTGACTTTCTGTCTTCAATGCCTTCAGTACCATAGTGTCTTGCAAAGAGTAGACGTTAATAAACGTTTGTCGAATTGAGTATCATGGTTGTCAGCTAATTTTCATTGGTAGAGAAAACAGACGATGGGTTGGGCTGCTTAGGGCACTGAAGCTAGATGTTCACTTCTCCAGGATGTTGAAGACGGGATTACTGTTGGGGTAGTGGTTGGGTTTGACCCTAGTGGTCCCATTCAAGTGTAGATTCTGTCATTCTGCTTGATTCTGTTGCTTCCTCACCCTATTTCTTCCCCATCCACCATCCTCTGTGCTCTGCAACTCAGGCTAGGTACGGTCATAGGTCAACCTGGTCCTAGGGCTTTGGACGGACTCCTCACTAAACTGTACTCTCTCCAGATGGGTTATTCTGAGTGTTGGCTGGAATAAAGAACTTTCTCATAGTTCAATTCCTTCTTCCTAAATGGCACTTTGTCAGGAGGGAGGGTAGAAGGAATTGGGGGAGGTTGGCGACTGGGGTGATTGAGGCCGGAGGGAGGAAAGATGGGAAAATTTTGTGCTTGGCAAGATGCGGGCTCAGGGAATAGAGTTAAAGGAGGTCAGCGAGTTTCCCGAGCCCCACCCATCTCTGCTCCAAGCATCAAGAACAAGCTGTCCTAGGCTGGAACGTATCATTACTGCAGACAGGCTCACCCTGAGGGCAGGGAAGGGTGGATTTGGCTCAAGATCAGAGGTCGTATTTGGGCAAGGGGGGCTGCGCCCCAGCCTGAGCAGGCCTTGGGGGAGACCATGTCCTCTCATGGGGCCCCACTCAGGTCTGGCTTGACTCCCAACTGCTGTATCAACATTTTACTGCTGTTTTCTGGGTCCTTTCTGTGCTGGCCATGGTAGTGGAGAGATTGACTTCCAGATATTATTTTAATTTAGGTAGGTCTTTTCAAGATTGGATATGTCTTACAGACCCCATTAAAGCAGAATTAGGAAACCTGGGATCAGACCCCAGCTCTGAGACTGAAGCAATGTGTATGTGGGAGCATCTAAGACTCAGTTTTCTCATCTGTAAAATGGGTTTAATAAAACTCTTTGAATTTTAAAAATCAGCAGGACCTTAGAATGTAGTATATCAGAATTGGAAGGGACCTTACATGTTAGAATATTGGTTTCCAGAGCTGAAAGAGGATTGTTAGCATGCAGAATATAAAGGGATGAAAGAGAATATAGAACATTGGAGTCCTAGGGGAAATCAGAGATCGCATAGTCTAAATCCCCTCTCCTCAAAAAATTAAAAAATGAAGCTTTGAGTTTTTAAGGCCATGGAATAGTGAATAACAGAGCCAGGATTAGAACCAGGGTCTCATGACTTCCTGTTGCAGGTTCTGACACCTGGCTGTTTTTCTGTTTATGGTAAAGCCATGTTATTTCCAGCTTATGGAAGGACAGAACTAAAGTGAGTTGTAGAAGGGATTTCTACCGTCCAAGAGTCCTTCTGATACTGAGATTCTTTGAAAGTACTGCGGACATCATAGGTCTGTAGTTAGGGAAGCACTTTGTAAAGAGCATTTGTAAGTTATGGTGATTTCAGGGAAGGTGGGACTCAGTAGGGCCTTTAGAAGGGGAGCCCACTGTCCTGCTGATGAAAAACACCCTCCTGCTCCCTCTCCCTCCCCACATTTTATGCCTAGTTCAGCCTGCTTTAGCTCAGGTGTAATCAACCACCTCTCTCCTAGACTATTACAACAGCTTCCCACCCTTCCAGTGGAGGGTCACCCACTAGTGGCTCTCGTAATTTTTCCTATGTATGTCTGCTTCTAGCTAGCTACTGAGTAAAGCATAAATTTCTGATCCTGGTCTTCAGAGACTTCCCCAGTTTCTCTTCAATGGAATTTCCTTGCCATTCTCCAACTGACCAAATTAAACTTAATAACTGTTTTCTATCTTCTGTTCCCACCTTCTCCTGTCCCATCTTATTTTTCCTCACATGGTCAATATAGCTTGGAATGGGTTCCCTCTACTTGAATTAAATTTAGTTCATCAATAATTTTTCGTTTAAAGCAGTACTTTGAACATAGTATGTTCTCGATGCTGGGAATGTAATGAGAAAACATGTACTAGACACTCATCTCTTGGCTTCCAGCTTTTTCTCTGTCTGTCCTGCAATGCTCTTTCTCCTTCACTCTAACTACTGACCTTCCTTTAAGTACCAATTAAAATCTTACCTTCTATAAGAAGCCTTCTGCAACCCCTCTAAATTTTGGTG
This sequence comes from Pseudocheirus occidentalis, assembly GCA_028646575.1. NCBI lineage: Eukaryota > Metazoa > Chordata > Mammalia > Diprotodontia > Pseudocheiridae > Pseudocheirus > Pseudocheirus occidentalis. The sequence continues at coordinate 71,882,266 of CM053594.1, read as the reverse complement.
CCTTCCTACTGTTGATTATTTCCTATTTATCCTGTAAATAGCTTGCTTGCATATTATCTTCTTCATTAGATTGTAAACTCCTTGAGGGTAGGGACTATCATTTGCCTCTTTTTTGTATCCTTAATCCTTAGCACAGTGTCTGGAATATAGTAGATGCTTAATAAATATTTAGTGATTGAGAAAAATCAGTCTCTGCCCTCAAGGAGCTTACACCTACTGGGAGGGTATAATTTATATAAAAATAGGCAAATACAAGATAATTTGAGGATGGAGAGAACACTGATAGCTGAGGGGATCAGGAAAGGCTTCCCCTAGGAGGTGGCCCCTGAGGTGAGCTGAACTCCTAGAGTGGGCCACTGAGGAAAAACCCTTGGAAAGCAATGTATTCTCTTTCATTTTTCCTTTGCTTAGTCACAGTTGGTGATTGACTGGGTTGATTGTGCTGTTTTATGATAGCTCTTCAACCTTCTGGAACCCTGGCAGGATTCATGAGAAATAACTCAGTCTAGCCAACTTTTTTTTTTCTGAAAAGCCAGTGAAAACAATTTAATATTAATCAATTTATGCCCCATAAGAAAATCTTTGGAAGCAAGTTATTATCCTAGAGCAAAATGTAAAGAAAAATTCTCTCAGATATTTTGAAATGCCTTTTACCAGTCTCCACATTTTCTACTTAGCATAAATTTATAATTATCTAAATCTAACTTAGGTTAGTGTCTTCCTCATTAAAATTCTGAGCTTAACGTAAGCCATTCCCCCACTCATTTTGATCTCACTTCACAGATCTTTGACTTCACATAGTGGTTTTTTTTTTCTTTTTTAGCAAGGGGTGGGGGAAAGCAAGGCAATTGGGGCTAAGTGACTTGCCCAAGGTCACATAGCTAGTAAGTGTTAAGTGTCTGAGGCTGGATTTGAATTCAGGTCCTCCTGACTCCAGACTGGTGCTTTATTCACTGTACTACCCAGCTACCCCCACACATAGTGTTTTTAAAAATTAATTAGCTAATTAATTTTTAGTTTCCAGCATTCACTTCCATAAGATTTTGAGTTTTAAATTTTCTCCCCATCCTTCTCCTCTCCCCTCCCCAAGATGGCATGCAATCTGATATAGGCTCTACTTACACATTCATATTAAACATATTTTCACATTAGTCATGATGTAAAGAGGAATAATGGGAGGAACCACAAGAAAGAAGAAACAAAACAATGAAAGAAAAGAAGAGTAAATAGTATGCCTCCATCTGCATTCAGACTCCAGAGTTCTTTCTCTGGATGTGGACAGCATTTTCCATGGTGAGTCTTAGATCCTTTCATTGCTGAGAAGAGCTAAGTCTATCAAAGTCAATTATCACACAGTGTGGCTGTTACTGTATACAGTATTCTCCTGGTTCTGCTCATTTCACTCAGCATCAGTTCATATATGTCTGGTTTTTCTGAAGTCTGCCTACTCATCATTTCTTACAGCACAATGTATTCCATTACATTCATGTACCACAACTTGGTCAGCCATTCTCCAGTTGATGGGCATCCCCTCAATTTCCACTTCTTGGCCACCACAAAAAGAGGTTCTGTAAATATTTTGGTACATGTGAATCCTTCACATAGTACTTTGCTCGTGCCTCTCTATAGTTACTTATAGGTCTCTTATTCTTATAAAAGACTATAACTGTCATGGAGGCACGCCAGTATATTGTCTAAACTTTGTTGTATCTCCTTCAGTACCTAGTCTAGTGTTCAGTGCCCAGTTGTTGTTTTTGTTTGGTGGTCTTAATTCATTCTGATAGACTTGTGCATATAGTGTCTTCGGTATAAATATAATGGAATAACTTGTTTCTCTGGTCAGGAGATGGAACTATATCAACAATTTAAGTTTTGGGTGCTAGATTTTAGAAAAGATAATAAGCTGGGGACCATTCAGAAAAGAGATACCAGGTCAATGGAGGACCTTAAAGTCATGCCATCTAAGTATTGGGTAAAAAAAAATCTAGAAATGGTTAGCTTGGAGAAAATAATGTCTACAGAGCGTGTGATAGCTGTCTTTAAGTACTGGAAGGGCCAAAATATGGAAGAGTCATGAGATTTCTTTGGTTTGAGGGAGCAGAACTAGATGTGGTGGCCAGAATTGTTGAGAAGCACATTTAAGGTTGACGTAATGAGCTCTGTCCCAAAGCGCAGTGAGCTGCCTCATGAGGTCATAGGGTCAAGAGGTAGAACAGACCCTAAGAGGTCTTCTGTTCTAACTCCTCTCATTTTATGGATGTGAAGAGCTGAGTCTCAAAGCGGTTAAGTGACTTGCCCACATTCCACTGATACCTTATCATGGTTTCACATATTCGTATATTAATGTACTCTTGCTCATTCCCACAGCTTGGTTCAACTCATCAAGCATTTACTGTAAGTTTTCTGTGTGAAAAGCATCATACTAGGCATTCCCTGTACAGAGTGGGTTCCCCTTCATTTGAAGTCTTCGGGTAAGGGCTGAAGACCCCTTGAGTGTTGCTGTAGAGAGGATTCCTACTTGGGTATGTATTGGACCTGAAAGCTTCTGAGATCCTTTTCAGTTCTTGAAATTCTGTGATTTTGAAAAGTATTTCATTTTTCTGTGCCTTAGTTTCCTCTTCTGAAATGGCATTAGTGTTGGTGGCAATTGGACTAGATGGTTTTCTAAGGTACTTTTCAGCTCTCATGTTCTATGGTTATCAATCAATTAAAAAGCATTAATAATCACTTACTATGTATTGGGTACTGTTCTAAGTGCTGGGAGATACACAGCCCTTGAAGGAGGAAGAGGAGGGGTGACAGGGAATAAGTGAGGTACATACAGGATGTATACAGAGGAGATGGGAGGTAATCTCCAAGGGGAAGGTGTTGGTAGTGGGGAGGACTAGGAAAGACCTCTTGTAGAAGGTGAGTTTAGAGATGAGGCTTGAAGGAATCTAGGGTAACCAAGAGCCAGAGATGTAGAGGGAGAGCATTCCAGGTATAGGGAATAGCTGGTGCAAGGGCATGGGGATGAATTCTTTCTTTTTTAAAATGATAAATGGGTGTTCCAGGCCTGGAGCACACACTCCGCACTCACAGCACTAACCGTGGGGGAGAAAGGTGATTGATTCTTTGGGAGAGGGAATGGGAGCCATTCAAGTGAAATGTAGCTTAGTGGGACCCATCATGGAAGTGAAACCATGTGCCCCTTTTCAGGCCACACAGATATGGCCAACAAAAAGCGCATGTAAATTTCATTGTGTTTCTCTCTTGCCATTTTGTTCTAGTTGTCGGCTTACTTCATTGCTAATGAGTCTTCAGTAAATAGACTTTGCATTGAGGGTCACTACTTCCATAACTGCCTGTGTTCTCTCTCTTTCACCCCCAGCTTATTCCTCAAGTTTGTATGAACATCTGTTTTACTATACTACAATGAGAATTGTGAGCCCTTTGCTAAGGTGTTGGATGCAGAGATGAACAAGACACACTTCTTGTTTTCATGGAATTCAGTCTTGAGAAGGACTATAAGACAGGTAGATGTTGTTCAGTTCTTTCAGTCATGTCTGACTCTCTGTGACCCCTTACTAGCTGTGTGACCCCAGGCAAGTCACTTACCCATGTTTGCCTCAGTTTCCTCATCTGTAAAATGAGCTGAAGAAGGAAATGGTGTATCACTCTGGTATCTTTGCCAAGAAAACTCCAAATGGGGTCACAAAGAGTTGGACATGACTGAAAAACAATTGAACTATTGTACCTACCTCCCATGGTTGGCATGAGAATCAAGTAAGATATTATATGTATAATGCTTAGCACAGAGCCTGGCACATAATAGCCACTATATAAATGCCTATTCCTTCCCTTTCCCCTTATGTATATGGGCATCCTAGGTCCAGTATGACTGGAGTGTCAGGTATGTGAAGGATTGGAAA